>BFEA01000042.1:1600139-1614591 GCA_003427395.1 Chara braunii
CCCCCCCCCCCCTCCCGCCTGACCCCCCTGTTTTCAAAGTTGCACCATCTCTTTATTGGCTTTTTGAACTCGGCAAGTGACTGACCGGCTGGTCCGTGTTTGTTGTGCCCATTTGCAATCCAAACAGGACTGAAATTGACTTCCCCCAATTTCTAATTATTATAATTATAGTTCAATTACGGTTTTATGATAAAACTGTTAAAAACAATTATGAACCTCAACGTCAACGATAATTCATTGTCGGGGTAACTTCAGTAGTACAGTCACAAAAACGAGTTATAGTTGCACTATGGGACAAGATACAGTTTGCAATTGCACTTCGGGCACCCTACCTGGCCAGAAAGCTTGGTTGTATACATTGCCCGAACTGCAATTTGAAACTGTATCTTGGCCCAAAGTGCAATTGTAACTCATTTTTGTGACTCCCGCGTAGTTTCCCCTTGATTGTTGTTAACTTCAACAGTTGTTTCGTTAAAACAGACATCTTATATTTTTTGAACAAATTTAAATTGAAACCTCCTTCTTTGGCGCTCAAAATGCCACTGTTTTAGCTCCTGGGGCAAGGTCCCACTAGCAAACAGGATTGGACTCAGTCTGAAGGTCTAAATATGGACGTGTTTCCAGAGAGGTGCACAAATTCACGATAGACCTGCTGTTCTGCATCTCTTTGTAAAACACATCCAGATTCAGGCGATTAATCCAATCCTCTTTGCAAGTTGGACCTCTCCCCTGACTCCTGAGGGTCCGTCAGACTCCTTCTGGACTTGGCTCTAAGACCAGATACATCCAAAGGGGTCCAGCGTTTTCAGACCGAGACATTCTTAGGACCAAATAAGTAGGTTTCAAACTTGTTCAAGAAATTTAAAATGTCCATTGAAACCACCAGTACTTGGCCCAGATATTGGTCGTGGAAAAAAAATAGAGTAGAAAGTTAGAAACGTAACTTTCTAGTCGGATGAATTTGGGCGCTCCTGTTGTGGCCCGTACGTTTCCTAAAATTGTGGCTTGTTAACCGGCACAACTTTAGGAAGTACTGGTGCCAGTACTCGGCCCAGCTATCGGCTACGGAAATAAATAGAGTACAAAAGTTTGTAGTCGGATGAACTTGGGCGCTCCTGTAGTGGCCTGTACATTTCCTAAAATCGTGGCTTGTTCATTGGCACAACTTTAGGAAGTACTGGTGGTTTAATGAAACGGCTGTTCTTATTTAATTTATTATTATTACTGATCTGACCATTTCCTCCTCCTGCCTCATCCGTTCACCATCTCCTTAAACCGCTAGTACAGCCTTGCAGAAAGCTTTTGTCGCCAGAAGCAAAACTCGGAGGCGCCCCAAAAGAAATCAGCGGCCACCAAAGTGATGCGGATCTCATGCTGCCACCAGAGGGCCTATGTGTGGTGTACTGGTGCTTTAAACCACCAGTACTTGGCCCAGCTATTGATGCCGAGCCTGGAATGCCCCTGCGCACCGATTTTCGCCGAAGCGCCGGGGTACTGTTTCAATTTTTTTTTGGCGGGCGCTTCCAGCCATTGTGGTCCGGTACCCCGAAGCCCTAAAGGCGCGGCGCGTTCGCCTCGCGACCGATAGCTGGGCCAAGTACTGGTGCTTTAAAAAGCAGTCGATACTTACTCTTTGCCAATGGCACCGCCTCCCCCGTGGAGGCTTGCTCAGAGTCTGCAGGCTGCTGCTACCCCCTTCGCCCGGATAGAACACCTGGTCATTATTGCTGCATCTGGACTCAGTCTGTCGATTGCCCAAAATACAGCTATAGCCTATAGAAGTAACCAGGAGTTCAATTTGGGCGACGAGGGCAGCTCCAAGATGAGAGCGTCATTGAGAGCCTCAGCAGTAGACACAGTCTGGGTGACAATACGCCAAGACTGTAGGCCGGAAGACTGATCAACAGCCATTTCGTTGAAACAGACGTTTTATGTTTTTGGAACGAAATCGGAACCTACTTATTTGGCCCTAAAAATTTCACAGTCTGAGTACGTACCTTTTTTTTTTTCCTCTTTTTTTTATGAAAACTTCAGTGTAGGCGGAACACTTAGCTAGGTGATAAGAACATCGTAGTTAAGTGGGCCTACTTGGAAGGCTCCATCTATTGGTGGGGAGCAGCACCTGCTCGAAAGCAGGTCCAACGTCCCAGATTGATACTTTGGTACAGTGATTCTGTAAGACTGTAACAAATTGACGTGAAAGCTTAACCATGGACAACATTGATTACCCTCTTACAAGGGGATTGACTGTCCATCAAGATCCCGGCGACAAATCAAATGAAATGAAATCTAAACAATCAAGTCCAACTGTCCAAGCCATCAACTCTGATCCAATCCAATTCAAAAAACCACACAAATCCAATCAGTCCCAGTAGTGAAATGAACACCAGAGAAAACTCGGCATCCTGCCATCTCTCCCCCCATGCCAGTGAGAGATGTGTAGACAACAGCGTCTTCCTTGCTGCTTGTCCAGCTCGGCAGCATGAATGGACTACTCACCAACGGGTAAGCACATAGCCCCAACAGCGGTGATGCCGGGGGAGGCGAGCCCACACTCAACAGGAAACACCCCCCCTCCCCTTCAAGTTTGATTGGTGTGAAATCAACAGGAGCTAGCCGTCATTACAGGAGGGGCACGACTGCGGGAGGGATAGAAGAATTAACAGACTACAAAACAAATCCCCTACTCTCCCCCGCCCAGTGATTGGATATCCAACCACGGAATGAAACCCCTGCTTATTAAGTGCAGACCTCTCCTCCCTCCCAACTACCCTACCCCTTCTCGCTTCCACTGCTGAGTACTGTCTCAGGTTAGCTGCAGTCCAGATACATCCAAATAAGTAGGGTTCAATTTCGTTTGAAAAAAAAAAAGAAATAATATCCGTTTTAATGAAATGGCTGTTAATCATACAGAGCTTGAATATCATGCATGCAGTATCCACCCAGAGACCATCCCAGAAAACAAGCTCAATCAGGCAAGGAAGCAACTCAATCTACCAAGAGGGGGAACAAGATGAGTGCCGATGATCTAGACCCATTGTCCCCTTACTAGGTCCTAAACAACTAAGCCCTTAAACCTCTAAACCACTAACCCCCCAAGCCCCAAAGCCCTAAAGCCTAAACCCTGAACCCTAGACCCTAAGCCCTAACCCCCTGAACCCTAGACCTTAAACCCTAAACAGCATGGAGCACAGAGAGTGTAACTGAGGGGAATTTGAACTGAGCACATACTAGTGTAAACTTCCGTGGAGAAAAGTTGAGACATGCATGCAACCTCCTAACTCTGCCACAGTGACTGAAAAGACGATAGCCAGAGTGTGTGTGGGCTTACGGTGCTGTCCGGACTTGTCAGGGGTCTGCAGAGCAACATGCTCATTATGGTGTACTGGCTTGTCAGGAGTCTGCAGAGCAACAGACTCTCTCGATGAAGCATGGCATTGCCCTATTCATGCCATGTTTATTCTAAGAACAGCGATTTTGATAAAACAGACGTTCTATATTTTTCGAACAAGATCGAAACCCACATATTTGGCCGTGAAAATGTCACTGTTTTAGCTCCTTCGAGCCTCCTTGGATGTACCTGAACTTGAGTTTAGTCCAAATGGACCCTCAGCAGATAAACCGTGATGTTTTTTGRCCCATATAAGTAGGTTTCCATTTCGTTCGAAAAATATAAAATGTCCGTTTTAACAAAATCGCATTTTAAGTAAACATGAACCTGGATGCATTGCTAGCCCAGATTTCGTAGCTATTTCATTCAGAGCCTTCCAGCTGCCAAAGAAGAGGCAAGAGGGAAAGGGGAAAGTAAAGGGCAGGAGTTAAACCACCAGTACAGTGCCTTGGCCCAGCTATCGGCCGCGGAAACAAATAGCGTAGAAACGTTTCTAGTTGTCAATGAATGAATTTGGGCGCTCCCGTAGTGGCCCGTACTTTTGCCAAAATCGTGGCGCGTTAACGGGCACTACTTTAGAAAGCACTGGTGGTTTAACTATGGCTAAGCAAGCCATGTAATGCCCATTTGGAGGATCCAGATTGCCAGCCTCCCCTAGCCTCAGCCCGGGCAGCATTCTTTTTTCTTTTTGAGAGTTGCGTTGTCGTGTTTCGACTTCGTGGAAATAACAGGACACTGCAGGTGCGGGTGGAGAGCAGTTACAAACTACAAAAAAAAAAAAAAACAGTTAAGGTTCTGCCATGTCAACAATTGGCGAAAATGGGAGGTACCGGTACGGAAACCGTTACCATTGCAGCAGAGACCTCGAACTGCATCAACCCATCCTCATGTCCCCGCAATGCCCGCATTGCATCAACCTCGAGTGCCGATAAAAAGTCTGATCCTCTCTTGCTCAAAGGGCGTGAGCCCGATACAGCGACCACACGGTCCACATCTGGTCCAGCAAAAGAGGGAAGATTTGTGTTCAACACCTGACAGTGTGCTATACTTGCGTGGCCGCGGATCTGTGCTGGTCATGGTAGTACCCATGTCCACCACAGTGACTGTGTCGGGCAGCGCTGAACTAAAAAACTAGCACAGATCAACCACACGGAGTGCCCAAAGCCCATATTAGCTCAAAAGAAAACCATACAACGTTCAATACAACAGCACGGAACGTATGTACGATCGACGTTCGTTCTAGTATCATGAGGGCCCATATTCCACAAATAGATCAAGTAGTTATGTCCCAACGGTTAGATACCACGGTGCACATTCACGGGTGATCCTAAACCTAGGCAGGTGTGCTAGCAGTGTCCAAAAGGACCGTACGAGTCCGGACAACAAAAGCACAACTTTTATTCAACCACCAGTACTTGGCCCAGCTATGGGCCGCGGGTGTGTCCCGTTAACGCGTCACATTTGGGGGGGGTCGTTCACATGAACTGCCGGTTGGTGAGCATTGCAACGTAGAAAAGCAAGAACCAAAAAGAAAAAAAAAACTACTTTTCTAAGTTGGGCGGGGGTCGTGGTCACGTAGGTTCGTGGTGGGATGCTTCTAACTTTTTTTTTTTTTTTTTTTTTTTTTTTTTTTTTTTTTTTTTTAATGAAGTGTAGCTTGTATTTAACAACTTGGTATCCGGAGGCCGGGAATCCTCCACAAACACCCCGGACGGACTGGGGCCAATACCCAGATAGGCTTGTACTGGAAACCGGGTCCAGTGTCCCAACTTCAGAAGCTACTACTTCGAACCATCTCACCGAAACTTCATTCTTAGCTTACTGGCTTTTACGACTCCTTAACCCTAATTACCTGTGTGGGAGCCTCACCGTTACTCATTTCTAACTACTTCTCTACAGAGCTTGTTACACAGTCCAAAGCGACTGTAGTAATGGAGGCACGATCATGTGCTATCTTCGGAAAAATATCATGGTTACTGAATCCTAACTCATTTTCTTCTAATCTATTACACAATCTAAAGCGACTGTAGTAGTGAAGACATGATCCTTTCTTGTCTTCGGAACAGGTAGGCCCCAGTTCTGTGGATTTCGCTCTAAATTTCCCTCTTTCATTCGTGAACTACTACAACAACTATCATTGAACAACTACAAAACTATCAAGTTGAACTAAATTCCTCACCCGCACTGGATTCCTCAATTCTATCAGGGCCGGCTTCTCATCCTTACTGCCCGTGGATCTGCACTCGTGGTTAATGGGTGGTGCTATTTTCGGCGAATTTTTCACCGAAACTGCATTGTTTGTAGTGATGCGGCGAAAACCCCCGAATTTTGGGCCTTCCATTAACCGCGTGTCATAAGATGCTAGTGAAGGCTATAGCAAATAGAATGATCCTGATTATGCCAGAAATTATTCATCCCTCGCAAACAGGGTTAATATAAGGACGCCATATACAGGATAATATATTACTGATTAATGAGATGATCAAATTGGCTCGTCCGTTCCGTCAAAATGTTGCAGTCGTCTTTATAGATTTTGAGAAGGCCTACGACCATGTGGACTGGAAATTCTTGGATGCGTGTTTGTCAATAATGAATTTGGTCCAGTTTTGCGTCAATGTATTAGTATACTACACTATAATGCTACCACCAGAGTTCAAGTTAACAGGTTACTTTTTCCAAAAATCAAATTACAAAGATCGGTGCGTTAGGGGGATCCTTTGGCACCTTTTCTTTTCCTTATAATTATGGAAGCCTTGGGGGCGAATCTTCGAAGTCATCACAATTTAAAAAGGCTACAAATCGCTGGGATTCCAAGGGAAGCCATTCATGGTAGCTTTATGTTTGCAGATAATCTCACTCTTATAATGGAAGCATCAATAGCTAATATGATGGAGATTAAGGCCTTAATGGATAAATTTACTTTAGTATCAGATATGGTGGTTAATTGGGGTTGCAAGACACATGGTTGGTGGATACATTCCAATGGAATCAGACCACCTGAACAACCAAGGGTAAGGTGGTTATCCCTAAAAATCCCTATTCGAGTCTTGGGTGTTTCTCTTACTACTCTAGGGAGACCCACTACAAATGATGACAAAACCTGCGCTAGAAAAATGCCCCAATGGAAAAACCAACGTACTTTTTTATTTGGAAGGGCCTTAATCATCAATAATGTAATACTAGCATCCATTTGGTACAAATCTGCAATCTGGTCACTCTCTAGGACAACAACAAATGCATTAAAAAAATTATTGATATTCTTTCTCTGGGGGGGAAACCATGAAACTCAAAGAGTAATTCCCAAGGTAGCATGGCTTACGCTTATCCAGCCTAAATCAAAAGGGGGATTATGTATTTTAGATTCATCTTTACAATGTCAGGCATTGTCTCTTCAATGAATTAAATCACTTATATTTTCACCAGAGGTTCCCTGGCTACCAATGACCCTAGAGCAAATCCGGCATTTGGCGCCATCCATAATTGAAGGGATACATTCACTCTCATGGGTAGAAAATCATTATTGTCCATTCCAAGAGGAAACCTACATACACATGGTGACCAGGAACTTCATTATGAAGACCTGATGCCCGTAAAATCCCGTTGGAATCAAACTGTGAAATGCGCCTGTGGAACCTGCGGGCAATTGAAGTCCCACCGTGGTGACCAGGTATAGTAGCCTTAGTAGCCTTGGTGTGCTATGCGAACGGAGTGTGCGTGTGTTGCTGAGTCCGCAAGGACACTACAGCCCTGGGGGTGGGCTGGATATCACTACCGGTATAGATCCAGTTTTAATAACACCTCCAAGGGTTGTAGTGGTTACGAGACTTCGTTCCTGTGGCAGAGGGTGCCGGTTCAAGACCTGATGCCCGTAAAATCCCATTGGAATCCACTTACATACACATGAAGAAGGGATGGGGGAGGAAGCAAGTTGTCAAGATAATTTTTGAGGCTCTCTTATCAAAACCCGGAGACAACTTCCACTCCCAGACAAACCATTCCCATCAAGATATGAAGAAGTGTTAAGACAATCTCTTTTTGGCAATAGATGGATCAAATATAGCAATGGGTGTGTTTACAATAGTTCTTCACCTCCATGGCCAACCTGGGTTAAAAGGAAAATCCTGAGGATTAAGGATATATGAGATCCATCGGTAAAAAATTGTAAGTCTGTAGAGCAACTTAGATTCACTCTCAAATATGCTCACCACCTACCTGAAATGTTGGACCAAATAATTTTCTCCATTCCTCTGGTCTGGGTAAAAACGCTAAGAAAAGAATACCGTTTGCAGGATTCGAATTGGGTGGCGGATATGATTCTGACAATGTATGGATAATAAGTCAGGTTGTTTGCCAATATCATTACATCATGATGGAGCAATGATAAATATTTTTCGTTTACAACATAATTTTTTTTTTGTCAGGTATGATCCAGACAGAGTGGAGTGGGTATCCAACAAAATGTTATACAAGATTAGAGTCCTATTTCACACAATACCTAGCCACACAACACTTACTCGATGGCGAGCCTACTACCCGGAAATCCCAATAGCAGAATTTCCTCTTGACCCTGAGGAATGGACATGGAAGGTTTCAAAGAGAGGTAAGCCCAGAACGCTTCAATCTTTGACTGTCAAGGTAGCCTATTGGATGTTGAGACCCAATGTCGATGCTCCAGCGATTGTACAAGACAAATGGGTAAGACATCTCAACATTCACATAGATCAGACCAGCCAAATTTGCTTCACTCCAATGACAGACTATGCATAGATGTATGCCTACCAATGATTGGTTGATAGATCACTCAACACTTGAACAAAGGGGTTTGGCGTTACCATGGTGTCGATCTTGTCACATGGCATTTCCCTCACGTAAATATAGAGAAATAATTGAACACATTTTTACTCAGTGTCTAGGGTCCATCCTTATCTGGAGACATTGAGACTATATTTGGCGAAGACTAACAGGCGTTGAGTGGCCTTGGGATTGGAGAACCCTTTTACTAGGACAATGGAATCCGGGTGATGTGCCCCTATCCGCCTTTCAGTCAAATTTATTTTGCCTTGGTAGGAAAGTTATCATATGGGTCATACAGCAAAGGAGGTGTATATATGTAATGGAGGAGGTAAGTATAGAAGGGAGGCAATGTTCTTAGAATATCAAACAATTTGTGGAAACAGAAATTCGGGCTTAATGAGCTAATCTTAAAGTTCAATAAAAATCTCTAACTCTGAAGAAAGACATCCAAAAATCTATTATCAAATTCACAATGGACTGGCTAGGGGGTTCTTAGGAGCAAGGAATTGGACATGTGGTATGGCCTGATGAGAATGAGTCTGGGATGCCTCTCAAGAAGAGTTACTTGCTACATTTTTATGACTGGTTTAATATTCAGCCAGATAATTCCTCAGAGATGCTGCATGTTTTTTTGATATGTTCCCTCCCTCAGAGTTAGCTTTAGTAGAAAATCAATGGTTTGGTGGGAGGGGGTCAGATAATGAAGAATGATTAATCATCATTAGGAGAATTAGAACTGCTAGAGGTGCATGTTCTATATGGCGGTCTGATCAGGACTGAAGAGGTGGTTTTGATCCTTTTGACTCTTATCAAGCTGTAACACTGGACATTTTTCTGTATAAGGGACGCTGAACTCGGTTTCTTGTAGGTGATACTCCCCACCAATAGACTAGAGTCTCAACTGGGTGGTTAGAGTCCTTCTTGTGGACAATCTATGAGTTTCTGTTATGAAAACATGGCGGAAACTGCCCTTACCAAATAAACCTTATCCTGCACGATTTGAAGAAATATTGAGGCAACTTTTATTCGGGAACAAATGGATAACTGATGCTAACGGTTGTATTTATAATAGTTCTTCAGCCCTCTGGTCCCAGTGGGTGAAAAAAAGGGTAGTATGGGTCAAAGACATTTGAGACGACGAAAATAAAGATTGGATGCCGACTGATCAGCTTAGGAAAACAATTCCATATGCCTATAAACTAGCCAAAAACTTGGATCACATCATTTGTTCAATTCCTTTGATATGGGTAAGGGAACTAAAAAAATGAGTAAGATTTCAGGAATAAGATCTTATAATGATTGCACATGACCCACAATGTTGGCATGTGGGACAAATAGTGAGTCTACTAGAAGGAGTTTTTGTGACTCTCTTCATAATAACTGCAAATCATTTGTTCCGTCCTTTCACAAACTAATCAAGTTAAGTTTTTTTTTTTCGAAGAAATTTTTAGGACTAGAGTGTTTTTTATCTTCGCAACCACAGGCTGGAGCGTCTTTCAGCCACAATGCCCCATTCCAGATCTACCTTTGCACCCAACTGAACGGGTATGAAAAATTGTGAAGAAAACTAAACCACACACCTTACAGTCCTTCTCGGTTAAGGCAGTATATCGTTTGTTGAGACCAAGAATGGATGTGTCATCTGTAATAAAGGACCGGTGGGTCAAACATCTGAATATTGATGTGCACAAAATCCAAAATATAATTTTTTTTAACCAGTTGAAACAAAGACCAGCCAAGTTCTCCTTGCTACAGTGGCAAATACTTCATAGGTGCCTGCTCAGTAATGACTCGCTTATTGGTCACACTAACTTAGAGCAACGAGGTCTGACACTACCACGGTGTAAGTCATGCCTATTTGTCTTTCCCAGTAAGAAGATCAGAGAAATCATTCAACACGTGTTCATTCAATGTCCGGGCACGGTATTGGTATAGAGAAGGTGGGACTGTGCATGAAGAGGTCTAACGGGGATTAACTGGCAAGGGGATTGGAGAGTTATTCTTCTGGGTTATTGGGAACCAATTGATATACAAGTTTCGAAATTTCATAGATTTTTTTTTGAAATTGGTCGGAAAGTTATTTTATGGGTATTATGGTACAAAACTTGTGTATATGAAAGAGAGGATGTAAAATTGGAAGGAACAAAATTTGCTCAGCTGATAATCAAATTTGTACAAACGGAAATACCGACACATTGGTAAGCAGTCCGTGCTTAGATACAACAGCTCCAGTAGAAAAATGATATTATTAGTAGTATTCAACAATTCAATCTAACTTGGTTGGGGGGAACAAAAGTTGGAAGCGTGGGGGAAGTGAAATGGCCGAGAAGGGAGGTGCAAGAGGACTCCCTAAACGAAATTTCCACCTGATTTTCAAAGACTGGTTTTCACTTCTGCCAGGAGTCACTCTCAGATCCCCCGAATGCTTTTTTTATCCCTTCCCCCCCTCCGAGTTCGCGATGGTCGATATTCAGTGGTACGATGTGGGAGATGGGTAAAATTTTGTTCTAAGTCAAGTTCAGATCATCTTAGTACCCCCTGGATTCCTTCCTGTTATGCAATATAAGGGTTTCTATGAGATATGGAGAGGTATGAGTATATGCTTGAATGAGGTATTCTTTGAGGAGGATAGGAGGTAATACTTCTATCTCGAACAAAGAATATTTCGCGGTCATATTTTGATTGAAGAGACAATCTTGTTTTTGTCATTTCTCTCTTCGAACCATGATTATAATTCATTTGTATCAGGGACGTTGGACCTGGTTTCCAGCAGGTGCAACTCCCCACAAATAGAATGGAGCCCGTAGTCGTGCTGCGAGTGATGGATGCTCTTATCATTATCACTAGCAACCTGGACCGGTTTTCTGAAGAAAAAAAAAAAACCCTTCAAATGAGACCTGCACGATTTTCTGTGCAAAAATTTTGACGCAGGTCAACCGACGACACTCACATAAATTTGTAATAAGGTGGAGATGGTCAAGCGGGATACGTTTGAGAGATTTGAGGACAATAAGGAGACATACCTTAGATGCTACTCTCGTGCTGCGTTGTTGTAACTTCAACAGTTGAAGATCAAAGCTAATGAAGTGTGGTAAGTTACGGTTGTTTCGCATTTCTTATGTTTTATCCCACATTGTGGTCTGCTCACATCCTCCCCTTATTTCGACGTGGGAAATTTGGTACGGTTATAGGTTGGGGTATTGAACTAGATGTAGGGATTTTAGGAGTTGCAAGGATGAAGATTTTACAGGTAAGAATCCATTCCGGTAGCTTGTTACCCGAACAATGGACCTAGACCTAATGTCACTCAATGTCAATAACCTGACAACAACAGATGCAGTTAAACGACTATCCACTATAGAATAATTAAAGGGGGTGGGCGAATGTTTCTGGTCTGATCTTATATGTATCCAGGAGATCCAACCCCAACTCAAAGATTCTCCCACTCACAATCGGGCATGCTCCGGGTAGCGGGTTAGCACGTGCGGTCATTTGGGTTCCGTTATATTTTCGTGTGGCGATTATGGACTAAGAGTCTGAGAAGAAACATCGTAGATGAGGTTCTGGTTTGGTAATACTCAAGTTGAAATTCGTTTATATTCTCCGTATATATAACCCGAATGATGTGTACGAGCAAAGATAATTTTTCCAGAACATTCGAGGGCATATATTATGATCAATGGAGCAGGGGATTTTAATGCAACCTCTGACATATGGTTGAATAGGTGGAAAATCCCCTCTCTATATCCCCCATACGTAGAAGACGATGAACACATTATCCAACAACTTTGTTAATCTGAAAATTTGTTGAATACGTATCGACATATCTTTCCAGAAATATGTTTATTCATTTGTGTTCGTAATTATGAAACCCCCCATCAGTCTAGGTCCAGAATAGATTTGATACTCATAGCTATAGACTTTATTGAGAGTCAATATCTTTCCTCATAGCTCGTGGCCAAGGGATGATCACAAAATGTGTGTTATCCTACTTCCTTTCATAAGAAACATGATCAAGGTAGAAATTTTTGCAAACTAAAGTCTTCCCTTCCTTTGTGACGTGGTTTCAAAACTTATATTCAAGATGTGTGAAGATTTTGATAATCCATCAATGATAAACATGATTTGTATATATCGGAGTTTAATAATGGTGTAATCTGTATAGCCAAAATGTGTAATGAGTATTCTAAATTAATGGTCAAAGCAAGATATGCTCAAGAAATGGAAATTCAATAACAAATTAGGCATTATGAACAACAAAATTTACCGAAAATATTACCTCAGTCGGTTGACATTCATAGCTTAAAGAACCAACTAATCATTTTTGCAGAACATCGTTGACAATGACTTTTGATCAAGGCAAACTTACTAAGCATCGGACAGAGGAGCACATGAACACCATATTTTTTTCCCTTGTACGTACACTACCTAGGAGAAGGAATACCGAGGTCTTATTAAACACACCTTAGTCTCCTCAATAGGGTTACCGTATCATTACTTCAGTCTGTAGTCTGAAAGACTGGAAGTGACTTATGAAGTTATGATTTTTTTATTTTTTTTTCATCTTTAGGGTATATGTGACAATCGTTGAGCAAGCTATGCATAGCTTTCAAGGACCTCTTACATGAACGACAACATAGGTCCTAGAAATAAAGAGAGAAAACGGAAAAACTTATTACAAAGAAGAAAATTTGGACAACTTTGTTAAATATGGAAGAAAACAAAACCGCAGGGTAGATGATCTGTCTGACGAATTTTAAGAGACTATGTGGTCTTCCTTCTTTGGGGATCTTATGAAGTACTACACGCACATTCAGGACTCTGGTCAAATGCGGAAGATAGTGAGTTAGAGAATTCTAAACTTGTTATATAAAAAATAAGATACGATAAATATAAGGAACTACAGACCTATTGTCTTGCTCACTATGGTTTATAAAATGTTAGTCAAAGTCACTGCAAACTAATTTATTCCTATAATAATGGCTTATATAATGCATCTTTCTTACACTAGGTTGAACAATGGGAGGAATATACAAGACAATATGTTACTACTCAATGGAATAGTCAAGTTATTACGTCCGAATCTTATTCATCAAAATGTTGCCTTTGGTTTATAGATTTTGAAAAGGATTACGATCATGTGGACTGATGTTTTTATATGTTTATCTAGATGAGGTAAGTTTTGGTATTACTATTCATAGGTGGGTGTATATAATAGTATATCCTTTACTCTAATACCACCACTTGTATCCAAGTTAATGACTTGCTGTCCCTTGAGATCCACCTGTAAAGATCGGCCACACAAGGGAATCCATTAGCCCCTTTTCTTTTTTTGATCATCTTGGAGGCATTAACGACAAATCTCGGGTCTATTCATAATGTCCAGCATCTTCATCATGATATTGCAGACTATCTCGGAAGAGGTTATTCCTATTAGTTCTAGTATGTTTGCAGATGTTAGATGATTTAACGATCATGGTGAAGATAAAAACATCAATGAATAAGTTATCCCTTATTTCAAATATGGTGATCAATTGGGGTCCCAGAGTAAAGCGCAGGGATGGTGGATTCATTTCCAAGAGGATTGGCCTCCTGAGAGACCACGAGTTAAATGGATGCCATTAAATCCCCCAATTAGGGTATTGGGGGTGATACTCATAACACAAGGGAAACCAAACTCTGATGACGTATGAATCTCTACCCCGGCCCTGGAAAAAATGAGACAATGGAATAATCAACACACATCGTAGTTTGCTATGGTACTTCTCATCAACAATGTGCTCTTAGCTTCTATCTCGTATAAGTTTGAGCTGTAGTCGTTAAGCAAAGGTCTTGCAAAGGAACTCCTAGGGCAATTCACTGCCTTTCTTTCATGTGGGGATCATGAGACACCTCATGTGATCTCTAGAGTGGCTTGGTGTCTCCTTATTCAGCGGCCAGGGTTGTTACGCGGGGATCCCTAGGTGGTTAACTGGGGTTGTCGATCGACCCCCGCATCCCCACACATGGATCCACGACCCCCGGACCCCCTGAGTGCAATTTTCAATTGATTTTTTGCTTCGGCGCACTCCCTGCGAGGGATATGCGGTGAACGCTTTTGTTTTTTCAAAATAGGCAACCTGAGGTTCCCAAACAAATTGTAATTGGGCATCCCCGTCGACCCCCAGTGTGTTGCTCCCCGCATCACCGGGTGTGGCGCTCCGACCCCTGCCCCTGGGGCCTGGACCCCGGGTCCCCGCTCCCATCCCCGCCCTCGCCCCGGCCCCC
>BFEA01000042.1:1630589-1654334 GCA_003427395.1 Chara braunii
TTGGGGCAGGGGTGAGGATGTTTTGGCAGGGGCGAGGGTTGAGCGAGGGTCCAGGGGTGAAACCCCTAGCCCGGCTTGGGCCCCGGGGCTACCCGTGTGACAACCGTAGGCGATATCTCATCGCCCCCATAACGTTTTGTCGATGAAAAAAAGAAAACTTGAAGAATTGGTTGTCCATCTGCAATGTACCTCTCGATGGTATCCCGATTTCAGTGTTGTCAAACATCATAGTTGTGTCGGACCCGCCGTGATGGCGGTCTGTCAGGATCAAGACGAAGGGATGAGTATGAGGGAGATGGAGATGGAGATGGAGCTGGAAGGGACAGCGCAACTCCGACGCAGACTCAACACGCACGTACTCCAAATTATGCAAATGAAGAATGAGGCACAAAACAGACCGCAATTGGCGTATACCCTCAGCGGAAGGACTGTCTTGATACCGACAGTGGTACCGAGCAGAAACTGCACTGGACTCAACAGCACACGACCTGTGGGGTCAGGCCACGACTTAGTTCCAATAGTTCGAACAGGCTAATAGTTGAATAGCCCTGGCTCTAGGCCAGGGAAGCCAGAGGCATGTTGCGCAATCCTCAGACCTGTAGTGGATCGCGAGAACCATAAACACACTTCCGCCAAAGTAGCGGAACTCTGCAACAATGAAGATGAGAAATCTAGGATGCGGAGCAAGCTTCATGCAGAGTCCATGCGATGCAGCCTAAGCCTCATAATGTCCAAAGAAAAACAAATGTCTGGTATACACATTCTAACTAACAACACAAAATGAAATGTAGCAAGATACAATCCTAAGGTCCTGCAGACAATTGCCTCAGTGCTGAAAGGAAAAGATACCAATATGACACAAGATAATCATGTCATGTTGCTGAACCACAAAGAGTGAGATGGTTTCAGGGGGGGTGAATGTAACCTAAGAATCGAAACTCTTAAGGGCAGTCACACACGAAGGTGGGATAGGTCATCAAGCTTAGGGTGAGGGAGTGATAGTGAAACAAAACCAATGATCCTAATAGATAGACCATCAAAGCAAGTAAAGATCGACAAAACGGTGACATCATGAAGGGTCGACCATGAAAGGGGAGTCTAGAATAGGGTGGAGATATACCTAATTGAAGGCATGTAATGTCGAACACTAGGGTGGTGAGGATAGTGGGTGAGGGAAACATGCACACAACTCATTGACTGAGAGGGAGCGGGCTCGTCCTCAGCAATCTCCTCAATCGGAGGAGGAGGAAGAGGGTTTATCGGCTAAGTAGAAGCAGGTGTCTGAACATGACAAGCACGATCATATTCACGCACTAACATCCTGACATGCTCTAAGTGCTCCAGAGGGTCCCAAGTAACCTCCTCATCAGGATAGCCCTTCCAACACACCAAGTACTGGATACGTGGAGGTATATCAATGGTAATTCGACGAGATACAATGTTGGAAACGACTGACTCCTCGTGACCGTCCACGATGATAGGTGGACGACACTCAAAGGACTTTCGACGAAACGCTTGGACGGTCTGCGATAAGGACGTAGCAAGGAGACGTGGTATACATCATGTACGCGAGCCTGTCAAAGGTAATTAGGTAGCTTCACATGAAAGTTGACCAAACTAACGACAAAGTCATAACAAACGGCCTGAAGGATGTGGCATAGACCAAAGAAGTGACGCCTGAACTTACGAAGCGTATCCGCTTCGAGCTACGAGTGGCGTGTGTCAACGAGCACATCGTCACCGACTTTAAATGGATGATCCATTTGTGATCGGTTCGCTCGTGCAACCATGCGAGTCTGGGAGTCGGTTAGACTCTCGTGTGCGCACCTCATAATTGTCGCCATCTGGGCGATCAAGGAGTGAAGCACATGACAACTATTCTTTGGGCAAAAATTCGCGGATACTCGGGAGTGGTAGTCGAGGTCACAATAGAATGACAACATCCCCGTGGCTGGCGAAACGACATGGTTATACGCAATCTCCACGTGGCAGAAGTGTAAGTCTCACAACTGGTCAACCCTAATAAACTTTCAAAGGATATTACCGAGAGTTTTATTAGTGACCTCAGTCTGACCATCTTCTTGAGGGTGGTAAAACGACGCTAAGCTAAGTTGGGATCCATACACCTCGTATAGGCATAATATGCCGATAAAGCGCGAGTGGCAATCGGAGATGATGCTCAAAGGTAAGTTGAGATCTTTCGTGACTTGGTCGAGGACAATGTCCGCGGCCTCACAAACGCTAATGCGATAGCGGCATGGGATAAAATTTGCACGCTTTGTGAAGCGATCAATATCGACCAAGATAGCATCATGACCGCGCTCAGTGGGAGGGCGAAGGGGACTAACAAAATTCATCAAGATGCACTCCCAACGACCATCAGGGATGGATAGAGCCTGAAGTAACCTCTACAGAAGGTGGTTCGCATTGTTCACCTCCTGCCAAATAGGACCCTCTTGACGTAGGCTTTGACGAAATCCATGAACTTCGGGCAGACGTATAAGCAACAAACACGGGTGAACGTTTTGTGAAATCCAATATGACAAGAACTTGTCTGGTCATGGAACTCTGCTATCGTCTGGACGTGGAGCTGTCTAATGGAGGCAACACATATATGTGGTTCGAGTTGCCCAGATCTATCATGTTAGTGGATGAGACCGATCTCACCGAGGGAATATGAAGGAACGGTTCTGCCACTCCGTAGTGTCGTGTGGATATCGCGATAATCCGGACTGATGCGGTGCTCAGTGAGATTTGCATCGATCACCGATTGATCAACGATGGTTACCGAGATGTCAGCAAGGTGGATGGGTTCCTACTTGTGATCATAACGGCGGGACAAGGCATCTGCTACGTGGTTCGTTTCACCCTTGATAGGATGAGTGGTGAAATTGAACTTCGAAAAATCACGCCATTAGCGTGCCTGATGAGGGGAAAGTTTGGACTTCGTGAGGAAAGTTTCACGTTCTTCCACAGTGTAGTTTATCTCGGCAGGCAGTAGCTGACGGGAGTAGAAGGTGACCGGGTAGTTTCCTGCACGAGCCTCGACAGTCTCATTGTCGAGCGCATCAGCCTCGCCGGGAGACCCTCCTAGCCGTGTCACACATGATTTTGCAGGATTTTTTCGCAGTGGAGTTTTCGGTGCTCCGACCGAGTGCGCCAACCGCACTTCTCGCGAACCTCTACAACAGGATAGGGGTCATGATGCGAGACACAACTTACCTCTGCCTAGGAGGTTGTCACCGCCTTTGGACATGTGTATCTCCGCCGAGATACTGAACCACGTGCAAAAGTTGCTTGAGTGCAATTGCAGAGGTGGTCCAGCCAGGGGCATTTCTCATACGTTGTAGCATAGGGAGTACGCACGGTTGAACGCCTTAATCAGACCCGTACGCGAGCCGACGCTCTGGGGGTTGATTCCCAAATACGACTCGGCATCAGTCAACTAGGACGGTCCATTTAACCATACGATAAACCTTGCCAAAATAAAACCAACTCTCATGCGCAAAATTGCACATAATCCATTTTTATATCTGACCCATAATTTTTAATAACAAATAAACGAGTGTCACACGTGAGTCTTCAAATAAATATCTCGACGGCGTAGGCCTTGCCATATTGACTAGCAATGCCTGAATAGGGAAGCAGTTATAATGATGGCTTACCATGTGGTCCTCAATAGTTTTGGGGGTTGCTTTCGACACTCAAGTGTCGGCTAACAGTTTTCTTGAGAGATTAACCTTTCTACACTAGACAATCGCAGATATGATTGCGAGACCTACCCTTTTCTGCACACTGAGGAGAGAAGGGGTAAGAGGTTTTCGACCCTTGGTGGCAGTCAAACGCTTATGATTCTGGGACTGGGCTCTATCATTGGAGGCTTGGAAACAGGTCAAGGGGTTTCACATTGATAGCCGCTATAGACCTCAACGTCAAACTATAAAAGACTAAAAAGCAAAGGTGAATAGAATTTTTTTTTTCTTCTCAATATAGATCTACTTTATCTTTACGCACGGTCATACTAAATCTCGCTGATATACAAAATATAAATACAATGGGTTTTAGGACATGAGGCGATCACTCCCACAATCATAGTGCGACTCCCTTCAAAATATACACATAATCGCAGACATAGTTAAATCCAAAGTTCGAACCACAAAACATACCTACAATCACATAATTTTTTTTATCTTCACAGAGCACACACTCCACGGAGTCAACTTATACCCTTCTCTGCAGTCACACCTCTTGTCTTATTCACATGGGCCCCAACCTTTGTCAAAGCTTTCAAAACAAAACACGTTGTCCTTTTTAAATGATCATTTAATAAAAGTCTGAGTAAAAACCCAAAGAAACATTTCAACCCCCAGGGACTATGGTCTTAGGTTGAGTCGTGAGAGCGAGTTTGAATTGAATTGTAAATCGGTCTGTTATTAAGAGACAACGAAAGATGATCCTCGTATGATCAGGGTGAAACTAGTCAGGTCTTGAACGGAGTGATCAAATAAGACTTGTAACACATCATTTGTCAATCCCAAAAACTAAAATTTAAGTCTTTGGATAATAAACTTTTATGTCGCATCTTATTTAGTTTCTTCCAATGACTAAATGTAAATTTACTTCTAAATAAGTGCTAAAAAGAATAAGAAAATTTTTGGCAGCATCTCTCCTATACAGGGTGGATCGCCATGACTTTTCCTATCAAAATATAATATAACTCCTCAAAATTAAGAAGATTCAGAGAACATTCCCAATAGGAAAAGCGTCTTTACAAAATTATATTCAACTAAAAAAAAAAAAAAAAAAAAAAAACTTATAGAGTCAAATTTTATCAAACTCTCTCATTTAGCAAAAAATTTGGCACCATCGCCTTTAGAAAACTAGGCTTCCCAGATTTATACAAAGTCATATATGAACTTAAGATAAAACTTGAATTTTGTCAAAACAAAATTTAACTAACTCTTTCGATTTGTAAAAACTTCGGCAGCATTTCCTCTATAGAAGTGTCTTTTCAAAATCCGTACAAAGTTAAATAAAAAATATAGGTAGCACCACATACGCGTATGCGGTGCGTACGCGTATATATGCGCACGTACGCGTACGTGTCCGAAAACCAGCATACGCGTACACGTGTTTTTTTTTTTTTTTTTACTTTGTATACTACTTGAGCCTACTGGGAACTTTGAAGTTCAAACAGATGTGAGGAATGTGTCCTTAGGGGCCCCTGGACAACATGCATATGTTCTGACTCAGAAGCTTGTCGGGGGCCACAATCAGAAGACTCGGATTTGATGAGTTTTCTGACTGTGGCCTCCAGCAAGCCTCGTGCCAGCCCTAAGTGAAGGTGGGTCTGAATATTAAGGAGAGTCACTTATCTTAGCATTTTCTAATGGGGGTCTCAGACAGTTGCTGCACAACAGTTGGTTGAAGGACAACCAGTGTCCTACCCTGGGCTTTTCCAAAAGAAGCAACTACACCGGGCATTTGAGCCCAGGGCCCGGGTGTTTGTGCCCTGGCCACTCTGCTGCTTTCTGGTTGGCTCGTGGCAACATCATGATGTGTCGGCCTCTGTTGCTCTCTGGTTGGACCGTGGTCACATCGTGATGTGTTGGCCTCTGCTTCTTTCTGGTTGGACCATGGCCACATCGTGATGTGTCAGCCTCACAACTTGTGAGGCCGACACATCACGATGTGGCCACGAACCAACCAGAAAGCAGCAGAGTGACTGACAGACAGACTTGACAGACTTGCACAAAGACTAACGTGACAAAGAGTGACAAACAGACAAACAAGCAAACAGACACACGGATACGATGAAAAGTCACACAGACAGTTTGGCGTCCGTGGAAGACATACAAACGTTGAACTATCTATGTGACTTATGACTGTGTTTGTATGCCTGTTTACCTGTCTGTCTGTCTTTCACTCAATCACCTTGCCACGCGAGTCTGTTTGCAAGTCTGACATACAAACTGACGAACAAACGGACAAGACAGGCAGAAAGATAGAGTGACCAACAGGCAAACATGACAAACATACTGACATGACAGTGTGACTGAGTGACAAACAGACATACGGACTAACAAACATGCAGACATATACAGTGACAAGTCACACAGGCAGTTCACACAAACACTTCAACTGCGTGGAATATAGACAGACCTGCTCACAAAATGATGGACAAATCGACAGACAGGCCTTCCTGGTGTTGTGTAGAACAACCATGACAAGTCACACACACCTGCATAAATAAACAAAGGAGGAGGAGGAGGAGGAAAAACTCTCTCTCTCTCTCTCTCTCTCTCTCTCTCTATCTATCTATCTATCTATCTATCTATCTATCTATCTATCTATCTATCTATCTTGTTCCGACAACAATCTGCCCCCCAACGCCCACTCCCCAACCCCTACCGGACCAAGACAACCCCGGGAAACGGCCCGCTCTGACCATGTACGCAGACCCTAAATTTGGGTACGAGCGCATACGTAAGCGACACGTATGCGTATACGTGCATACGCGTATGCACGTATGCAGAGCCCGCGTACATGTACGCCGTGATACCAGTAAAAAATCTAAAACGAACTTAGACTTTACAAAGTTAAGTTTTGTCTAATTCTTCGATTTAGCAAAAATTTGGGCATTATCTTGCTTGGAAAAGTAGGTTTCGCAAATTTTTACTAAGTCGGGTATGAAACTCAGATAAAAGTTAAATTTTGTAAAGGAAAAAATTGACTATCTCTTTGGATTTGCAGAAATTTTGGCAACACTTCCTTTTACGAAAGTGTCTTTCCAAAATTTATACAAAACAAAATATAAAAAATAAACTTAACTCAGAAAAAACAAAAATGAAACTAATTTCTATGGCTCTGACACATGACCAGCATCTAAAGCAACTACCTGTCAAAACTGTGATTCAGAACAAGCAGAAATCACACTCAATCACATGTCAGTCCATACCACAATGGGTAAATACTCTCACAAAGAATCCTTAGTTATTCCTGCATAAGATAATGCATCGATCCTTTAGATGATTAATCCTTTACCCATCTTGGATATGGCATGACGCTAGACCATTTAGCTTAGAAACAATGTCTAACATGCCTTAGATTATACACAAACATATTGCGCAACTACTCCTCTCTTCTTCGGGCATGTGACTAGATCATTCTCCTTAGAAACAATGTCTTGTCACCTTAGACTGTTTAAGCATTCAAAATTTAATAACTCTCTAACTTGTCTTTTAAAAATATGGGGAGGGGACTTAGCCATTCAACCTAGAAACAATGCTCAAGTTGCCTAATTTACTTCCAATTATACGATTAATTTGATTTTTATTCTTAGCGATATGGCGTAAGATAGACTATTCTGCTTAGAAATAATGCCCTGTTCAGATACAAATATATGTATAATATTTTCAAGTATACTCTTTTGCGTTTAGTGTGTAGCTTCACGCTAAGCCATTCAACTTATTTTTTTACCAAAATCCTCCCACAAAATAAAACAAGAGACTAAACCATTCAACTTATAAACAATGTTCAATCTATCCGAAGTCACACAAAAGCATGAAGTGGGACCATTTAACTTATAAACAATGTCCAACTTCAGTCAGAAACCTCTAAAGAAACAGATAGATAAAACCATTAGATCAAACCATTATACTCTTTTGCGTTTAGTGTGTAGCTTCACGCTAAACCGTTCAACTTATTTTTTCACCAAAATCCTTCCACAAAATAAAACAAGAGACTAAACCATTCAACTTATAAACAATGTTCAGTCTATCCGAAGTCACACAAAAGCATGAAGTAGGACCATTTAACTTATAAACAATGTCCAACTTCAGTTAAAAACCTCTAAAGAAACAGATAGATCAAACCATTAAGCTTATAAATAATGCTTGGTCTCAAAAGTCAAACAAACAAACTCTTAGAAAAAAACGCAGCAACCAGGTGATTCAACTTAAAAACAATGTTCGGTCCTTCATAAAACGGACAAAAAAATCATAGCATTGGGTTATTCAACTTAGAAACAACGCCCACTCTTTCGTTGATCCGGTCAAACGCATGCAAAACCACCTTCCTCCCACCTTCCCCAGTTCGTCCCTTAGTTTGATTTCAGTCAAAACAAAATAAAATTGAAATTCACGCATGCATTCCTTTCAATTAATTTGATTAAGTTTTTAAAGGAAAACAAAATCATAGAGGAATGCATGCATACCTCTCAGACAAACTAGAAAGATGTAGTGGTAGGGACACAGTGGGTTCACACAAAGTAAAAGAAGTATACATGACTGTTCTTTGCCTCCAAAACCTCGTGTAGATCTCGACTCCATCAATCAATGGGGCAAACCTCCCATAACGACCTTGGTAAGGATTACGGGTTTCCAATCTCGCCTGCCGCCTTCCTTTACAAACCAATAGACTCGACTAAGAGTAAGAAGGGCATATAAAAAAGTCGTTTAGTTTCTCATATCCAAAAATGATGCACTCATACTCGCGTGAAAAGACCTTGAACTCTTAAAATGTCTGAGGGCCCAGTAATGGCCGCCAAAAATACAGTAAGACGGTCGATTCGTTGTCAGAATGGCAAGCAATCACTCTCTGACTATCCTTCAGGCTGCGAAAGTGACCCCCTTACAGAGCTCAACCACTCCTCCAAATCACAACGTCCCTACCTCAGGCTAAAATATAGTTACACAGTCTAGAAAGGTTGCGCTCGAATAGCGCACACCCCCTGTGCTCTACTTGAATGGCAGCCAAAACTAAACGATTTTCGACAAGTACGGCGTGCCCAACAACTAGGCACAGAAGAATAGGCGCCGCGGTGGTGCGCGACAACAATATACCATGCAAAACGCAGTGTGCACAACAGTCGTGCACACCAATAGGGTACCGCAGTCGTGTATAGTGCAATACCTAACAGTAAGACACAACGACAATATATTTCTCAATGCAGCGAACAAATATAGCGGAGTAGCTGCAAAGATAATAGTGGTCATGCGACAAACCTTAGCGCAAGCGGCACTGTGAGCAACATGAAAATAATGAAAGCAGAGCACTGCTGCAATTTGGCAGCCCCGATCCTAAAAAACGACAAGATCAACAGTTTTAACTCTGACTACGTTTAGCCAACTATACCAATCAACAGTTCTACGAATTGGGATCTCACCTGTAGCATCATTCATCCCAAAACGACAATGCCGCTTTTAACAATAACACCTTCTGAGTAGTTACCATTGCCTCAACCGCGGTAGCACGTGCCTTCAGCATCGATATGACGTCGAAATCGGCCGTATTCTAAAGGCCTTCACAACAGCAAGAATCTGCGATGATTCTTGTTGCGATAGCAGTTTCAAGTTTTTCAACCAGCCGTGGTTTTTACCTCAACGGTTTGTTGCAATAGATTCTTCGACCTGAGTCTAGTTGCACAACAACTAAAACAACGACCCTTAACAAAATAGCAGCTAGTCAGCCTTACAATCCTCCTCCTCCTTCCACCTTTAGTTGCTTCCTACCTTGGCTATCCTTCAGTTCCCACACAGTCTTAGCGAGGCAGTGTGCAATTCGATGTTGCTTCACCCTGTGTCACTATCCTACTATCTATGTTACGAAGGCAAGCCTCAGATCCTTCTTCGTCTCTCCTTCACCTACTTAAGTCTGTCAAAGCCTTAGTGCAACATAATTCACAAGGTCGAATTTGAACATATGACATTGTATGCTTCACAAGCTACAATCAGGAGGTAGCATAGAGCAACAAAACCGACCAGTAGAGCAAGATGTGAGGACACATAGGGGCACGCAACTCCAACCACCTGCGCCCATGCTTACTCATCAATGATCATGGCCGATGTCTCAGCTAGGTGGATGCATCTTCATGAGGAGGAGAAACACCTTGAAGAAGGCAAATCACGAGGATGATCAATCATTGCTGGCAGGTAAGCGCTCCACTCCCTCCGCTCATCCGTCCTTCCCTTTGATCGGCCTTTACACGTCGCGGCCCTTCTCCATTAATGTGTCTGGCCTAAAATCTCGACCGATACAAACGCTCCTCCCATCTACTAACAAATTTGATTGCAAGTGTGACCTGGGTGAGCCCGAGCACGAGCACGATGAGCAGCTCCGTCGAGGTCACCGACGATGACACCTTCATATGCAAGATCACGAAATGTGGGAAATGAGAATGAATCTACCACTTAAACATGGGAAGATACGCCGTCAACAAACTAGTTCGTCGCTGCGTCTTCTTTTGAACAGTGCTACTGCCCCAAAACGGTGCACGCCTGCTCTTTATTTTTGGCGCACATGATTTCAGATCGATATAAGTAGACTAAGCGTCGATTGCAGTGATGGATTAAACATGAATACAGATATGAAATGCAGCAGGAAGGCTCATAAGTAGTAGGGGCACGTGCCATGGATCACAACCATCCTTTCTTTAGGTTCATTGTGCTGGACAGGAATGACTCTCTTCCTTGACACTTTTTTTTTTTGGCAGTGCAAGCCTTGATGGAACGTTTTTGCCCCTTATCGAACATGGTAGTTAGTTGGGGATAGAAAACTGTGGGCTGGTGGCCGCACCACGAGGGTGGGAGACCTCCAGAGAGACCACACATTACATGGTTACCCAAAGAGGCCCTGTTGAGAGTCCTTGGAGCATCTCTCTCACCCAAGGGCAAACCGGTGGCCAACAACAACTGCATGGCGAACCCGGCTAGAGCCAAGCTGGCTGCCTGGAATGGGCGGCACAGCTCGATCTTTAGTAGGGCCTGGTCATTAACAATGTGGTGTTAGCGTCCTTATGGTACAAGTCAGTGCAATGGTCATTAAGTGATATGGGACTACAAGCCTTGAAGAGGCAAACATCAGCCTTTCTATGGAGAGGGGATAGTGAATCCCCCCATGCGATCCGTCGGTTGGCATGGGAATCGATAATCCAACCCAAGGCTAAGGGAAAGGGCTGACTATTATAGACCCTACCATGCAGGTTCAGACCCTAAGCCTGCGGTGGACCTTGCTATTAATCTTTAACCAAAACTCCCCCTGACGCCCGCTAGGATTGGCACGGATCGCGGCCCTCGCCCCCTTGGCCCCTCTGGAGGTAGATCCTTTGATTTGGCTTGAGAAAAGGTACTGGAGGATACGAAAGGTATATAGGGGCAGAGGCGTGGAAGATGCTTTTTGGGTCCGCCTCCTAAAGACCTGAAGAAGACTCCCGATCCTGGATAGGCCATCCCCAGTCCGATGGAAGGAGGTGTTCGGGCAACCTCTTTTTTATCAGGTGTAGCTCTGACTCCCCTTGGAGGGGGTGGGTTAAGCATGCGGTGCTAAGGGAAGGGACCTGTGGGATGAGGAGACCCGGGATTTGAACGAAAAGAATAAAATGGTGGTTGCGCTACTTCCCCCACGCTGAAGAGGCTCTGGGGGAAATGATTGAGATATTCCTGCTGGAATGGTACAACATGCTCAGAAAGGGCCCGACGCTGAAGGAAGGGGACTGGGCACTAGGACAAGGGTAGAGTCAGATTGGTGCATCAGAAGAAGCGTAATGAGGTCCCTGTTAAAAGATATAGTCTGGAGAGGGAGGACACCCTAATTGGGAGAGAATCCAGGAAAACACAATCATCTATACAAGCAGAGGCCCGTCGTTCCGTAGCAGGCTTACGGCGTCCAGGGCATGACCAACCTTTCTGCTCCCTGTGAGTGGAGGGCAAGGCCCGGCGCTGGCGAAGGGGACACGTGTGTTGCCACATGTTCTTTCTTCACGTAGGGTGTCGCTGGCGAAGGGGAGAAGCGTGGTATCAAGTATCGACCATGAGCCTTGTTCCCGCTGTTTGTAGCACGTTTACGGCGTCCAAGGCATGACCAACTGTTCGGCTTCTTGTGAGAGGAGGCCGACGCTGTTTTTTCTTCGTCATTCGGAGGGGCGTGCTATCAAGTATTGACCAGGAGAAGAAGCAGCAGGCTCGCAGGGTGCGGCTTCTGCCTAGCGTCGCTGGCGAAGGAGACACGAGTGTAGCCACGTGTTCTTTCTTTGACATCCGGAGGAGCGGGCTATTAAGTATTGACCAGGAGAAGAAGCAGAAGGCTCGTAGGCTTGAGGAGCCGAAGACATTACCATTTTTTCTGTTTTTTTGATTGGAAAGGACACATGTGTGATGTAGTGTTCTGATCACATCGCAGGATTACGGCGCCTGGGTCATGACCAACTGATTTGTTCACATCATTTTGTTCTATTTTTGTCAACCGGAGGAGTGTGCTGCCAAGTGTAGTCAAAAATAGTTACATGATAGGCATTTTGTCTCAAGGAGAAGAGGGGTAATACTGGTTGGGATAGGGAGACACGTGGCATGGCATGAGTCTATCTCTAGTCAATCGGTCTTCGGAATTTTAGGTCAACCTTTTTTCAAAGGGGAAGAGGTTGGAGAGGACATGAGTATTTGAAGAAGCAGCCAGCGCGAGGAGCATGTTAGAGGAGGAAAAATGAGCGAGACTGCTATAGGCTTCAAAAACACAGAAACGGGTGATGTATTGGCATCCTCTCATCACGCATGCCTCCCTCTTGTCCTATAAACCTTATCCTGAGTGATCACACTAGCCAGTCCATCTAATTAGATGGTATTTCTTCCTTTTCTTCTGAACGCAAAGCTAAAAATAAAAATAAAAACATAGCACGACGTTCACCGCGTCGAAAGATAACATCTATTTATTAATATTTATTTGTATTTCTTATTGATTTCTTATTTACTTTATTTACGTTAATCCTAGTCTTAATTTTCGCGAACACACTCATTCAAAATGACGAGGATCATTCATCCACAAAGAAGTGACTGTCATAGACAGGCGGATACGACATTGATGTTTTGAGGAGCTATGCGGCGTATTGCTTTGAGACAACTCCATACTCCTGTCAAAGCGATTATGTATGCGCGTTCATGTCAGAAAACAGTACAAAAAGCTGTTCAGAAAATAAACAGGATAGTCTCTCAAACTTAGACGATGAGATATTGACTTCTGAAGAACGTGCGGGTTCACAGGCATTGTCATTGTCCACTCCAATGATGAATGGGGGAAGGGAAACTTCCAAGGGCTCTGTCATCAGAAATCCTTTGTTTGTACATACTGATAAGGAGGAAGAGGAGGGAGTGGACAGTACAATGGGCAGTCAGCCCACATCAAAAGATCTGTGCCTAACCGTTCAAAAGGCCTCACAACTCTCTCACTCTGACAAAGGTTCATTAGTCCAAGGCAAGGGGGACAACTGGTAAGCATTGAAGATCAAAGGAAGGGGAATGAGGAACATGAGAGGGAGAGGGGGGGGAAATGGGATGAAGAGTTAATTAAAGGGAGAAGGGGTAGAGGGGGTGGAAGAGGGAATGAGATAGGAGGTGATGGGGAAGGGGAAGGTAGAGGAGGAAGAAGTAGAATGAGAGAACACATTAAAATGGAGGAAGGGGGGGGGGCAATGGGGGCAGGGAGAGCAATGGGGGAAGGGACGTTTGTTAGGGGCTCTGCCAAAAGAGAACATGACAAATGATGTTGTTCCTTCATCGTCCCAGTAGGCTCTTCCCTTGAATCCTTCAACTTCTCTAACTTGGGCACAAAAAATCAGAGGCCCTGGGTGTTCTAGGAAAAGTCACTAGAAATCAAGAGGAATGGCTCGCAGGGTCAATCACTGCAAATCCCATTAGGGAATATTCCTACGACAAGGGTTTTTTTTCTGTCTAAATTTCTCAACCCATCAGAGAACAAAGTCATTGACTCTGGTGGCACGACATCGATGGTCAAAACCTACCCGTCGCATAAGTTGGTAAAACGAGATGCAGTGTACTCAGCCCATGCTAACAACTGGGTATTTTATGATCACGCGTCGTATAAGTCAACGAACGATAAAGTTAAATGGATTAATAATAAGGTTCCGTATTTCAAAGGAAGTCAGGAAGCAGCGGTTGAAGATTTTCTCATTCAACCGGTAAATTCTACAATATTTACAGTGTTATGCATGCATGTGACGAACAAGCAAACAATCGAACAGTGGAAAAAATTACGTTGTGACAAGTCAGAAGTCAGAATATACCCATGGTCGCCAATACGACAAAAACCAGATGAGCGGCGTGCACAACTGATGGAAGAACATTATTGAGTTGAGTTTAAACATATTCTTATAGAGATTCACGCAGCGTTCATCTTTGATTTTGGACCGACACATGAGATTGTGGACTTTATCGACCCTCTCCCGGCATATGCGACTTGTAGAGATGACTATTTAATGTTGGCTTTGAACCACTCATCCAATCAACCGTTTATTATGGATGATGTCATTCCATACAGGGCGGGTGGTAAAGAGTTTCACTTTCATACTGCACATAAACTACGACCATGGTGCTTTAGGTGTAAGGCATATGGTCATTTGTGCACAGATACAAGCTGTTCTCAGAATCCCGCCCGAAAAAACAGAGTTACGGGGAGACTGATTCGAGATCCTCTCCGTAATACTCTATGGAGAACTGTGGATCCAGGTCATGAGGGCTGGGTCTTCATTGAGGGTACGGCGAGGGGAGGGGAGAACAAAGGGTGGACTTGAGAAAGTCAAGGGGACCCCCATTGGGACACCAAGCCACCGGATTCCTAGACACCAACAGAGGTTACCATCAAGATTCTTTCTACGGCAACAAAGAGCAAAGAAAACAAGGGTGATCAGACTATGCAGCCGGTAGAGGCACATGGTACCCTTGGAGTGTAGAGAGAGACCAGGGATGTTCCATATAAGCAGAGTCCAGCTGGACAACTGCAATGGAGGCCCAAGGACACATCATGTATGGGTCGTCAACCACAACAATATGTAAATCATCAGATGGGGGATGAAACAAAATTGAGAACAGCAGAAGGAACAATAGAAGGAACTGTGGTAACAGAAAAATCAGAAAAATCAAACTCTCATTTCGGGATGCTCGCCATTACTGATATCTCAGATAATCAGAATACACAGACGGAGCAGGTTCCTTCCGTTGAAATGGAAGATGCACAACCAGATAGAAGAAACCTGCCACATCAATCTGTAATAAGGAAAAATATAAAACTAAAAGCAAAAAAAAAACACATCACAAAAGGAAAAAAAAAAAAAGATAATATCCATGACCAACAAAGGAAATGAAAAAAAAAACTTTTTCGAAGCCAACAGTTGACACTAATTTACCCCTTCTCCTAGACACACAGCAGGATCGAAAAGGGTTAAATGCAGATCAGATAGGTCAGGGGTCAAACTACTCATATAATTTGTTATTAACTATGAGACTAAGTAATGTGGGTTTGCCAAGGGCAGACAAGGCAGACAGGGCGTACAAGGGACATGTGAGCTCCTCTCAGATATTTGATCAGGATCCGTTTCAGGAGGCATTTGGATCGGCCCCTATAGAAATTGATTACATATTTGAGGGCCAAGAAGTACTTATGGAACATGCGAGTGATCCCTCACCTTCCTCCAACAAGGGAACGTCAAACATGGGTGCATCCGAGCAGAGTCAGTTGACTGATGAGCAAAAAACGTGTAAGCTAGCAGATTGGATGCTTATGAGGTTGAAGAACAAGTTTGGTACAACGTCCCCTGAATTTTGGGATCTTTCTTATATTCAACTTCTCGATATTCTGAATAGTAGTCCTAGTCTAAGGAAAGCTATTCAGCATGGGCTTCCAGAAGGAGCTCGGTGGACGGTGGTGAGTCAACGATTGTTGTCTATTGTTCTGAAACTATTTACTCCCCCCTCCCCTCCCTTTGCTCCCCCCTCAAATGAAGTTATTCCTTATGGGGCAGTTACACAGCCTGCATCACAGACACTGGTTGACAGCAAAATTGAAGCAGGTGGGGATGGGGGAATGAGGAGCACCACGATGAGTGCAGATCAGTCTCAGGCATCACAGGTAGCTTGTGGGGGCATGAGTGGTAAAAAGATGTAGAAAGCATTGGGGACCATCCAGAGAGCACTGAGAATCTGCAGCAGTCGAAGTCGCCTCCCTTCATTGGAAACAGGAAACAGGCAAACGACAGAAACTCAGACATACATTGGAAAAGGGTCACCTCAACTGCATGATCCCACCTAAAGGGAACCTGATCATACCAGTCCGGAAAAAAAAGAGGGCGGTGGGAGGTTTGACTCTCTCCTATAGGCAATGACCAATATGGGGGAGTGACACTTCAGGGATGGACCACATATGTGGAAGAGACATGCGTGACTTTCTGGCAAAAAATTATGACCCAGGTCCTCAGGCCAGTTTTACTAATACAGAGGATAAAGCATTTTTTGTCAGGGATACATTTGTGCGTTTTGATGACAATAAGGAAGCGGGTCTTAAATGATATTCTCACTCGGCCTTGCTGGATATTCAAATGTTGAAGATCAAGGCCAACTCAGAGAGGTCCATCTCGGATGTGGCTTCTTTTTTGCGTATCATTTTGCCTAAATGATTTTTGCAGTCGACATCGAAATTAGAAAGCATTAACTGGATTCGTCTATAATCTCTCTATCGCTCTCTCTGCTAAAGGAGGAAGTAAAATTGATGCATTAGAAATATTATTTGATAAGAATCCTTCTTCACGTCGTGCAACACGTGCTGCAGATTTGGATCTTCGTTCTCTTAAATTAATGTGAATGGGTTGGCGACAACAGACGCAGAGAAACGTCGCTCCATCATGAAGCAACTTAGAGGGGTGGGGGGTAAATCATGGCCAGATATGATTTGCATCGAGGAAACACACCTCATGGACATCCCAACACACACTAGAGCTCACAATCTGATTTTGCCATTTCAGAAAGTGTGTTCCTATGCGCAAAGAAGCGGCTCAGGAGGGGTGACATTTTGGGTTCCTAGGCAATCTAGGGATGAAATTGTGTATTGGGACGTAGAGAAAGAACAAGGGAGATGAATTGTAGCTCTAGTGATGTTGGAAAGAGAGAGAGAAAGTCGGTGTAATGAATACTTATGGGTCAAATGATGTGCAAGAAAGAGTTACTTTTTTCCAAGCAATTTGTAATCATATACCTGATGGGATACCTCTAATCATGGTTGGGGATTTCGATGCAGCTCCTGATAGGGGGCTGGATAGATGGAAGATCCCCGCTCCCTGTCCTGGGTATATTGAGGAAGATGAGAATATAATTACTAGATTATGTGAGTCTGAGGGTCTTTTTGATTCTTTTAGACGTCTCTATCCTCAGGAACGGATTTTCACGTGTATACGTCATGGGGGTTCCGCAATCATATCTAGGTCACTCATAGACTTGATCTTACTTTCAGAAGACCTAAAAAGGGTTGTTCAGGGAGCAGTTATCTTCCCTTAAAGTCCTTGGCCTGGAGCGGATCACAAAATGTGTGCGATACTATTGTCATTTCGTAAAAAATCGGATCAGGGAAAAGGGTTTTATAAGTCGAATACGTCTCTTCTGTCTATTCCTCGATACAGACAGTTTGTGCAAGATGTATGGAAATTCTGGCAATCAACTAAGCCTCGACATGATTCTCCTATTGAATTGTTTAATAATGGTTTAGCCCCTGTGGCTCGTAAATGTCAGGATTCTTTAAAACTACTGGCAAAGGACAGATATAAAAAAGAGATACAAATTCAAGAGCAAATTTTGCATTATGAGCTTCAGGATCCATAGTTTAGTCAACAACAACCAACCGATATCAGTAACTCAAGGGATCAACTTTTTTCCTTTGCACAACATCGTTGGCAAGTGTATCTTATTAGAGGAAAACTAACTAAGTATCAAACTGAAAAACAAATGGATACTACTTTCTTCGTTATGGTCAAATCTCGGGTTAGGAGACCAGTTATAGAAAGGTTGATAGACCCCACCATTCCTACCCATATCGATAATCTCATTTTCTCAACGGGTAGTCTTACAACAACCTATGATTTCTCCAAAGGTATTTTCACATCAGCCAAAAACTCTCGGGATATGATTGAAGATCGTAAGGAGATAGTTGACTTTTTGATTCCCCTAATGAAAACCCTTTCACAGAAACAAAAAGACTCACTAGAGAGACCAATTTCAAAAGAGGAAATCTGGACAACCTTGCTTCAAATGAAAGAGGATAAGACCCCGGGTATTGATGGGTTTCCTAAATAATTTTGGGAATCAGGGTCTCGTTAGACACTCCTAGAAGTTATTGTTTTTAGGATTGCGTCTTGGTTGCACGCAATCCTAAATCGGATGCGGGAATTGAAAATGTGAAAACGGCGTTAGGACTCGTCCTAAAAGATTTAGGATTCCCCAACCAAATCGTCCTAAATTTTCCAGTAGCCCCGGACCTACTGAAAAATTTAGGATTCCCGCGTTTCACAGAGTGGTCGCATCGCGAGAATGGCACTATCGACACGGAGGTGCTGGTCCAGGAGAGGTCCGTCGGACATCGTAGGTTTCTTACTGGTCGACGACGACAACGGCCCCCACCGGTAGCCGTTGGCCGGTGGGGTGGAGCGTGGTGGGCGAAGCGTGGCCTGGCTCACGGTCGTTGAGAACCGTTGGCTCGGGTGTGAGCAACGGAAGAGTCTCCTGATGTGTGCACGACGACACACGTGGGCTATTGTGAGTGCCAACGGTCACTTTTTGAATCGCAGGTGGCATCGTTTGTCGTCTTCGCTGGCGGTCGACGGCATATGAAGGCCCAGCGGCCTTGTCCGCAGGCTTGTGAGGAGAAAGTTCAGCACGACGTCATGTGCAAGGTCACCTGTCGACGTCAAGATTGCCTCTGCTGCTTCTCGTTGTCGTCGTCTTCCTGTTTGTCGTCTTCCTCCACGTGTGCTTGTCGTGCGGGCCGTGGAAGCAATATCGCAAGCGCAGGGCGTCAACGAAAGGCGGTGTGCAGGTACGCGCTGTTCCGCTTGCGGCTGAGGGCGGAAGAAGACCTCCGACAACGTAGCCTTCAAGGTGGTACGACCCCTCCATGTACAACCATCTGCCGTTGTGGGAGACGCCGCTGCCTCCCTCGGATGAGGAGCCGGAGGGGGATGAACTTCCAACGTTTCCTCTCGGCAGCGGGTCGACGCACCTATTGTCGCAGACGGTGCTCGCAGGCGGGTCGGTAAGCAACGGACGCGGCGAGTACACGACACTCCTGCAGCAGGGATTGGGAGACGACGATGACGGGGGAGTTGATCTCCGGTTCGGGTTGTCTTCTGGCGGCGGTAGGGAGGCGAGCCACACGTTCATCATGGACGTCGATCCTTCACCACGTGGCGTTCAACAATCTGGAAGCCGGCATACAAAGCAGTCCACACTTCGTGGCGGAGTGTCCGTTTGTGGCGGTGTCAGGCCATCGTCAGCAGGCCGACAACATGGATCGAGTGCACAGTCCGCCGACCGATTGACAAGCACCTGCCCCGAACGCAATGGAGTCGCACTAGGGTCCCTGCGCATCGGCGGTACACTTCATTCGATGCCCAAAAGCACAACGCCGACCCAACCCGACCTCAGGGACGACGACACATGCAGACCAGTGGTGCGTCCAACACCCAGTGTGGAGAACATCACACAAGGAGTGTCGAACATGCAGGCACACAGCGATGGTGGCGATGACGATGCAGACGGGCGATTCGGGGAAGACGTGGAGGCAAGGGACGACGACGACGACATTCCTATTCGGCCTTTGGGGAAGACGAGCGGGAGGGGGAGAGGACGCAGCAGGGGTGCTCTTCGTGGTCGATCCGTTGGCTGTGGGGGCAAAGGTGGCGTTAGCGATGATGGCGGGAAGTCTGCGACGTACTGGTCCCCGGAAGAGCAAATCCAACTGGTGAGATGCAAGCGGGAGCAAGAGATGCACCTCGCCGGTCTCGGTCACAATTACGGGCGGATGTGGATCAAGGAGTGGAAGTGGGAAGATATTGCCAAGCGCATGKCGAAYGCGGGGAGGCCGAAAGACGYGGACRACTGCATGAAGAAGTGGGACAATATCTTCCAAAACTACAAGAAGATACAGAGGTTTCAGAATGCGAGTGGCCGACCAGATTTCTTCCGGCTATCGAATGAAGAAAGGAAGGAGCACAACTTCAAGTTCCGGATGGAGAGGGCGCTATACAACGAGATCCACATAGGCATGGTTGGCAACCACACAATTTTACCTCCCAACATCACCGACACTGGAAGTCCGGACGGGGTGCATCTGCCCAGGCGAGGAGCGGGTGCTGGGGAGTCTGTTGGTAGTGAGGGCGCTGGTGAAGGCCTCCCTGAAGAACGTTCTACTACGAGGGACTCCGACAACAACGCTGCCAGCGGGGCTGGAGGCGGTAAGCGGAAGAATGCTCGTCAACAGGCGTTGCAGTCGATTGCTGATGTCATGGACCGCCATGGCGAACTGATGTCGTCGACGATCGAATCATCTAGCAAGCGGCAATGCAGCATATTCACGAGGCAATACGACATACTAGAGCAGGAAGTTGCAGTCCAGAAAGCGCACTATGCGGCGTCCGATGAGACGCAGAGGATGATGTGCCACATGCCTATGGAGATCGCTGCCGCCATTCGTGGTCGGTCCGCGATGTAAGGTGCATGGTGTGTGTGTGATAGTGAGTGTCAGTGTGTGCGGGTGTCCTCCACACAGTTGTATGGGTAGTTGTGTTTTTTTTTGTGTTTTTTTTTTCGTCATCATTTTGGACGGCAGTGCATCGTTTGCGTTTTCATGGCTCGTCAACCAGACAACTGTGTGTGGAATGGGGTTTGAGGTTTCGGNCGGCTGTCTGGTTGACGAGCCATGAAAACGCAGATGATGCACTGCCGTCCAAAATGATGACGAAAAAATACATAAATAAACGCAACTACCCATACAACTGTGTGGAGGACACCCGCACACACTGACACTCACTATCACACACACACCATGCACCCTACGTCGCCGACCGACCACGGATGGCGGCAGCGATCTCCATAAGCGCGTGGCACATCATCCTCTGTGTCTCATCGGATGCTGCGTAATGCGCTTTCTGGACTGCAACTTCCTGCTCTAGTATGTCGCATTGCCTCGTGAATATGCTACATTGCCGCTTGCTAGATGATTCGATCGTCGACGACATCAGTTCGCCATGGAGGTCCATGACATCAGCAATCGACTCCAATGCCTGTTGACGCGCATTCTTCCGCTTACCGCCTCCAGGCCCGCTGGCAGCGTTGTTGTCGGGGTGGGGGGGGGGGGGGGGGGGGAGGGCTTGGGGTGCGGGGGTGTTTGGTGGCTGCGACGGGGGGGACGCGATGGGGCGGGCAGGGGTTCGGTCCCTGGCGACTTAATTGACGCCCGCCGCCAGGGACGTCGAAGGGTCTTTTCGCGCCTTCGGGGGGGATGGAAAACACACGGCAGTGCGGGCAGGGCGGTCGCACGTGCCACTGTGGACGATGTCATTTCCCGCCAGAAAGAAGCGACGTCGCGGGAGGTCCATCTCCGAAAGACTACTTCAGTCTTGTTCATCCCAACCCGTCTGTACGTCGTCCACGCCTCGAAGGTGTCTCCAGTACAGAAGCCCGTCGCGCCTGCTGCAAACCGCCCGCAACAACGACAAGGTGCTGCAAGCCTGGTCGCCGCGGATCATTGTGATCGTCGCTCTTGTATTCTTCTCGCCGCTCGTCTTCTCAATGCGGATTACTCTCTCTGTGGTCTTCGTCCTTCTGTGAACCACGCGCACGTCGTCGTCTTCTTCCCGCGGAGGACTGATCTCCTGCGTCGCGGGGGTGTTCGTCATCATCACGTGTTCTTCCTGCAGTTGACAGATCTCCTGTGTGCCACGTGCATGTCGTCGTCTTCGTCCCGCGGAGGAGAGATCTACTGCGTCGCATGGATGTCCGTCGTCGTCACGTCTTCTTCCCCCAGAGAATAGATCATCTGTCTGCCACGTGCACGTCGTTGTCGTCACGCCACAGCCGCACGGGAGACCTTTTTCACGGGAGACATATTTTTCGCCAGGTCGGCCACACTTCCCGCTCGTCCGATCACACTGCCAAGCTCGCCTGCAAAGGTCGCCACGAAACATGTCTACGAGAGGGAACACCCGTGGGAAGAAGCGCGACGTGGTCGTCGACGATAACCAAGGGCAGGGAAGAGGGCGGCGGCAGGCCCCGAAAGCGAAGAGGGTGCGTACGGAAGATGCATTGCGAAGGGTGTGTGGTCGTGGAGCGCAAGGTTGGGCGGAGGAAGCGGAAGGGGACTGTGACGATGAGTTCACGACGGAGGAGGAGCAGGCGGAGGCGATAACGTCTGAAGTACGCGAGAGCGATCGGCAACACTCTTCTGATCGCACCGCTTCGACGAGGATGCAGACCCCTCCACACGAGGCGCAGCAACTGCGTGGCCGTGAAACGCGGACAGAGAAGGCTCCCATCGTCGATCTTGGCGGCGATGATGACGAGCCCTTGGAGAGACGCCGCATTCGCATTCGTACGACGACGACCCCACCGCCGGAGGTGGTCATGCGGGTTGCTACAAACGAAAGGCCAGTCTTGGGCAGGCTGCCTGCCACGCCGTCTCAGCCACGTCAGCGCAACGACGCTGGTGATGGAGGGTCCATCCAACGTGGTGGCGGGGGGGAAGTCGTGGCACATGCGCGCGCAGTTGGTGCCCAGGTGGCAGGTGCTGTGGGGGCGGGCGGTTCAGGCAATGTGACCGCCGTAGCGACTGGGAGGGAGGAGGCAGCAGTTGTGGCGACGGCGAGAGAGGAGGCGCGTGGCGAGAGGAAAGTCGAGCGGGAGGCAGGCGAGGCCGGTTTAAGCCGGCCACGGAGGAGTATCATGACAAAAGACCTCATTGATCGTGCCGTCCTTTGGGTCGATGACAAAGCTTTCTGGACGACGGGGGAGGGACGAAGACTATACAACATCGTCCACGAAATGAAAGACTACTTCGTCGCCATCGCCAACGGACTTCCAGTGCCTGACGTCCCTTGGAGCGTCGTTCTGCCCAAAGCCAGCACGCGCGTGGCCAGGATCGTCGACCAATAACAGCTGCAGCAAGCAATCTCCCGTGCGGCGGCAGTGGAGAACGTTGCTCTGCGCATCTTGCACGGATGGGTATTCAAGTCCGGAAATCGGCCAAGGGGATACCATGTGGCTTCCTAGTACTCGCTGGAATCCTTTGCGACGGACATTGCGCGTGCCATGTGGTACGACGAGGAGTGGTGCGAGGTTGTCAGTCCGGCGATTTGCGTGCACACGATAGATCTGTCCATGGACCTACCGCTTTGGTTCGCCGACGCCAACGTCGAGGACAGACCAGAGGACGACGACATGGTGGCGCTCTAGGAGTCCACCGTCATCCACGTCGCGTATGCATTCCGCGCGGCCGTGCAAATGGGGGCGCTCATCGACGGTGAGTTCATCTCGCATGGTCGTCTTTCTCAGATGGCTGATTGCTTCAGGCTGTTGTTGGCGGCGTGCATGTGGATAATGCGCATGGCGGGAAACGATCCGCACAGCCACTATGAGGCTTTCTACTTCGCGGACCTCGTGGCGACGCCCACACTCGTCGCGGCCATGCATCGCTCCTTCGATCATCGACGATCCGTCGTCCTCGCTAAGAATGTTGTCACAGAGAGGCTAGGGAAGGCGACCGCTACGTTCGGATAGTACCCCAACTACATACCTCAATGGGCGCCCTGCGGCATTGCTTTCAGGCACGACGCGAGCATAACGGGGCCAGAGGATGCAAAGAAGCTAGATTGGTTGGGTTCGGGTCCCCCTGATGATGACAACAACAACGACGGGAAAGATGACA
>BFEA01000042.1:1691930-1703423 GCA_003427395.1 Chara braunii
CACACACACACACACACACACACACACACACACACACACACACACACACACACAGAGATTGTCTCTGTCAGGGCATACTCACACACAGTAAGCAAAATTGCAAAATCTGCAATTTTGCTTTGGCGATTTTGAGAATTAGGTGTGCCGCAGAGTCACACACGGTGGCCCTTTTGACTGAGACATGGCCGAGACTTCATGAAAATTGCTCCATCTGCTGTCTGAGTGGTCACACAGCTGATAGCAGATGGTGACCTTTTTTTCTTCTGGACTTTAGTACGCAAGCAATTGCGTTTTCTCGCCCGCTGCGCTGAGGTTTTCTTCTGTCTTTGTTTTCTTAGTACGCATCCCGCGGCCCATCAGGCCGCAGACATATACTACACGGTTTGCCATTTTGCTGGGGGGGGGCATTGTGCGACTGCAATACTGTAGCAGATTTCCCGATTTTGCTAAAATGACCCCTAGTGTGAGTATGCCCTCTCTCTCTCTCTCTCTCTCTCTCTCTCTCTCTCTCTCTCTCTCTCTCTCACACACACACAGATTCTCTCTCTCTGTGATAATCAAAAATTACCAAAGTTAAAATTTCCTGTCACAGTGGTTCTTCCTCGTGGAAGGTAGTAGGAAAATGTCCGGGCGTATGTCCCATTAGCAAAGAGGATTGGATTTAGCTCCTGAATCCGGACGTGTTTTAAGCAGAGAGGCAGAAAAGCAGTCCAATCTCGACATTCTGCCCTTTTCCAGGAACACATCTAGATTCCGGCTTTCAATCCAGTCCTCCTTGCTAATGGGACCTCACCCCGGGTGACTCAGCAAACTGTTGTTTTTCTAGGACATTTCTTTATACTTTTTAGGCCATCCAGGCTGAAACCCCCCAAAGGGAATTTCCCCATTTTCGGCAATGGAGCCCTGATGAAATTGAAAATTTTATCAATCTGAGTCGCCGGAGCACAAACCTTATAATTGTACAAAACCGCCATTTCGGTAAAAACAGACATTTGATATTTTTTTAACGAAATGTGATTTTGTTTGGTCTCGTCGCTTCGGTGTGGACCAACGCCGTCCGCACGGGCACAACTCGCTGGACCACCCTCGCCCGCCGCCCCGTGTCCGCTTGTGGATATATAAATCTGGCCGCGGGAGCCCCGAGGAATCGTCCTCGGGGAATGACTCCGAGGATGAGTGGAACGAAGGCGGGAATTTCCTCGGGCGACTCCAAGGAATCGTCCTCGGGGCCCGAGGACGGCCCGAGGAGTGTAGAACGAGCCCCTTACTAGAGGGGGTTGCTCCTACCCCCCCCTTAGTAGGCGCCGACTGGCACTTAATTAAAAAAAAAAAAAAAAAAGGTTTTTAATCAATGAAAATTTAATGGCTGTTGAAAGAAAAAGGCAGGACCAAAAGAGTGTACAGTTCACAGGGAAAAGGATTGGAAGAAAACCTTTTACAACCTGACAGTGCGCAAAGCCCATTTCTCTGTGCGGTCTGTGGTGCTTGAAACCCAGCCTCAGGGCCTAGTTGCACTATTCTCCATCCACCACAATTCTGTGGAGAGTAAGGGCCTAGATGCACCACTCTCCATCTGCCAATAAATGCACACGGACAGATAGGCTGTCCAGATGCATTCCAAATGTTGGCGGATGGAAAGTGGTGCCACTAGGCCCTGAAAGAAACTAGAACGGTGTAGAACTGGAGGCCTGGTTGCACTTACTTGCCACCATATTTCTTCTACAGAAAAGTTAAGAAATTTTCTCTGCCTGATCTCCACTCGTGACGGGCTGCACTCACCCAGAAGTTCTTTTGTGGAGAGGTGATCAGATAGAGTGTGTGAGATTGCTCATGCATAGTACACGTAGAGGTTGCATACACAAGTCAAAACACAGTACAAAATGTACATAAACAGTACAAGATCGTACACAAGATTGCACATAGCCGCTGGGTATGGCACCCCGACCGGTTTCTACCGTCCCCAGACTCGCCACACTGTCATCTTCAGGGGGAACCGCCAGTCTTCACCCTCGTCAACATCCCAGCTTACCACATTCCCACCTCCGTCGCTATTCTACTGTCATCTCCAGAGACGGCAGCAGGGTTCACATGGTTGGAGTAGAGAGTAGGGAACTCGCTTCACTCTGTGGCGGATTGGAAAAGGAAACTGGGCAAAAGTTCTGACGGGTTTCCGCGCACCAAGTTTGGTGAGTAAGTGCAACCAGGCGCCTACTCTTCATTGTCGCCAAACTTGGCGTAATATGGAGAGTCGTGCAAGCAGGCCCTAACAGACAAACAGAAAAACGCACAGAACGTGTCAGAAACAAAAAAGCAGAGCAAAAGCTATTAGACCTTACCAGGCACCAAGGAAAAAAAAAAAAAAAAAAAAAAAAAAAACCATAAAAAAAAGGGCTCTTTTGTTGTTTTCCCCGCCGGGGTTCCCCCGGGGGGTCCGGGGCCCCCCCCCCCCCCCCCCTCTTTTTTTCTTTTTTTTTTTTTTTTTTTTTTTTTTTTTGTATTTAGCGTTTTGAGGGGAGAAAAAGGGGGAAAAGAAGAAGAACGGCAAGTACTCGAGAGTATGCCTAATCAAGAGTTTAAGTGGGTTGCATGTGGTGTGTGGCAGAGCGTAACGGTTGGCCTTAGACACTGCTGTTACTCCATGGGGGGCGGATACCGTGGGGGGGAGATGAAAAGCGAGGAGCAGCTACAGCCTGCTGGCAAATGCTCTGCCCTTGTGTTAGCCGGGCCCCCACCGGCGTCCCCAACCCTGCACCCTCAGCCACTACCGCAAGGGGCAAACATGCAATTACGTCCGTCCACCAAGAGAGGTAGATAGCTATGCTTGCAGGAGTTCCTCGTATGCGAGTAGGACACGAGTCCCTCGTATGCGAGTAGGACCTAGATGAATGTGACTGCAATGACGTCCAGAGCTTGATAGAAAAAGATTTTAATTTAGTCTGAGTATGCCCTCAAGTATTTGGTTTGATATTTTCCTCATCCCAGTCCTCTGCGACAAGGGGTTGCGTTATTAGAGCCCCCGCCCAGACTGTCCTTGAGCGCAAGGTACCCCGACCACCGTGTCTTCAAAGAGAGGGCGCAGAAATCTGCACCTTGCCACCTCCTCCTCCTTCCTTGTTTTTTGCAATTGCTCCCAATCCAGACGAAACAAGGCTTTTTACCCCCCAAACAGATCCCGATGTCCACCAGAAGAGACAACTTAGACTTCAATATAATTTTGAAATTAATAATTATTTTAAATTGAGAACGTTGACATGATTTCTTGGGCACCTGAAGGCTTCTAACTGCTACAGTAACTCTACCACCCGATGCATTACGGAAGCTCTCTCTCTCTCTCTCTCTCTCTCTCTCTCTCTCTCTCTCTCTCACACACACACACACACACACACACACACACACGCACGCACGCACGCACNAAAAAAAAAAAAAAAAAAAAAAAAAAAACCATAAAAAAAAGCGCTCTCTTGTTGCTATCACTGCAGTGTTTGCTTCGGGGGTATCTGGAGCCCGACCAGAAGTCCCGCTGAGGTTCCGCTGTCCCGTCCATCTTCCTTCAAGTTCCTTGTACTTTTTTTTTTTTTTTTTTTTTGCAGGAAAAGCTCCGATCCATCCTTGTCTAGCTTGCTATCCATTCAATTTCTGCTTCCCCTCTGTGCATTCCGCTTTTTCTTTTTTCCTTTTTTTTTTCCGATAATTTTCTGGTTCCCCTCCATGCAGACAGTCCGGTCATCCGTTGTTCCGATTTGTTCGCTTCATCTCCCTTTTAATTTCCGTTCGGCACTCTCACCCGGGGCCATCTCTCTGGGACTATAAATTGATACGTTTTTAAAGCATCATATTGAATACTATTAACAAAAAGAGAGGTTACATCTGCAGAAAAGAATAGAAAACGTAGTGCACCTAAATAGATAATAAATAGCGGTATTAATACGGACGTGTTTCGAGCATCCCAAACCCAAAAGGTTCCCCACATAGGTTTTCCCCAAAAACTTCCAGTAACTAGAGTGAAGAAGGTGAACAAAGCGCCTATTTTGGCACTAATCTTTGAAAATAATGTGAGATTTCTAGTTAGTTGCACCTAAAAAAAAAAAAAACTTAATATTACCAATCCAAAAAGTTAGCAGACTAATTGCTAAACTTAAATGACKACTATAACGAAATAAGATCGGAGTAGACTCCCTTTTTCGCCCTTAGCTAGTGAAATAATTGACTGGCCTAATAGGGTGCCACTGTGGCTATCCTCCCTCTTACTAGGAGTCCCAGTTGGTTGAGAATGGCTGTCTGAGCTTCGCTGCTTTTACTCAGCTGGACCTTCCTCGTATTTTTTTGTGCAGAATGTCTCTCTATTCTCATCTGCTTTCTGTCCGACAGTGTTCTTCTCCGGTGTTGCCCGTCCATCCTGTGTTTGAAAGGTTTTCGGGCTTCGCAACACCAAATTGAATGTAGTCGAAACATCACCATATTTGACATATGTCAGGAACTTACTTCTCGACATAATTTGAATCTCTCTTTCGACAAAAAAGCCCTCTTCGCCACACATCATGTGGAAGTGGAGAACTCATATTAAAACAATTAAAACAGCAATTTCATCAAAACGGACATATTTTATTTTTGGAACGGAATTGAAAACTGAAACGGTTTTCACCTTCGCAGTAGCGGATGCAGATCCCAGGGCTCTATCCCTAGACCCTGCTCATCTGTGTACAGTACCCCCTGTGTGTTTGAACCCGTAACCTTACCTGTGTTTTCCGAGTCAGTTGCAGGTCTGTCATGGGCCTGTGTAGTGGTAGGGGTTCGATCTGTAGGTCTGTCGAGTAGGGTCAGAGTTCTGTGGAGGTCGTAGCTGTAGCTGGTTCTGAGAGGTCAACGTCGTAGCTGCTAGAGTCCTGAAAGGTCAAGGTCGTAGCTGCTACAGTACTCGGAAGGCCAAGTCCACAGACTTCCGGAAGGTCTGGAAGTGGCCTTTCGAAAGTGTTTCACTCTTAGACAAAGGCAAGTGGGCAAGTGGTGGAGTCCAACTTCGCTGAGTCAGCGGTACCCAGTCCCAGTCTCACTTTGTACAGTCAGCAAGTGCCATGGCAACTGTGTGCACCAAGGGCCCGGTGGAAAAGAGGCAGACCAACGAGTTACAGAAGTATAAATCAAGAGCCAGCGTCCAGCTATTCATTCATTCCTGCGTAAGCCATGTGGAAGCGCTGCCTGAGCGACTTGTGCGAGGTGGTCTGCAGAGCGCCCGAAGAAGAAGTGGGCTGAAGAGATAGTTAGCCATTGCCATTGAGGGACAGCGGCCATAGCCGCCATAGCTGATAGGCGAGTGTGTGAGTATGAGAGCATGTGTATGCATCTGGGATATCCAGGGTGATCCAGAGTTGGGATGTACAGGCGCTGATGCGCCATAGCCTGTTGAAACGAGTTTGTATCTGAACTGTGTTTCCGACTTCCATATCTTTGAGCATTGAGTGGGCGCTGTGCGCCAGTGTGATTCACCATCTGTTTGTGAGAGTGCGAAGTGGGAAAGAAAGCGAGTCTGATTGCAAAACTCATAAATTGGCCCGATTTAGGTGTATATTTTTAGGTCCTGAGGGTACGGCGTTTTGAAAACGCCCTACCGCCTGGATGCAAGCTAAGTCCAGATACATCCAGGGGGGTACGGCATTTTCAGAACGCCGTTACCCCTGGACTCCAGCTAAGTCCAGAATCCAGATACATCCAAGGGGTCCGGCGTTTTAAGGACGCCGGAAGGACGCCGGACCCTCAGGAGCTTGAAATTTCCACCTAAATCGGGCCAATTTATGAGGTTTCAATTTCGTTCAAAAAATAAAATATGTCCTTTTTGAAGAAATTGCTCTTTTAAGTCCTACACACAAAAGAGACAAACTGGGTTCAACTTGGAGATAGGACAAGCGTAGGTCCCTTCTCCTTTCAACAATGGGGGGGCAAGAACTCGACATCCCATCAGAGGATTGTTGAAAATGTCCAAGTTGCAGGCCTGACGTGGAAACGAGCCCTGATGGAGAGTGGGAAGTGTCCAAACCCTTTTCTCAACAGGTCCTGATTTTTTTTCTCATCTAGCAGCGATTTCGTCAAAACGGACATTTTATATTTTTTCCACGAAATTGAAATTGTTATTTTCATGTTGATTTTGGTGAATTTTTACGTTTTGAGTACACCATTTTGGGTACGTACCCCGCATTTATTTATAACTTGTGCTCATGTTGACCACAAGTTTTGCATTGCTTTCTCACACATTTTGGGGGGTGTTACCGTTTCATTCGCATTAAATGAAGCTATAGGGGTCTTCATGATGGGTTTTGTTGTACTTTTCTATCACATTGATTAACATGTACTATGTTTCACAATATAATATCAGTTATTTTTTGTTTTTTATTGACAAATGCATTAAGACAAGATAAACATATTGAATATCATACTCAAAAAACACATATGGCAGGTTCAGTCAATAACACAAAACTCCATGGACATCTATAAAAGTTAGAGACATTTCGTGCCACCCACGAATTACGAACAACATTATGTGAATGTTTTCGAAATCCATATACAAAAGAATCGACTTCTTTAGATAAATACAAAGAAACAATGATGCGGAGTTTGGCTCATGCGACATATGATACATGTGCGCGGAAATATATGTACATAGAGACTCTCTCTCTCTCTCTCTCTCTCTCTCTCTCTCTCTCTCTCTCTCTCTCTCTCTCTCTCTCTCTCTNCTCTCTCTCTCTCTCTCTCTCTCTCTCTCTCTCTCTTTTTGACGAAGACAATGTCTATGAAAGTTGGTGCCCTAGACTTCATACACTCCTATACACTACGAATATGTGCAGCCGCACATGATAGTACAAAAGGTGGAAATGCGCTTCGACATCGTTTTCAAAAAACAAAAACTCGGCACATGACCACAAAAAACAATATGAGCACTAATACGAGCGCAGGATCTACTATATTGCTATCTCCGTCTACATGTGCTAAGCTATAAATTTCTCTCTACCAAAATGTCACGAAGTGCTACAGCGGCGCAAGTGAACAAGGTCGTTGCTCAGACCGTTGGCTCGGCGGAGTACACTCTTTGTAATGTTGAAGTTGGTTGTTAACTGAATTTTTCTGAATTTGCGGTTGACCCCCGTTGTTTCTTCGCTCTCTATGATGACTGTTGAGATAGAAGCAGTGATGGCAGTCCTCCGAGCAACAAATTCCAACATTGCATCTCGTGCGTGATTACAATATTGTTTAACGTGTTGCTTGTACGCTCGCACCATCGAGTCTCCTGCATCACTCCGCAGGATCTTTTGTCTCCATGTCTTCGTTGCACATATTGTAAGCCCTTCGTGATATTGTACAGCAACACATGCAATGGTGGCGCTCCATTTCTCTGTCACCGGGGCAGCCACAAGGCCGTAATCGTAGAAGACCTCCTTGTATCTTGCGTTCCCGTCTTTCTTGTAATTATTATTATTCTGACGGTCGCACACCCCCACGAGGTTGTAAATCTTTCTTCTCGCGCTTAGAGGATACAAGTGCAGTGACGGTTCGTAATATGCAAAATCCCACGTGACAAGTCCGACGGCGTTACGCTGTCTCCTCACCCGGTCTGATATCAGTTCCCCCCATTTGATTGGTGTTCCCCACCAATCTTGTCTTAACTGCCTCTGCATCCATTCCGGGTCCATACTGCATGAAAAGAAAAAAAAAACGGGAAAAAACAAAAACAAAGGCATCACAAACACATACAAAGTACGAAACTGTGACCGTGAGTTCACGAGTCATTGCGGAACAGCAGTCAAAGCGGACACCGACGCAAGACGGACTGCAAGTTGTTCCGTTTGCCACTTTCGCGCCGTTGAATATGATCGACAATATTAAACTTTGTTATTGTGTTAGTTTTTTTCAGTTTCTGTTTTTGCCCATCTTCGTTGTGGCATGTCATCAAAGTCGTCGCCATGTGAATGATGATCCTCGACCTTTCGTTGATGAAGCGCAACATTGCATCTCTGATTTCGTTGCATACATGTCTGATATACTTCAATGTTGCCCTTTGCATGGTGGTCTCTTGCTCCATCGATGACACCTTCTTTCGTTCAATCCGTGTCGCGCACCGTGTCAGACCACCATTAGAACAGAACGCCACGCATGCCACTGATGCCTCACGCCCACCCTCCCCCCACATGTGAACTATCCCCAACCCGTAAAACGCTTTGGTCCACTTGCCACTGCCTTGCCTTGCATTGTTTGCATCACTCCCCGCTGTCTTGGCGAGGTTGAAAACTTGTAGGCGCTCCTCGTCGTACCACAATTCAATCGAGGGCTCCAAAACCGTCCAGTCGATTGCCTGCACACCGACATCCCTCATTTGTGTCCTTGTTTTCCATGACAGAAGGTCCTCCCATCTCACCGGCGTCCCCCATTTCTCATTAGGCTTCCACTTCGACGATGCAGACACTCTAAACACTACAAAAAAAAAAGAAAAATGCAATTCAATCGAACAATCAGCGATGTGCTTTGTGTTGTTCGTATTGAACATATGATCGTGACTCATATTCCTTCCCTCCTCACGTCTATACAGATGTGTCTGAATCAGATCTCATATTGGGCGTTGACACGGGCATCTTATCAGGGACGGCCAGCGAGAACTGTGCATTGAGAGCGTCTCGCTTACGGATCCGCATGCTTGTCTCGGACCGTTTGTTGCTGGCCCATGCCCACACAACGGCGTCGAGATCTTGCCATCCTTCATCGGATTTAGTTTCAACCTTCCACGTCTTCGCCCATGCGTCTGCATACAGCTTCGATAAGTCGCGATCCCTTCCACAAGATGTCCAGTACTTGACGCGGATACGACTATCATCCCGCTCCATAACACGCCCTATCCAAAATGTGCAGCCCTTTTCAACATACTCGTCAGGCGCGCGGAACACGACGAAGTTGTTCATGATGACAGAGTCATGCGGTTTGAACTCCGGTTTGGGAGCGTCTCTCTTGTAACCGACGAAGCAAGGTTTCCTCGCTGGCGAGTCGAGGACATGCGGCGCACCTAACAGGATATCTTGCGTATCGGGCATGGGAGCTGGCCAGAAGGGACCTTCAAGGGGCACCGTACCGCTCTCCTCTTGCGACATGTTTTCAAACTTTTTCAGATTGTCGGACCAGTAGTTCAAGCGTTTACAATTCATTGCTCTTGTGTGTTCGTCTTGTGTCTCCCGATGGTTTTGAGAGTTCTCCCACGATCTATGGAGAACACGCAACCCCGCTATTCCGTTAACAAAATCGCCTGCTTCCGGGTTAGGTAACTCGCGGCAAGGCTGGAAACCCCATTCAGGCCCTGCCCACCCGTTGCGTGCGTCCCTTTTAAACCAATAGACAGGGTCAGTGTCTGGCTCCCACGTTTTGTCGGTACAGAACTCCTTGTACATCATGGCGGGGTTGTCCCCGTCCATGTAAAACCGAAAGAGGTGCGGCGTGGCATGACCCTTGATTTTATGATCAATGTACGGATCTATGGCGGTTTTCCAGTCAACAATTTCAGTGAGCAACGTGCAATCGACCTCCTCTTCGCAGGATGCTTTGAGGACATCGAACAACTCATCCATGGTATATGCATCGCAACCGCTCAATTTTTTTGCAAACAAGCCGAACTTCGCATCTATGTCTGTATGTGTGTGACCCACTATCATGAACCCCATTTCGACGACCTCAAATATCCAAAATTTGACAAGCATAGCCGTGAATACGAATATATACTTGTTTTTGTTTTGTCCCCCACAGTTGTCAGCTTGCACCCGCAACTTCGGCGGGAGCACCCCTTCGCGTGCCTGGACATCTCTCAACACTTTGGCAATGGAGTTAACAACCGAGTTCGAGTCGTGCGACAAGTATGGGAACCACGTGTGGACAAAGAGCGACGGTGTCCTACCATGCGCGATTATCCCAGTGAGATTAGTTTTCATCATCGTGTTATTCGACATTTCTTTAGACAAACGTCTTCTCGACACATGAGGAATCGTTGTTTTTGCTTGATCCATACCGTCGATGATGATACACAGGCTCTGTTTTGGTCTATGTTGCGATTAAGCAGACCACACGCTGTACTTTTTCCAGTGTACTGACTGTAGTGCAATGTGACTTTTCTGTTTTGCGACAAGCGCCCGTCTTGGCTCAGGCAGAGCACCCTCTATGAGGATGCTATTCTTAATGTACTCGTTGCATCTTGCGTGGTCGGTCACTCTTGCGAGTCGAACGTGCGAGAAGAAGTCCCTCCACATCTTGCAGAAGACCTGGTACGACGCGCAGCAAACACCAAGCTTAAAGAGTCGTCTACGAATACTGAGGAAGTCGTCTTTCTTCGTGGCGTACACTGACGGGAGGCGAATGTGATTTCTGATCTCGAAGTTTGGGCCTGTTTCAGTCTGATCTGGCATGGGATCAGACTCATCCAAAATTATGTCCTCGAACGCCGACCATGTGATGGCGTAGGTGGTTGTTGTCCGCGGACGCCCGTCATGGCCGTGAAAAGCATCGACTGTTCCGTCGTCAAGGTCATCGTTGTATCTTTTGAACGTGTTTCAGCCAACGCCCAGTATGAGACACCAAGGAGTGACACACACAGGGTGCAACTGCACTATCGGTTTGACTTTCGGTTTGCGGTCAACAAACGAAATGAAGTTCTAAAGTTTCGCCATCCACCATTTCCGCCTATCCAGCCCTTTGAGAACGCGGTAGTCACGCCTACACTTCATCACATCCTCTACTCTCAGTTTAGAAAGACATTGATACGTCTTGCAGCATGTTTTGTGGAGAACGGCCTCGCACTCGTCCACGCTACACCTACATTCGAAGGCGGAGGTGGAAGTCAAAGCAATTCTCTTCCTGAGTCTGTACGTATATTTTCTCTTCCCGTTTCCACCACACAACACAGACAAGGTAGATACAGCGGTATCCTCTCCGACCGGCAAGTCAACGTCCGACAAACGAGCAACAAGCCCCCCCCCTCCTCCACTGCCATCGCATGACGACGGCGGTAGCATGTCCATGGGAGCACACCGATCGCCAGTGTCACTTGCCGGTGACAAATTTACCCGAATAGAAGGTTCAGCAGACCCGTGTGGCGGTCCCGTGCCGGCATCAGAAGGCAAGCCGACGGCGTCGTTGATGATGTCGTCAAGGCGAAGACGCCGCACGACGTTCATATTGGAAGATGGCACGACCAAATGACGTGCGTGACGTCTGGGCATACCATCAGCACGGTGTGCAGGATGGCCACGTTTCGACGGTGTGATGGCAACGTCTGGAGACCGGCTCTCACATGAGGTCTCTGCAACATGGGGCACGGGGGTGCGAAGAGACTGCACAGATGGCAAAGAACTGTAGTAACAACTGTCCATCCCGCTCGCCATTGAGTCGATAATGTAGATGGAAATGCCCTGTAAGAGGCCGTGAGATAACAGAGGAATCCAAAACAGGAAGACACATGAGAAGGGACGCCACCCC
>BFEA01000042.1:1802271-1824895 GCA_003427395.1 Chara braunii
TCGAGGGTATGCGTGTGTTTTTGTACGGTGTATGGTGAAGGCGTACTGGAAATTATATTTCAAAATCCTTTGCCCTCCGTGGAGCATTTGTGCTTGGTTCTACCTGAACATCTGTGAAACGTGACAACCGGCGTCGCTTTTAGTCGCGAGTGTGGTCACGAGGATTGAGTTTTTTGTGCTGGAGATAGGTGGGGGAAGAACGGTGGGAAGGATAGACGTAAGTGGGAGTCAGGGTGGGCTGTGTCTTAGGTATGGTGGCGCATATGGCAAAAAAGATTCGGATTTTTCGGGATATGTGTGGGATAAGGAGGTTACGTCATGTACTACGTCAGGCGATCGACTGTACAACTTGGAGGATGATGGCTCCTTGTGTACACACCGAGACTGGACGGAAACGGATTCGAGAGCACACGGAGAATTGTTTGAGACTGATGGGTACGCTGTTCATATCGTACCCTCCAACGGAACTGTGTACTCCCGTGTTAGTTTTTTCATTATCGGGTGATGGAGAAAGGGAAAATTATTGGTGGGCTGTGGAGCGATCGTGGGCAACTTGAACGTGGCGTTACAGGACGGTGGAGTGTCGGGAAAAGAAAGGTGAAGGATAGAGGAAAGAGAGGGAAGGGTGAACATTCTGTGGGTAGGCGGGTTGCCTCCTGAAGAGACTTGGTCACGCACTAAGTCGAAACGCGTCAAGGGTATGCGCGTGTTTTTGTACGGTGTATGGTGAAGGCCTACTGGAAATTATATTTCAAAATCCTTTGCCCTCCATGGAGCATTTGTGCTTAGTTCTACCTGAACTTCTTCTTCTTCTTCTTCTTCTTCTTCTTCTTTTTCCTTTTTCTTGGATAGAAAAAGCTCCATTCTATTCGTGGGGAGCAGCATGTGCCGGGAAACGGGCCCAACATCCCTTATTGAATTCAATTAGGCTCGGGGTCCCCACAGTCTACCAGGAAAAGAAACATCAACAAGAAATTCAAAACAAACCTCTTAATTAAGAGTGCAACTCGAAGTGATCACAGCCTGAAGTGAGAATGGAGAATATCGGGTGGGGTCTGGACTTCTACCTGTAGGCCCTTTTAGCTCAAGAGCTGTCTGAATTGTGTTGGGAACTAGGCCCGAGGGTAGAATGGTCCCATACAATGCCTGAGTAATATAGCTTTTTTGCCTTCCAACTTCCAAGATCTCTGCCCAGGGGACGGGGGTTGAGTCCGCGTTGACCACTTTAAATTTCTGAAATTGAGCTGTAGGCTGTAGCTGCTTCTTTGGAAGAAGCCTGTCAGTGATTTTTAATCGTGATCCAATCAGTCATAATAACTAATCTCATGGGCTATTTTAACTGTGCCAAAAGAGTGGGGAGAGAGGTCCTGATGTAGAGGAACCTGCGATCTCTCCTGGCTAACCATAATGCCCAGAAGACTCTATCTATCATAATGAAGACTGGTCATTGGAGTTATCTGTTCTATCTGTTGCTGATGAAATTGTGGCCCAATTCTGCCTGTGATAACCAGATCTAAAGACCAGAAGTCACGTAGACCATAAGCCTGAAAGGCTGAAACCATATTTTATTGAGGAAGTCCCAAAATCCCTTGGCCATGACACATTCCCACCAGAGATGCAACCAGTCTTCTAAGGACTGGTGAGGGCATGCATCGCAGGTCGTGGCGATATCCATACCTTTTTCAGAACACCACATGGCAGTAGGGATGCAAATATGCAAGTGCACTGGTATACTTCAGTTTCTAGTGATGAGAGGATATTAAGATGGATGAAGAACAGAAGCCAGTTAGGAGAGATAGAGGGTAGCGTTAAGGTCGAAACCTTATGTTGCCAGTTCATGGAGAGTTCAGCGTGTAGGGACTGAGGCTCCGAGTGGAGAGCATATCCAATCTTCGCAGAGTAATCTGAAATAGGAATTTTCTTTTGAACTCCCCAAGTATCAGAGATAACCCATCGGGCCATCCATACTTACCTGTATCAACTTTCCCGTCCGTCCCAGGGGTGGACTGTGGGTCGATTTGAAAGGAAGGTAACCCGTTGGAGTCCTCCTTTTGCCGCATTTGGACTTCTTGCATATCTGTCAGGGATGAGGGTTGAGCCTCCTTGGATTGCACCAATCTGGAGTCTTCCCATTTCCATTCCGAGGCTTCGCACGATCCGTCTTCAAAGACTCTTCATTGATCTTATCGATTCTATAGTAGGTGTTCGGTGGAGACGAGGGTTTGAACCATTGCTATTCTCTGTAGATGCTGGATGGCTGAGAGAGGATCTGTACCCAGCCCGCCGGAATTGCTTGCGTGATAGCCGTCAGCTTAGTGTCTGTAGTTCGAAGTCCTGCCAGCTGTGGGCTCAGATCTGATGTTGTTTTCCACCTGACAGTCTTGTGTTCCTCGTCCCAAATGTGACAGATCAACCAAACTCGCTGTTGCATCCATTTCAGGCCGAAATTACCAGTGCTCTTGGCTACAGAGAATGGATGTCCGGTGCGTGCCCTGATTGCCGTGTTCTCGAAAATGCATGCGTTAAGTAGTTCTGTTTTGGTTGATGGTTCTTCCAGGAGTTGGGGGAGCATCTTACTCGATTCTCTGAGAATCCCACTCCAGGTATCACTGGGAGACTTGGAGGTAAAGGGGCGCATTTGTAAGGCATACCAGACAGCCTCGAGGTTAGAGAAATGCCCCTGTTCTGCTTGGGTGTGTTGTGTTATGGTTATCCAGGGCTGTTGTTCTTCTGTGGTCAAGACCCGTGCAGGCCATTTGGCTAGGAGGGCTCGGTTTTGGGTGGCAGGGTCTAGTATCCCTAGACCACCGACTTTCCTTTTTTCATTAATTTTGCTCCAGCTTACCTTACTGAGGGGCAGTGAGGGCTGAATTGGCTTCAAAGTTGCTCTTCCACAGCAGTCTGGTGAGTAATCATCTAATGTTGGCTGCTGAGTCAGGCAATGTACCATATTTTTTAGGAAATGAATGTATTGATGACCATTGCCCTTAGGCTACCGAATAGGGAAAGAAACCGTGTTTTTTCCGAGGAAGAACAACCATCGCAGATAGTGTTCTCTACAATGGAGGCCTGTGTTTCGGTGGGTTCCCCGAAGGAGACTTGAATCCCTAGGTACCGTTCTGAATCCGTATTTTCTTTGACTGTGATACCAAGGTCCACCACTAGGGGGCGGCCATCTGGAGTAAGGGCTATCGATTTTTGCCAGCTCACTCTCATTTCCGAGGCTGTTTCATATGCTGACAGACATTGTTCAAGAGCTGTGAGTGAGGATCATACTGAGTTTTCGCAAATTGCGGAAAAATCATCCGCAAAAGCAGAGAATTTAACAGAGTAGCTAGGAGAGATCTGGAGTCCAGAGTAATCCGGATGATTACGAACCAAGTTAAGGAGCACTTCCAATTGGATAACAAATAAGGATGGGGCAAGTGGGCAGCCTTGTCGAAGAGATCGGGTAACTCGAAAGGCGGAGGAAGGGCGTCCGACGTCTGTTCACGAGGACTCTTTTTTTTTTTTTTTTTTTAACACCCCCACCAGTGTTAGTGGTGCTGATAAGAGCAGACATCACTAGCACCTGGGGAGAGGCTCCATCTAATAGGTGGGGAGCGTCACCTGCTGGAAAACGGGTCCGTCCCGAGGACTCTACTAGATGATGCACCATAGAGAGCTCCTACGAATTTCCTAAAATTCTTTCCCACTCCCACTCGCTCCAGGGTAGCCTGTACGAAGTCCCAGTTGACGCGGTCGTAAGGTTTTTGAAAATCATCAAAATCACCGCCTTGTTCAATTTATTCCGTTTCATCCAATCAATGGATTGTGAAATGGTCATTGCATTGTCCAGTACCTGTCGCCCAGGGACAAAGCCGGACTGGTCCACGTGTACCAGCTTATGGAGCAGGGGATTAATACGGCGGGGCAGTGTTTTTGCTAGGATCTTGCCGTGGACATTTAGAAGGGAGATGGGGCGATAGTTCCTCACATAGAATTTATCCCCTTTCTTATAGGAGAGGGTATTATTGTTCTCATTTTGCACATTGGCCATTTTTTGTTAGGGATAACTGGTAGAATAAGCCCACGCAAAAAACTTTTTTGGATTTGCGCGCCCGAAGTGTGTGCTGTGGCCACGTCTCCATTGCCCTCTTTTGATAGGACAATGAATAAGACGGTCTTTTTGTGCCAGATTCATGAACGGCTAGGGCCATTCTTTTTTAAAATACAGTACTTGGGCATCCTTGAACCTTCTATCTTTTAGGGGTACCACCCTCGACCTCTTGTACATCAGAATGAATCTGGTGCTGTTTATGCGCCAGATTAATGATCCCGTAGGGCCCTCGGAGCCATGCAAGCCGGAAGTACCCTAATGGAAAAGTTTGGGCATGTAGTACCAAACGGCAGAACTTCAGGGGCCCAAAACCAAAAAGGTTTTCGTGTGGGCGCTTCCCGCCAATTATCCCATTTCTTTCATCCCGATAGCAATAGGCAGAGGAAGCTGGAGCGTGGCGGTGTATCTTCCCATGTTCTAGCGAAAGATTCATTCTCATTTTGCATGCCTCTCATGATAGGTGGACAGCATCCAAAATGAGAATGAATTTCCCTCTAGAACATGGGAAGATAAACCGCCACATTTTTTGTCGTCTGTAGACAAAAATTGTCGCGGTGTATCTTTTCCATGTTCTAGTGGACGATTCACTCTGTGTGTGTGTGTGTGTGTGTGTGTGTGTGTGTGTGTGTGTGTGTGTGTGTGTGTGTGTGTGTGTGTGTGTGTGTGTGTGTGTCTGTTTGTGTGTGTGGGAGGAGGGGGGGGGTATTGTCCTTTTGTCCATGCAGTGTTTTGCCTTCTTTCTCATATACTGATAGTTATTCACTGATTTGTCTTTGGCTGCCATGAGCACAATTTGGTTGGGCAGGTAAATTTGGGGATGAGGAAAGCCAAGCGGTGTGAAGATTTCTTAGGATTATCCTTATGGCTGACTCTAAAGGAACCCACAAAGACCACATACATAATGCGAAGCCAGCTAAGCCGGATGTTTGGACAGCTCTACGCCATGCAGGTATCGTTGCAATCAGCACAAAAAAGCCAAAATTAGTAGGGAATTCAAGAACAGACTCAAAAACATTGTGCCAGTCTCTGTGTCACCATCCTTGCAATGTTTTTCGCCTTTTTTTTGTTTTCTCTTTTCGATTCGGGAACAATTTTGTTCTCATCAAAGCAGTTGACAAACTTGACATGTCTGATCATTGACACATTACAAAGCTGTGAGACTAAGGTCCTGCCTGGCAGAACTTTTCCTGAATTCTAAGGTCCGGAGTCTCAACGCAGCCGGAAAACGTACCAGGAAAAGTTCTATGGTCCTGTGAGACTCTGAGGGCAGACTCGCTCTTATAAACTGATAGCTGAGCCACTGCGTCTCCCCAGCGCCGCCGAGGTAGCGACCGCGGCCCGCGGCCGAGGCTGCGGGCCCGCCAGCCCGCGGTCATGTATGTGGCGGTCGCCATCGAGGTCGGGATTCCGGGACCGGGACCCCGGCCCCACCCCCTCGAAGTGAAAAAAAGAAAACAAAAAAAGAAGGGGGGTTCAAAATTGGGGGGGGGGTAAGGGCCCGGGGGGGGAGGGGGAATCATGGACCTCCAGGAAAACAAAAATGCAGTTGTAGGGCTTTTCAAACCCTACGACCCCTTTTTTTTTTTTTTTTTTTTTTTTTCCGAAAAACTATGACAAATTCTCGGCTGCGTCCAACCCCGCACGAGGCATAGGCTTGCGGTTGGGATCCTGACCGCCATCCGAGTTTGAACCCATGGTCATGACCGCGGGTGATTCATAGCTAAGCCATTCCCCCAGACGGGAGGACAATGAAGATATTAACTGCAATAGCACGGAGAAAGGAAACTACTCCACATCTCCATGCACACACTCACACACATACACACACAGAGTTGGTGTGAGTAAAGTCGACCACTTTTCTCTCTCAGGGATGGGTATTGCTAACACTGGGCGATGTGGTGAGTCCTTATCAATCATTCAAATGCATCCTGGGCACACTGTCGGGGTTCAACCCTTCTGAAATGTCCATGAAAGTCCGACGAAGCAGTCTTGCACAGTGACTGTCATGCTTTTTTGAGTGTATAGTGAATATGACAACACACACACACACACACATACACACACACACACACACACACACACACACACACACATTATGACACACACACACACACACACACAGTGTCACACAGTGACACACACAAACACAAACACAAACACACACAAGTTCTGCCCGCGGGATTTGGTGACCCTCGTAAAAAGCGGGAAATTAATAGAATCCTCCCTCCCCCCACCCAAAAACAACTTTAGCCTTGTATATTAACCCCCCACAAAGTTGGCTGGTGGTACTAAGTCCCCCAGAAGGAAAACCATGGCAGCAATGGGTCTACCGGACAATGATGCCAGCAATGGTTCTACCGGACTATGAATCTGGTGAGAAATACATGGGCAGATCCAGAGCACGCAGAAGGAGGCCCAGAGGGAGGATCGAAACCACGGGAAGGGGGGTGTAACTGAACAAAAGCACCCCTATCTTACTAGGTAGATGGCACGGCCAGCAATCAATTCCCCCTGGCAGCTGAACGGACATAATCCAGTAAGTACACAGGTGATGGATCAAGTTCAAGTTGCCAATGGGGGGTTTTGACAACACTTAAGGGTTTTTCTGGTATGGGGAATCTACTACTTTTCCTGTAAAAAGACCTAAGGCCCTAAGGGCCTTAGGCTAGTAACCACTGTGCTTCACCATAGTGCCTGAAACGCTTAAACATCTGTGTGTCCACCCTAAGGCTTCCCCAAGTTCCCCTCTTCCTACTTGGATCCTTTTCAACGCATGCTTGCCGCCGTTGCCGGTGATAAGCAACCGGACTGCAGGACCCCAGAAGAGAAGGGCCCACTAGTGAGGGGAAGAAAAGAACATCTGCCATGTCGTAAACCATCCATAAGATTATTTGTCATCCAAGGGCTCAAAGCGGCTCAACGGCACCACTGATTTCTTTCTGTGTTTTTTCTTGGCAAAAAATTTAATACTTCTGAATCACTGCAGCGTGGCGCTTTACTGAGTCAAGATCGCAGCTAATCCTGTGTTGGTCGACTGTTGTGCCTACGTACCCTCTTTCCTGAGCATAACACACACTGATAATGAATGCATACAAGCCATCTTCGAGTCCGGTAGACTCGGGTAGAGCCTTACTTGGGGTGCGTGGTACTCAGGGGAAGATGGTAGGTCTGTAAGTCTGGGCCTTGTACTATTGTGGTTCCCCACCTGCGGGCAACCAGAGCAATGCCCCACTACCATGGACTACGACATACTGTATGAAAAAGGGGTGGGATGGGCGATAAGGTGGAGAAAAGAGAGGGGGAGAAGGGGGAAGTAGAAGGGAAAAGAAAGATTCTGAAGTCTTAGGCTATGCTCACACTAGCACCCCCAGGGGCTCCGCCCACACCCCCTGTCAATAAACCGCCTGTACCTTTCTCATACATCGGCCGTGGGCGCTGTGCGGCTGTGGGCCAAGGACGGCCTATGTACCTGGCCGATGCCGGAGGCCGAATAGGGTCTCAGTGTTAACTCCCGCGCCTCAGATTTTCAAGTGGGAGATGGTACTGGTGGCTTAACAGAAATCCAGCGAGAGAGCCTTCCGAGGGAGGCAAAGAGGGACGTGAGAGGACAGGAGGGGAGGAGGAGACCAGAAGGCCCTGGTCCCCCCCCAGTGTCCTACTGTCCCCCTGCCCACAATCGATAGAAAATAAGAAAACTTCAAAAGTTCAAAGTGGAGCTGTCACTTGTGTTTTTTACAACACACGCTCGGCTGGGACGGTCCCGTTGTTGTTTAAGCGGACGCCGGGGGCGGCCGGGTAATGACCCCAGTCATGTGATGTGTCTGGGAGTCATAATGGGACTCCGAACCCGGTTTCCAGCAGGTTCTGCTCCCCACCAATAGGTTGGAGCTCCCGAGGTGAGTCCTATTAGGAAGGGGTGGTCGTATCACCCCCCGCTAGTAGGCTTCGCCCAGTTTACTTTGAAAAGAAAAAAACAAAGCAACTCACACTTAGTCTAGCACTTCAAATAATGCATCTGACTGCAATTAAAGCCAGATGTGGATGAATGTGACTGCAATCATGTCCAGAGCTCTCTCAAAAAAGTCCTTGACAATGTGTTGAGTATGCCGTTACAGATAATGGTCAAAATAAACTAGACATCTTGAGTTATTAATTTGAGAAAGTATGGCAAGAAAACAAATTAGTTAGTACTCTCACGGATAATAGGGACCCATTATAACTGTTTGTCAAATCCCCATTATGATAAAGATTATAACAGTTACTGTTTGTTTCATCCCCATAATGATTATAACTGTGACTCAGAGGAGATCTTTACGAATCCTTTGATTCCTGCTGCTTCTGTAATTGCTGCTGGATTAGCTGCATTTATTAGCAGTACTAGGTTGATCTTCAATTGGACCTGGAGTAGGTCAGCCCAGCCCCGGTCAGGGTACTGCTGCTGGACAAGCAGTAAAAGGCAATTCAAGGCATTGCTAGACAACCAGAAGCAGATTCTTAAGGAAAATTTTGAGGTACCTTGTTACTTAGTTTCAAATTGCCAAAATTGCCCTTAAAGTTTATAGACTCTGAGGCTTTACCTATTTTAAATTAGAGAACGAAGTCTATGAATGCCATTGGACGGTAATATGTGTTATTACTCTGTGCAAGCGGGACCTCACATTGACTCAGAGTCTCAGAGAGTCAACTGATGGTTTGATTTTGTTGTTGTTGTTTGTTTATGAGGGAAAGCAAGTCCTTGAAGAAGAAGTGCAATGGAGCTGCAATCAATGGCCCAGGGGCAATCACGACACTTGCAGAATTGTCCTTGAGGCAATCAAGGGATTCAAGGCCGCTGCATTAAATTTTGCAGAATTGTCCTTGAGGCAATCAAGGGATTCAAGTCCGCTGCATTAGATTTCGCAGAATTGTCCTTGAGGCAATCCAGGCATTTGCAGAAGATGTGTAGTACATGAGAATGAGGCAATCAAGCGGATTCAAGCCATTGCGAAATTTGCGATTGCCTCAGAGGGTCAACTGAATAGTGAACTGATGGTTTGATTTTGTTGGTACTGACTGTTACTGACTTAAACTTTCAATTTTTGTTCTTTTGAAATTGATTGTTTGTGAATGCAAAAACATGACTGAAGAAAAAGTACAATGAGGCAATCAAGGCATTCGCAGAAGATGTGTACTTCTCTTCAATCGAGTACGGCCCACAGGATGTGAGGACAAGCTTAGGCTTCTACAACCTCTCAAAAGTGTTCGAAGCACTGGTAAGCGAACTTCAGTTCCTCCTCCTCACTGTCCTCAGTATACAAATCACTTCCTGAAGACACTGATGAAGTCTCTCTCTGCGGGTAGCAGCTATGGCGCCCAACCTCCAGCATCAACGTTGGCTATGGAGGTTGGAGCCTTTAGAGCCTGGCAGCCTGCCTGCTTCGGCCTCCTGATGTAACCAGCAGCAGCTAAAGTATAGACAAAATCAGGGTCTGATAGACTCTGATTCAGCCACGAAAGTCTATGAGCTGCCATACTCTGGATACCCTCACAGCAGGATTTTGTGGACAAACCTCTGGACGTGATTGCATTGACAAACTCTGGACATGACTGTCAGATTCATCCAGGTCTCGCCGGTCATTGCAGTCAGATGCATTCTGGAAAGTGCCAGTGTGAGTATGCCTTCACTCAGTGACACCCAATGTGTCAAAATGGCGAGTGTATGACTGTGTATCTTCTTCAGCTAGAGCCTAGTAGAAGGGGTGTGAAGATACTCTCTTGGTCCTTTTGTTTCGCATAAGGCACTACTCACACAGGGATCTAATCCCGCAAAAGTTTGTGACTCTTTTTTTTTTTCTTTTTTTTTTGGGCGTCCGCCTTGAGGTATGAATCAATAATAATACGGTCACTGAGGCTGTGACAGGCCCCAGATAATTCAGAATTTCTGTTATGGGATAACTTCAGATTCAGAAAAGTGCGGTTTCAGTTTTAATCTATCAGGAAAATATGCGCATCACAGAAAAAGTGCGGCCTTCAACTGCATTTACAGAAACGGGTTTGTGGCAGCCCAAAAATTGCAGGCCCCAAACCCTATCTTGCAGGAAAGTTCACCTTTCAAACGCCAGGCTGAGCCTGAGGCACGTAACGCATGTTTGATCTAAGGCCAGGTCCTGAAAATTGGACCAGGCCCTAGACCAACGCAGCATGGCGGAGAAGGTACTAGGACGTCAATCCAAAATGCATTGCAGCTTTCGCTCCCGCACTGCCGCCCTTCTGCAATGACTTGCTGATTTCTGCTGCCGAGATGGACTGCGAGGCTGTACACTAACCGGTAGGGTTAGTTTTGTAATTTTGTTTGGCTGAGGGCTAACCGAGAGACCTGCCTGTAAGGAAATTCGTGAGGGACAGATCTGCGATTCCGGGAAAATACAGGCCCGGTACTAGCCGAATTCCTACAGCTACCCTAACTGCCTATAGCAGGCCCGGACTACCCTTAGGACAGACAGGCCCTAAGTGGCCTATATTGCTATACGGTCCTATAGCCTATAGCCGGGTACGGTACAGGCCGAGAGGCCGAAACAGCAACGGTACCGGTCAGTCCAGTCAGTCCGGTCTAGGTCTAGGCTAGAGTAGGAAATCTATAAGCCCAGTAGGGAAAAGGGTTCGGGACTTTTGGCTTTTCATTTTTCGCGTTGCAGCGTTCGTGGCCAACCAAATTTCGCAGCGCTGAAGGTCTACAGCGGCACCCTGAGACTTCAGCTGCGTGAGGCAGCCATAGCCAGCCTACCTGAGACAGCCATAGCTGGGGCTGTGCTCAGCGCATCTACCCCCTGGGGATTATCTGCGTTGGCAGGGCTATATCGAGGCTCTTCACCGGGTACATGTGGGTACTGCTGCTGTGTTAGCAGCCAGGCAGCCATAGCTGTCTTCTTCATCGTCAGAGTGACTCATTGGCACTGGGGACTACCTCGCTGTTCATAATCTGCATCTGGGTGTATGGCGCTGGCCTCTGGGAGGCTGTTTCAGTGCAGCGCTAGACTCTGAGCGTGTAGGAGTAAGTGGTTTGTGTGGTACTGGGGTGGCGAGACACTCGGTTGAACTCTGAAACAATAATTGAGGTTAATTGTGTTGAGTTGGCTCATCATCTGGGTTACTCTCGAATTGTGATCTTTGCAGTGTCATATTGTGATTGGTTGTTGGGAGTGTGTCAGAGAGAGAGAAACACTGAGTGTATTCTCCCCTTCTGTGCATGGTTGCTATTCCGCTGCTTATCTCTGGTCAGTGTGCAGTTGGACTCTGTCTGCTCCTCCCCTTTGTCTCATGCATGTATGGGCGTGTGTGAGTTCTTCTGTGTGTGAGTGGCAAACAAATTGTCAGACAACCAAGTTCATAACAGTTGGTATTGGAGCGGAGATTGGACTCGGAGCTCAGTGGGTTGAGCGCAACAGGGGCATCCTCTTCTTCTGGCCCTAACTGGCGAGAAGTTTCATGGTGGCTCTGCATCTTCAGTGAAGATCCAGTAGAGAAGAGGACATACAAGCGGTGATTGCAAAGCATCAGTGTGCGAACGATCAGGCACCCTGAGCCTGTCTGAGTGCCTGACAGGAAGTGGCAAGAACATGGGTATTTCACCATCCACCCTTCTGACCTCAGTTGATGATTGGGATCAGGGTGGCGAATTACACCCTAATCCAGTGATAACTGGGTGGTGGTTTCAATCCCAGTATAGCGCTGAGGGAGATTTGATCCCAGGATCAATCTCCTGCTAAATTAACCCTATTCAGGGCTAAATTTAGCACCAGCAGCTTGCCCCTGCATTGACGAGATATCTTCAGGAGAGTTTTCTCTCGCCACTGAGGCAGATCCAGTGAATCTGAGAGTTGAGGGTGAATCGCCACATCATACTGGACAGGATCAGCAAGTTTCAGGAGATTCTACGCGTGGGAATCAGTGGAAGAGTGTCTGCATGCAACTGGCGAGACCAGGGTCTGGCAGCCATAGCCAGAGTTTCATCATCCACTGTGTCAATCACTTCAAGTGAGTGTGTTCCATGTGAATCTCTGAGTAGCGATTAGGTTAGCATTAGTAAAGTCTGAATTGATGGTCTGTCTGTCAGTAGGGTAACAATTTTGAAATTTCCAGACTGCAAGACAGCCATAGTCATCTTTTTCCTCCCTACCCTGACTCATATCTTATCATCTACTGACCTGTTCTGACTCGAAATTGTCCTAGGACTGTATGACAGTATTGTGCTGCACCCTGTGTGATCATTCTGTGAATTCTGGCCTGAAAAAGCAGTGATACTGTGGATTGGAGTTTTGCGCTGAGTCTATTTATAGTCTGTACTATCAAGGTTCAGTCATAACTCAAAATCTGTCCGTCAGAATTCAAGTCTGTCAGTCTGGGGTGAGTCGCAACTCGCTTCTCGTCATCCATGTTGAAGCGCTAGCCCAGAAACAGTGTATTTGGGCCATTACAGGGAAAAACTGAAATTTGCCATATTAGGGGGTATTTCTGTTGATGTCAACAGTGGCGAAATTTGAGTTTAGGGCTGTCAGGGGGTAGTTTACTGCATTGCTACTGCTTGTTGTGTTGTTTCAGTTAATTCTTGCTTGTATCTATCATCACCACTAATCTTCTTTGCTTTTTGATGGACTCTGGAATGCTAGTGACCTCTGGAATGCTGTGAAAGTGCATGTTGCAACTTCAGTGAAAGTTCAGTGTCAGGTATAGGAAATCGTTAGTGCATGGTTTTACTGGACATCCAGTCTGCCTGATTACTGACCCCAGTGGTTTTATTCCAACCCTAACCGCTTGTGCCCACTATCCCACCTTACCCTGTGAACTTACAGTGCAGCGATTTCGGAGTGTCTGAGGGGTTTGAAAATCGCTGCATCTCAGGCTGTTTCACTTTATTATTTTTTTGTTTTAAAAAGGAAAAATGTCTGGCGCAGCTGACTCAGGTGCAGGGAAGGTAGAGGTAGTAGTCAAGGAGGAAGAGGAAGCTTCCCCCTCTACTCCTACACCTCCTCCCCTTACCCCTGCGCAGCTGGGCAAGAGAGAGATTGAGGCCAAACTGCGAGAGCAACAGACGCTACTCGCAGAAGCAGAGAGACAATTGGCTGCAGAAATGGAAGTTGCAACAGATGCTTCCAGAAAGGAGCATCTGCAGCAGCAGGCTGAGAAGACTGTTGCAGATAACCGGGTGGCCCAGTGTACTAGGGACCTGGCTGAGCTGATAATTCTGCAGGACAAACTTACAGCCAGCCTCTTCACAAACTGGGATGAGAGGATCCACTGGTTGGAGATCAGAGTGGCTGACCTGGGAACTCAGCAGTCTAAGATCCTGGACTCTATCCAGAATCTGACTGCTCAGTTAACAACAGTCAACGTCATCAGTCCCCTGGTCCCTGTGGTCCCCTCTCCAAAGTCGAAGAAGCCTTCTCAGCCCCCTTCTCCACCTCCTGAATCTTCTCACTCCTCTTATAAATCTTCTCCCTCTGACACCTCCCAGGCCAAAGCCACACCTCCTCCCACCTTTGCTGCTGTTGTTTCTGGGGACCAGCGAGGCCCGAAGATCCCTGCCCCCAACAATTTCAAGGGGGATGACCCCAAAGTTGATGTTGGGGACTGGGCAGCAGGAACCCGGGCATATCTGAAGGGGTTCCAGTGCCCAGAACAGCAAAAGGTGACTACTGTTGTGGGGCTGCTGGAGAAACCAGCCCAGAAATGGGCTACGTCTACAGTCAGCGCCCAGTCACAAACTTTGGAGGACTAGGCATTGGCACTGGGGGTTTACAAACTTTTGCAGGCCCTGGAGAAGAGGTTTGCAGACAAAGAGCGTGCCCGTAAAGCTGCTGATAAAATTGTACGCCTGGGCCAACAGCGTTACAGCGGGAGTCTGCAGGCCCTGTTTGCTGAATTTGAACAGTTGACCTCCACCCCTGGATTGGTAATGTCTGTTGATGATCTGCTGACAAACTTTTGCAGGGTTGCGCCTGAAAAGTTCAGTGTTGCATTGTATATCGCAGGGCACAAAGACTGGAGGTCTTTCGGCCGTGCAACACTGGACATGGAGGCTAAACTTCATGTCCAGGCCCCTTCCAGTGACAGGAAGAGAGGCGCTTTCCCTCGCGGTGGTAGAAGGGGAAAAGCGGCCTTTGCACATGCAGGATCTGCGTCATCACCTGATGCAGAATCCCGGCCTGGTACACCGCCAGGTGGGACTGCAGCAGATGCTGTCACAGATGTTGCAGCGGCCATGCAACAGCTGCAGGCTGCGCTGGGGGCCTTTCAGAAGGCCGGGCCTATCTCCAGCACAACCTCCAGCAGCAAGGGGAAGAGCCAGGGAAGTCGCTCTTCAACCCCTGCCCTGCGCCCTAACTTGCCATATGACGTTCGTTTCCCAACAGACCCCCTGAATCCCAACACCCTTCCCTGGCATGATCTGAAAATCAGGAAGGGGTGTGGAGAAAGAGGAAGGAGAGGGGAGTCTGTTTGAGGTGTAAGGGACAACACTTCCTCAAGGAGTGTCCCTACATGCCTAGCCCAACTCAGTCTAAAAACTGAAGCTAAACTTGGAGACTGTAGTTCCCTCCAGTGTTGCACCTGCATCTGCATCTGCAGCAGCTTCAGTTGAGACTAGTTCCTTCCTTCCCAGTGTGGGGACTGCGCGGGCGGCATCCTTCGCTTATGAGGATCCTGACCCGGATCAGGAACCAGACCAGTCTGAGTGTCAGTCACTTGCTGCCTATTTCTTTCAACTGAAAGAACAAAAGCAGAACAAGTCTGATCTTGTACTCCTCCGGCCCCTAATCAATCACAGCAGAATCAAAGGGTTGCTGGATTGTGGAGCCACCCGAAATTTCATGTCCCCCAGTGCAGTAAAAAAACTGCATCTGGGCATGAAAGTGGTGCAACTGCAGCAATCGCTGCAGGTCAGGATAGGTGACTCCACTGTCCTGACTATCAGGGAGAAGGTCAAGGGCATCCCTGTGACCTTTGACAGTGCTGGAGAAGTTAGACACAGTCTGAACTTCTACATATTCCCTGATCTACCCTTTGATCTTGTTTTCTCCATGCAGTGCCTGAAAGCAGTCAACCCAAGGATCGACTTGCGGATCCCCAAGGTTGAGCTGCCAAACAGCATGGGGGTATATCAGCCATGTATAATTGCAGTTGAACACCACCCTAAGACTTTTTGCTTCTGCTTGAGAGCGAGGGAGTTTCACGCACTCTCACGTCAGTATGACCACGAACGTCTGTTTATAGCGCTGGTCAAACAGACAGATGCTCCCACTACTCCCTGTCCTCCTGAGATACAGCAGGTCGTCGACAAGTATGCTGATCTGATGCAGGAGCCCTTTGGGTTACCCAACCGGCTAACCAAGCATCACATTGAGCTACTACCTGGAGCGGTCCCTCCCAAGGGCCGCATCTACAGGATGTCCCCTGCTGAGCTTGAGGAGCTCAGACGACAGCTTGAGACCCTGACCAGCAAGGGCTGGATCCGGCCCAACACTTCTGAAATCGGCGCTCCAGTCCTCTTTGTTCCAAAGGGGAGTGGCGAATTCAGAATGTGCATCGATTACAGGGGTCTCAACAAAATCACTAGCCTAAGGAAGAATACAGAGCCACTTCCTAGGACTGATGACCTTCTGGATATGGTCCAGGGGTGCACTATCTGGTTATGCCATTTGGACTTTGCAATGCACCTGGCACATTCCAGACAGAGATGCACCGCATCTTCAGGCCGTACCTGAATAAGTTTATGGTTGTCTACCTGGATGATATTCTGGTATTCAGCAAAACTACCACGGAACATGCGGAGCACCTGGCTCTAGTTCTTCAGTCATTACGTGACAGCCAGTACAAGATCAACAAAGAGAAGTCCTCTTTTGGAGTTCCCTCTGTGATCTACCTGGGTCATGTGATCTCTGGGGATGGTTTGGCCCCTGAAGCAGCCAAGGTTGCTGCTATTCGGGATTGGCCACAGCCCCAGACAGTGAGAGATGTCCGATCTTTCTTGGGTCTGGCCTCGTACTAGAGAAAGTTCGTCAGGGACTTTTCTGCAGTGGCTGCACCCCTAATTAACCTCACAAAGAAAGACACTCCCTTTCTTTGGTCTCTTCACTGCCAGATGACCTTTGCATGACTCAAACAGGCCTTGACTCATGCACCTGTTCTGAAGTTACCTGACCCCACATTGCCATTTGTCCTGACCACTGACGCCAGTCAGTATGGCATTGGGGCAGTACTTCAGCAGGATGATGGGAATTGTCTGGGACCTGTTGAATTCATGAGTAAAAAGATCAAGACTCAGAAGCTTCAGGACTCCACCTACGAGAAAGAGCTTTATGCTCTTGTCAGTGCCCTGAAACATTGGAAGCACTTTCTCCTGGGCAGGCACTTCAAGATCTTTTCTGATCATTCCACTTTGCCGTGGTTGAAGTACCAGGGAGAGTTGAATGACAAGTTGGCACGATACATTCAGTTCATCGATCTGTTTGACTTCGAACTGAAGCACAAGAAGGGTTGTTACAATAAGGTAGTTGACGCCCTCTCTCGTAGGCCTGATTCTTTTGCGCTGATCTCCTCTACTCACTCCTTTGGAGAGGAGGTCCGTCAGACCATCACTCGCCTACTAGCTCAGGATCCGACTTATGGGCTCATTGTCAAGAATCTGCAAGCAGATCCCAATTCTGAACCCGGCTATGCTATGAGTTCAGAGCTGCTGTACACTTACAGCAGAGGAGAGGAGCGCTTRTGTATTCGTGAGGATCAGCAGCTCAGGACACTGTTGATGTCAGAGTGTCACGATGCACGTGGACACTTAGGGTTCTTAAAGTCGTATGCAGTCCGTCGCAGCGCTTCTTCTGGAAGGAGACGCGGAGTGATATGCTGCGCTATGTGGAAACTTGTGACCTATGTCAGAGGAGTAAGGTTCAGCGTAAACCTCCTCTGGGAGTGCTCAAACCCTTGCCCGTACCTGATGGTCCTGCACAGTCTGTATCCATTGATTTCACAGACTTAGGCAAAACCACCCGTCAGGTTATAGTCTGCGTTGACAGGTTCTCCAAATACGCAGAGTTCATCCCCTTACCAAAGGTGGCGAGGGTCCTGGTTGTGTGAACAACCTTTTCTGAGAGGTGGGTCATACACCATGGACCGCCCACTTCTATTGTTAGCGATCGAGATCCCCGATTCTGCAGCGATGAGTGGCAGTCCTACTGCAAGGACTACCTGCGCCCTCGACTGGACATGACCTCTGGGCGTCATCCTGAAGCCAATGGACAGGCTGAAGTGATGAACCAGGTTTTATTCCAGCTGCTACGTCCTGTCATCTCCCCAGATCAACAGGACTGAGACCTCCATCTCGCTCGTGCACAACTCATGTATAACATGTCTGTCCACTCCTCGACTGGATTCAGTCCCTATCGATTACACTAGGGACGAGAGCCACGTCAGCCTCTCGATGATATCATCGACAAGGCTAAGACAGACCTAACCCCAAGCACTGCTGAGTTCACCAGACGCTATCGTCTGGATGTGGAAAGAGCTCGGGCGAACTTGTTCAAAGCCCAAAAGGCTATGATTGAACAAGCTAACCGCCATCGCCGCCCTTCCCCCATCCGCACTGGTGACTATGTCTGGGTGGCCAGTTCAAAGTTGTCGAGAGAGGAGGACATTTCTCCTAAAATGCTGCCGCGATATCTGGGTCAGTGGTAGGTGTTAGATACAGTAGGGGCTGATCCCTTTGGTCCATCCTACACCATTGATGTCCCTCTGCATCTACGTACCTATCCGGTCTTCCATGCATCTAAGCTGCTTCCCTTCACCCCAGCTGATGCATTCCCTGACCGGCCCCCTCAATGGGGCCCACCAATCCCTGGCAAGGGATACAATGTGGAAGCCATTGAGGATGAGTGGGGCACTGGCCCCGACAGGCAGTATCTTGTGAAGTTTGCCTTCCAACCCCCAACTGAAAATCGGTGGTACTACTGGAAGGACCTTCTCAAGACATCAAAGTCTATTGTACAGCGGTATGAGGCGGCTCAGCAGGGTAACCTTCGCCGTTCACCTCGTCTGCACCCCTAGCTCGGAGGTCCTCGCTCCCGGGGAGGGTAAGCCTGCAATGACTTGCTGATTTCTGCTACTGAGATGGACTGCGAGGCTGTACACTAACCGGTAGGGTTAGTTTTGTAATTTTGTTTGGCTGAGGGCTAACTGAGAGACCTGCCTGTAAGGAAATTCGTGAGGGACAGATCTGCAATTCTGGGAAAATACAGGCCCGATACTAGCCGAATTCCTACAGCTACCCTAACTGCCTATAGCAGGCCCGGACTACCCTTAGGACAGGCAGGCCCTAAGTGGCCTATACTGCTATACGGTCCTATAACCTATAGCCGAGTACGGTAGAGGCCGAGAGGCCGAAATAGCAATGGTACCGGTTAGTCCAATCAGTCTGGTCCAGGTCTAGGTTAGAGTAGGAAGTCTATAAGCCCAGTAGGGAAAAGGGTTCGGGACTTTTGGCTTTTCATTTTTCGCGTTGCAGCGTTCGTGGCCAACCAAGTTTCGCAGCGCTGAAGGTCTACACAGCACCTGAGACTTCAGCTGCGTGAGGCAGCCATAGCCAGCCTACCTGAGACAACCATAGTTGGGGTTGTGCTCAACGCATCTACCCCCTGGGGGTTATCTACGTTGGCAGGGCTATATCGAGGCTCTTCACCGGATACATGTGGGTACTGCTGCTGCGGTAGCAGCCAGGCAGCCATAGTTGTCTTCTTCATCGTCAGAGTGACTCATCGACACTGGGGACTACCTCGCTGTTCATAATCTGCATCTGGGTGTATGGCGATGGCCTCTGAGAGGCTGTTTCGGTGCAGCGGTAGACTCTGAGAGTGTAGGAGTGCGTGGAGTGTGTGGTACTCGGGTGGTGAGACACTCGGTTGAACTCTGAAACGATAATTGAGGTTAATTGTGTTGAGTTGGCTCATCATCTGGGTTACTCTCGAATTGTGATTTTCGCAGTGTCATATTGTGATTGGTTGTTGGGAGTGTGTCAGAGAGAGAGAAACACTAAGTGTATTCTCCCCTTCTGTGCATGGTTGCTATTCCGCTGCTTATCTCTTGTCTGTGTGCAGTTGGACTTTGTCTCCTCCTCCCCTTTGTCTCATGCATGTATGGGCGTGTGTGAGTTCTTCTGTGTGTGAGTGGCAAACAAATTGTCAGACAACCAAGTTCATAACACTTCCCTTTCCATCAGGTTGAGGTAATGCTCTTTCTCTCTGACTCTGTGTGTGTGTGTGTGTGTGTGTGTGTGTGTGTGTGTGTGTGTGTGTGTGTGTACACGTGTACGTGTGTGTGTGCGTGTGGCACTCTGTGTGTGTGTGTGTGTGTGTGTGTGTGTGTGTGTGTGTGTGTGTGTGTGTGTGTGTGTATCTGCAAGTCAACAAGAGTCATAGAAGAAATGAAAACCAAATCCAGTCCGCGGCAGGGCAATGCAGATTGTAATAACCCATGTAGTAAGCCTCGCTGAAACTGAGACCCAGACCGAACAGGGGGAAAAAGACACTAATCAAGATTCAGGGCCTGAACAAGGCACAGTTGACAAAGTCAACTGTCGGAAATCCCAACAGTCAAAGTCCAAAGGTACCTAAACGACCATTTCGTCAAAATGGACATTTTTTATTTTTTGAACGAAATTGAAACAGAGTTTCTTGGCCGAAAACTCGTTAAAATTTGCTGTTCCTGAGGGTCCCCCTAGCTGTACATGGACCTAGCTTGAGACCAGCCACCTCCAGGCATGACTGCCTGGAGGTACCTGGTCTCAAGCTAGGTCCATGTACAACCAGGGGGTCCAGCGTCTTACAAACGCCAGACCCTCGGGAACAACAAATTTTGACGAGTTTTCGGCCAAAAAACTCGGTTTCAATTTCGTTCAAGAAATAAAAGATGTCCATTTTGACGAAATGACAGCTCCTAGCCCAAGTCGCAGGTCAAGCACACACACTTGTTTGTATGCAGGCTATGAAACACCCGTGAGTCTTACCAGGGCGACCGCGCTCTGCTGCGGCCCCCTACGGCTGAGGGGAGAGGGGGTTGCGGGTGGGGGTTTTGGATCGGGGTACCGGGACACCGACCCTACCCCCTCGACCAAAAAAAAATTAAAAAGATAATTTTCGGGGGGGTTGTTTTTGCTGTGTGAAAAATAAATAAATAAATAAATAAATAAATCTTGAATGCTGGATTGTTTTTTTAATGATTGATTGATTGATTGATTGATTGATTGATTGATTGATTGATTGATTGGTTGGTTAATTGATTGATTGATTGATTGATTGATTGGTTGGTGGGGGAGGTGATCCCAACCGGCACACACACACACACACACACACACACACACACACACACACACACACATTCACATTTCTCTATTTTTTAATTTTTTGTTAAAAATGCTTCTTACTAATTAATCTATGAATATTTAAACAATGAAAGATAATAACTATTTTTTAAAATAATAATAATAATAATAATCTTAATTAATTATAATCTTTTTAATAATAATTTTATAAAATAATAAAATAATAGAATAATAAAAAAATAATAAACTAATAATAATAAAATAATAAAATAGTTGAATAAAAAATAATTAAAAATTAATAACTAAATAATAAAGTAATAACAATTAAATAATAATAATAACTAGCTAAGCGCCCGCGGTGCTGGCGGTGCGGTCAATGCCTGCAAAAAAAAAAAAAAAAAAAAAAAAGTTTAGTCAAAACCAACTGCAAAATTTGAGCACAATTAACGAATTCAAGAAATGGAAGATGGATAGAGACACAGGGGAGAGAGAGAGGGAGAAAGGAGGGAGAGAGGGATGGAGAGATATAGATACAGAGAGACATAGGAGTAAGAAAAGAATGCAAAAAAAAAAAAAGAACAGTCGAATAAGTGCACGTGAATGTTTTTGTTTTTTTCAATATATACTGAGGAATATATGTTGTTGTTTTTTTTTCAAGTTGCGGGGTTTTTCTGATATTTTTCCTTGAAATATCACGACCTAATCAACGGACCCTCAAATTTTCAGACGATGTGGTGAAATCTTCTGAGCTACAAAAATCGTTAAAGTTCCCGCTTGCAAATGGCGAAATTGGACCCGCCGGTGACGAACAGTCGCCGCCCCTCCGTAGAACCTGGCCCTAACTCACAGGGACTGGGGGTTTTCGGCAGCTGGGGGACTGGTGGTCTTAGCTTTCGACACATAGGCACATCCTGACGTGCCAGCAGCCTGATGCGGATACAGTTCAAAAGAAAGCAGTCCCCTAAAACATACAGGGACCCCGTCCGCCTCAATGGTTATCTCAATGAGCAGTTCAGTATTTCAAAATCAATACGTGGGTTGAAACCCCAACCCGACCACGGCAACCGAACTTCGAATACTTACTAATATATATATTGTGGGTGGGTGGGCGGACGTGGGTCTGGGTTTTCTTTTTCGTTTCCGCCGCGAAAAAAAGACAGAAAATAAATAAAAAAGGAAAAGAAAAGAACGCGGAAAAGCGAGGAAAAAAAAAAAGAAAAAAGGAAAAGAAACGCAAGCAAAAAGGAAAAGAAAACGACGCAAGGAAAAGAAAACGACGCCGCGAGCGACCGAAAAACAAAAGAGAAAAGGAGAAAACGACACGGCGAGCAACCGAAAAACAAAAGAGAAAAGGAAAAAAAAGAGAAACGACGCGACAAACGCGTAAACAAAAGCAAGCGAAACAAAAAGAAAAAAGAAAAAAAAAATCAAGCGAAACAAAAAGAAAAGAAAAGCAACTGAAAAACAAAAGAAAAAAGGAAAACTCTATCCGATGACGGGCGCTCGGAGATATTCCCTCCTATCAACGCCCGCCGCCACGCGACCCTGTGCGCGCGCTCTTTCGATCTCTGGCGCGTTGTGAACAGTTCGGTACGCGCACCGCTCTGCACACCGTCGCGCCCTCAATCGCCCTTATCCAGCGGGCTGAATCAAAAGTTTGGCCCGATTCCGGCGCGCAGCGGAACACGACCTCCCCCCCGCGGGCCCACCGCGCTTAAGGGGTAGGATATCCTACCCCTTAAGCGCGGTGGGCCCGCGGGGGGGAGGTCGTGTTCCGCTGCGCGCCGGAATCGACCCGAAGTTTGGATTCGAGGCGGCGGATGAAGGCGATCGAGGGAGGGGCGTTGTGCAGAGTGGCGCGCGTACCGAATTGTTCACAGCGCGCCACTAAACAAGAGAGAGCGCCCACCGGGCCGGGTACACGGCGGGCGTCRATGCGCATTCATATCTGAACGCGCCCGCCGCCGGATAGCAAGAAAGTGTCGTTTCGTGCCCCGACCCCTTTTTTTTTCTTTTTGATTTTGTGTTTTTTTTATAATTTTGTATTTATCTTCCTTACGTTTAGTTTTTTTTTTCTCCTTCTGGCGTGTCGTTTTGTGTCCTTCTAGCGTGCCCCGACCTTTTTTTTTTATAACATTTTCGTTTTCGGTCTGTCGTTTCTTACTTTTTTCGTTTTTGTTTTT
>BFEA01000042.1:1843738-1854803 GCA_003427395.1 Chara braunii
CACACACACACACACACACACACACACACACACACACACACACACACACACACACACAAACACACATGGCAGTGTATATTTCCATGTTCTGGCGGTAAATTCAGTCAATTTTGCTTATCAAATAGATGGAAGTACCATAAAGTCAGCCGCACGGTTGGAGACTTACTTGCTCCCTCGCTCTCTCTCTCTCTCTCTCACACACACACACACACACACACACGTACACACAACAAGAAAAGAAAAAAAGTGTGGCAGTGTATATTTCCATGTCTAGCGGAAGACTCATTCCATTTTGCTCATCCAATGGATGGAAGTAGCGTGAGGCTTGAGGTGACCCGCGCGGTTGGAGACTTACCTGCTCTCTTCTCTCTCTCTCTCTCTCTCTCTCTCTCTCTCTCTCTCTCTCTCTCTCTGTGTCTCTCCCTCTCTCTCTCTCTCTCACACACACACACACACACACACACACGCACAAAAAAAAAGAAAAAAGAAAAAGTAAGGCAGTGTGTATTTCCATGTGTAGTGGAAGATTCATTCCATTTTGCTCATCCAACAGGTGCAACTTGAAGTAGTGTGAGGCCAGCCGCGCAGTTGGACACTTACCACCTCTCTTCTCTCTCTCTCTCTCACACACACACACACAAACACACAAACACGCAAAAAAAAAAAAAAAAAAGTGTGGCAGTGTATATTTCCATGTCTTGCGGAAGATTCATTCCATTTTGCTCATCCAATGGATGGAAGCAGCGTGAGGCAAGCCGCGTGGTTGGAGACTTACCTGTCCTCTTCTCTCTCTCTCTCTCTCACTCTCTCTCTCTCACACACACACACAAAAAAAATAAATAAATAAATAAATAATAATAATAATAATAATAATAAAAAATAATAATAATAATAAAAATGGCTGTGTATATTTCCATGTCTAGCGGAGGATTAATTCCAGTTTGCTCATCCAACGGATGGAAGTAGCGTGAGTCCAGCCGTGCGGTTGGAGACTTACCTGCTCTCTTCTCTCTCTCTCTCTCTCTCTCWCTCTCTCTCTCTCTCTCTCACACACACACACACACACACACACACACACACACACATCCCCGAGCCCACACCCCTGCGGCAAAAATGCCTCCTGCGCAAACGCGTCAAATGCGTTTAGCCGCGTTCAATGAACGCATGTTCACCACGTTCAAAACATGAACGCGAAAAACGCGTTAATTGAACGTGTGGCAACACAGGCTCTGTTTATAGATATATTATGTATATATATAGATATATGTAGACCCCGGGCAGGTCTGTTTGACGTTATATGTGCATATATGTTTAGTCAAGCCCAACTTCCTGAGGAATGGTATGGAGAGAGGGACCAGAGGATAGCAAACGAGGGGCAGTGACAGACTGTGTCGTTGGAGGCCATGAGTTTCATAGACTCCGGATGCTGAACCCCCTACAGTCTGCAGAGTCCCCTAACCCAGGATACTAAGCCCTCCACAGTCTGAAGAGTCCCCTAAGTTCCCTAAAGCATGATACTGAATTCGTAATATGTTACAGTACATATATATGTGTGTGTGTGTGTGTGTGTCTGTGCATGTGGATGTATGGTATGCATGGATGATGCTTGATTCATTGATGTGCAGAATGAGACAGAGAAAAGCCTGGCGTGCAGTAGCCAAGTGGTAGAGATATGGCTCCAGACACTCAAACCTATGTTCATGCATGCAGACTCCTCCTTGGCAACGGAGCCGTATGATTTCAGCACTGTGGTTAATGTATCTGTCCCGCTTGGCCTTTCGCAGCTGCGAGAAGTCTCTGACATGCTCCAGGTGTGCTTTGCTTCCCCCCCCCCAATGAACATATTATAAATATTGAAACTATCACCAAGTGATCAACTTCAAAATTTAATACACATTGAGAGAGAGAGAGAGAGAGAGAGAGAGAGAGAGAGAGAGAGTCTGAGAGAGGGACAGAGAGGGACTGTGTCAGTGAGGGAGACACAGAGAGAGAGAGAGAGAGAGAGAGAGAGAGAGAGAGAGAGAGAGAGAGAGAGAGAGATAGAGATAGAGAGAGAGAGATTCGGTAAATGGAGAGTCAAGTTACAATTTACAAACAGTGCCGTACCGCGTTCACCGTTCATGGGGTCTGTGAACGGCGGCGGGTCCGATAGGAGTTCACGGAGTTCACGACGAGCGGGGTCGTTTTTTTTTTTTTGTTTTTGGCTGGCGGGGGGAGGGGAGGGGGTTGTAGGAGGGTGGGGGTCATTGGAGGGTAACCCCCTATATTTTTTTCATATTTTTTTCACGAAGAATATTTTTTTAATAAAAAAAAAAAATCATGGAACCAGCCTAAATAAGCATTTTTGTTTGTTGTTTTGTAGGTTATTTTGATTTTTTTTTTTTTTTAATGTCATCATGATGTGGGGCTTGTGGCTACTGTAGCGGGGTGAGCCGGAAAAAAGGAAAAAACAAAACACCGCACTTTCGTAGTTTGGCCGTTCACAGGCGCAGGGCCATATGACCGGCTGGTCATGTTCATGTGACTGCGGTGACAGCACTGGTTACAATTAGCCTGGACAGGGGCGAAATTTTAGGGCAATTTCTGTCTTTTTCTGAAGGCTCAAGTCCATAATTTCACCATCTCGTGCATGAAGATTCCAACTACCTTGTTCATTTCATCTCTCTCTCTCTCTCTCTCTCTCTCTCTCTCTCTCTCTCTCTCTCTCTCTCTGTGTGTGTGTGTGTGTGTGTGTGTGTGTGTGGAGACCCATTTCGAGATGTTACAAGAACTTACTCGGATGTAGTGCCTGATAGAAGTACCCTTTGCACATCAAGGGGCCAGAGCGGGTGCCAGTGTGTTATGCCGTGGCATTGCTGCCTGAAACGGACGGTGACAGGATGTGTTTTTCCTCTACTAACGGCCATAATGATTTCATCAAACTGGACATATTATACATTTTGAACGAAATTAAAATTGAGTTTTTGGGCCGAAATCCGGTCCAAAGTTTTGGCTCTGCACTCCCAAGATGTATTTGGTCTCCGCTCGGGACCGGATACATCTAGGGGGTCCGGCGTTCAGGAGCCAAAATTTTGGACCTGATGTCCGCCCAAAAACTCAATTTTAATTTCGTTCAAAAAATATAATATGTCCGTTTTGACGAAATGGCCGTTTACTAGTTCTGCATTGCCGTATTTTCCAGCAGGCTGCAGCACGTGAAACTGCTCTCACCGATCATAGATCATGGAGTCTCATATTGAGTGTCTCAGGCAGTTCTGCCTGTCAGAGCAGAGTTTCTCATGGGGGCAGCAGCCGGAGAACACACTCCTCTTGGGAGTCTTTTAAGGTGGCGTGATTGTGCCCATGTTTCCTGGGGTCACTGACATTCCTCTTGTGTCGGACTAAAACTGACTGGCTGCACATAGTTTTGACAACTAGTCTACTCGATGACTGTGCCCTACCTCCTTCCCCCAAATACAATGGATGGTAATTATCGCTGTATTTGGAATACCTTTCAGTCTAAATGCAGTTATAATGATCATAGAAATGTCATTGTATTCAGGGGAAGAAGGTAGTATGGCAATGTTTCTTTTTGTGTTGTTTTGGCTTTCTTAGATGCTGTGATTAAAGTGCTTTGTTGATGATTTGTTGTTGTGGCCTTCTTAGATGCTGGAAAGTCTAAAAAATCCAGAAAAAAAAATGTTGTGTAGAATTGCAATACAAACAACGTTTGGCTGAGGGTCACATCAGAATTGCTCACCGAATCGGAGATGAAAGAGAAAATAACAAAATCACACTAAGGCACCCAGATGAAAGAGAAAATAACAAAATCACACTAAGGCACCCCCCTTTAAGGCCCCTTAGCTCGTTTAAAACAAATTCATACCCCCCGTCCTCCCCCTTGAAAGCCAACTCTGAAAAAATGAAAAGAACCCGGATTTGGGGTCCTCTACGAGAGCGCAGATAGGCAAAAAAAAAAAAGAGGGAAGGACCTTTATGTCACATGGGAGTTCGTGATGGGCACAAAAAACAATCATCGGCTACTTTGTCATGGCCTGAGTTCGAAAAGGTGGTTGTAACTCAGGCCGGCAGTGGTGTCAGGCCGGCAGTGGTGTCATGGTGGCGGTTTCGTTAAACCACCAGTACTTGGCCCAGCTATCGCAGCAGAGCCTGGAAGTGCCCTGCGCGCCGTTTCCCGCTGAAACGCCAATTCGATTTTGGTTTTCGGAAAGGCTGACGGCGCCAGCGTTCCAGGTCCGGTTGCCCGAAGCGCGAACTTCGCGTAGCGTTAACCCTAAGGCCCGCGGCCGATAGGTCGTGTTTTTTTTTTTTTTTTGGCATCCGTGTTTTTCGTTTTTTTTCTTTTTTTTCCCCTCACGACTGTGGCCCATCACGACCATGGCCAGCCGCGGGCGTGGCCTAGACATCGCGGTCGTGGCCCAGCCGTGGATGTGGCCTAGACATCGCGGCCGTGGCCCAGCCGCGGGTGTGGCCTAGACATCGCGGCCGTGGCCGCAGGTTAAAAAAAAAAAAAAAAAAAAAAAAAARAAAAAAAAAAAAGAAAAAAAAAAGACGCATCAACGAAACCGCCACCCGGACACCACTGCCAGCCTGAGTTACAACCGCCTTTTCGAACTCAGGCCATGACAAAGTTGCCGATGCCTGCTTTTCCTGCCTTTGTGAACACAAAACATGCCGCGCCTCCGTTGTTTTTTTTTTTGCACACCCTGGTGCCTGGCGCCCCGGCCGGGCATGAAAATCTTCCTAGTATATATATATTTACGGTGAAACTCCGACGAAACAGTTTGTCACAGCCCCTCGTTTGTTGTCCTCTTCTCTCTCTCTGCCTACGGTTTACCGGGCAGTTCTGTTTGTGACGATATATATACATATATATATCGTCAAATATATATATATCGTCATTATATATATATATATGGGCAGTTCTATTTGACGATATATATATATATATTGGGACTGTTATTGACCCTGCCCCTGGGAGTCAACATTCAGTCTTGCCTCGCTGACTTGACGCTGGCATTGTGCGACCACGATGCGAGACTGCTGCACCGTGTGCTGGCGCCTCTCCGCTCTGGCGCCAGCTGTTTTCTTGCTGACGTGGCGCATGCCACACTGTTTTTGACATTGCTGACATGGTGCATGCCATGCTGTCTTCGACATTGCTGACGTGGCGCATGCCACAGTGTCTTCATTGCTGATCTGGACGTGACAAGGAGGGAGATCGGGATCTGTGGATTGATTGAGTGAGAGAGAGAGGAGACTTACCTGTTGCTGATGTCGACATTGCACGCTGTTGTGACGTCTTCATGGGAGAACTGTGCCTACGTGGGACTTCGTTGTGATTAGATCTTGTCAGGCTCGTTTCTTGGACACTGTTTGCTGACGTGGAGGAGGGGAGAGGGGAATGAAGGGCTTCTATCTCCGTGGACATTGATGGATACTTTCTCTTCCACCCTATAAGTGTGTTCTCCCCCTCTCCTCCTTCGTCCTCTGGTTACGAGACATTGTATCACAGATCACATTTCATGATTATTGGAGACATTTCTCGGCGCTGAGTTACTTCGACGCTTGACGAGTTTCCTCCAGACTGGGTTCATTACACTGTCTTTTTCTTGGTTTGTTTTCCCCCTCCCCTCCTCATGGCCAATCCCGGAAGTGGTACTACCCTGCACAAAGATGCATAAAACTCCCTAGTACACAAACACGAAACTGGGGGCCTGGTTCCATTAGCAAAAACGATTGGATAAATAAATTCCTGAATCTGGATGTGTTTTGCGCAGAGAGGCAGAGAACTGAGAGAAGCAGATCAACCACAATTTTCTGCATCTTTCCACAAACAAGGCCAGATTCAGGAATCAAATCCAATCCTCTTTGCTAATGGGACCAGGCACCAGTACAATTTTTTATATATGTGGTAGCCTCACAGCCCCAGCTGCAGACCTCCCATCTTAATATCTGCTTCAAAAGAACGTGGGGCCAGGTCCAACTAGCAAAGAGGTTGGGATTGACTGCCTGTATCTGGACGTGTTCGTGAAAACCTGCACAAAGTCAAGATTGAACAACTTTTCGGAGACTGCATCGCTGCTGAAAACACATCCAGATTCAGGATCTTAATCCAATCCTGTTTGCAAGTGGGACCGTCGTCCCCTGTGCACACCCGTATCATCCAGCGCTGGACCTTATTGCAATCCTGAGACTCTGAGAGTCATCTTTTCACTTCAGAATCTCCCTTGGTCTTTTCTTTCATGCTTGCCCCCAAGTTGCCCGGGATAAACAACTGGAAACGGAACCGCCAGAATTAAAGGGATAATATGTTTTGTGCTTAGCCTAGTTTTTTGAAGAATTCAAAGAAGAAAACGCAAATCCTCAAATTTAAAGCAATTAATTTTGTCCATAGCCAAATCATGTCTGTCCAGGGAACCGCACAAAACAATTGAAAATCATAAACATCTCATCTTCCTCTTGCCTTCCTGTGACCTGTCTCCCTCTCTCCCTCTCGCCCTCCCAACTTTCTTACCTTTCCTGCCTTGCCACCTCTCCCTCCCTCCCTCCCYCCCTCCCTCCCTCCCTCCATCTTTGAGGCTCCCTCCTCCCATTCTCTCTCCTTTCCTCCTACACTTTGTGTTCCTTGAAGTGTCCTTCAGACTCTCTTTTTCCTACCCTTCTTTCCCTCTTTTTCTTACCTTGTTCTATCTTTTCTCCCTCCTTCCCTCCCTCCCTCCCTCCCTCCCTCCCTCCCTTCCTGCTTCCGTTCCTCCTTCCCTACCTCTCTCCCCTCCCTCCTTCTTTCCTCCTAGACTCCTTTTAATCCCACTCCTCCCTCCGTCAATCCCCTTTCTTCCCGTCTCTACCCGCCTCTCATATGCTTGTCTCACTGCAGGATATCTGTTCTCAGCGGTCCGAAGCAAACAGTCCTCAGCACCAGGTCGCCGGCACGCAGCTTGTATTGGGGATGGTAACTGCCCTTTTGGGAGACCTTAAGGCAGCCTACAAACAGCTGGACGCGGTGTCACAATACTACAAAGGCGCAGACCCAGAAAAGGCAGCAATCATCACCGTAATTCTGAGAAGACTTCTAGCCACAACATCCAGATTGCGGCGGAATACCACCAAAAGGGTTGATGTGAACTCGTGATGATGATAATGATGAGGATGAGGATGAGGATGAGGAGGAGGAGATTGAGGATCATGATGATCAGGGTGGCGGTATTACTGCCATCAACATCGCCTACATCGTTGGTTGATTGCTGATGTTCCTCTGACATGTTCATTGCTGCTGTCATTGCTGACATCCAGCTGAGGCGGATTGATGCCATAACAGATTTCTTAAACAACTGCCAACTGACGCTCCCTAGGAATTCAATAGTCAGGACTCAGGAGCCATGGCCATAAGGACCTTGCAGGGGGCGGGTGCAGGGGTGAAATCTACACAATAACCACACGCTGGTGTGGCAGTGCCGCAGTGGTTGGGTGGGTTTAGGCAAACCCTGAGTCTCATAAAACGAGGCCTAGTCTTTTCGCCTATGTGATCTTATAGTGCATCCAGCACATTGTCTCGTGTCCCCCCTTCTTCTGTGCAGTGTTAAACCACGAGTTCTTCAGAGGCACTTTCTCCGGGGCTAGAAACGGGCTGCGCGCCGAAAACAAAGAAAGTGGTGCGGGCCTCCTTTCTGATGGCACCGCCGCTCATTTTGTTCTGGCAGCGCCGCGGCGGAGCCCCCCTAAACTTGCGGCTGCATGCAAGCTGCATAGTTTTTTTTCATAGCAGCTGGGACCTTTGGAGCCTGGGAAACATACTGGTGGTTTAGACTTCTTTAGCTGTAGATGTCAAAAAGGCTATTATGCAGTGCATACAGAGAACCCACCAAAAAAGACAAATTCAATTTGAATTCGTGTTGTTTGCGCTCGAATTCGCCTTCATTATTTGGGTTATTTGGGCCCATGCCTCTGCCAGATGGTTAGGTGCAGAATCCTTTTTTGGTTTTTGGGTCAGGTGCAGAATCTGCACGATGCGGAGAAGACTAGTAGTCCACTGGTGTCCAGTTTTTTTGGGGGGGTAAGTACGTTGATGTCACTTCTGAGTATAGAGTGAACACAAAAAACACGTGCCGGCAAAGGAAACCATGGTTGATCCCAATCCAGACAGCCTGGGTCTGGATGTCCGGGTGAAGAAATTCCCCCCCAAAAAATGGAGCCCCCAGGCGATTTTTCCGTGCCTGGGGGACCCAAAAAAATTGTTGCCGTAGCTTTTTCTGGACCGTCAGGCCAACCGGACCGGCCCTGAAAGGCCTGCACTTGCCAAAGTCCAGCGGGCAGCACGACGGCGGAGGTTGAAGGTATTTGCTGCCCGCCGCCAGGAGGCCATTTTCGAATCCTCTGCAGCCAGCTGGGACAACCGCGGCAGTCCTGTTCGGAAAAGAAAATAGCAACATTTTAAAAAAAAAAAACATAGACAAGTTTAACAAACAAAGAAAAACGAAGAAGGTAACACACACACACACACACACACACACACACACACACACACACACACACTGCAGTAGCTGCAGACGCTGCTTCAGTGCTTCTCCATCTGCTACAGCAGCTGCAGCAGCTTGTGTAGCTGCTGTTGCAGATGGGGCAACTTCTGTAGCTGCATCAGTGTGTGTTTGTCTGCTGGGTTTTTGGTTTGTTTTTTTTTTTGTTTTTTTTTGTTTTTGTAATCCGGACATCCCTACTTGGCCACGCACAACCGGACAGTTTGTGTCCGCATGTCCTGCTGTCCGGATTGATGTTCCGTTGTCCAGATTGATGTTCGGTTAACCGGAGGGACGTCCAGATTAATCCAGACACAGGTCCGGGCCCGTGTCGGGTGTCTGGATGTCAGGGTCCAGCACAACCATGAAGAAAACAGGCGCCTACGCCTCACCATGAAGAAAACAGGCAATGAATGCACCAACGGCCGTCGTGTCAGGCCAGGGGAGAAGTCCCAGCTACACCGATTCTTCATCTCTGGCCGTTGATCTTCCTAATCTACGGTCAGAAGAGTTAGTTCAGAATTTGGGTAATTGGGACAAGGCCCCGGGTGTCATGGGAAAAAAAAAACGGCCCATGGATTCTTTTCTACCCAAATTGCCATTCCGAACTCACGCAGTGATATCTTTGCAGGCGTCCGCCTTCGTTTCTTTTTTTTTGTTGGGAAAACTACCTTCTTCCCCCGAATACAACGTAGGGTCATTATAGCTGTATTTGGCAATACTTTTCAGTCTAAAAACAGCTACAATGACCGTGCATTGTATTGGGGGAAGAAGGTAGGGCGCTGTCAGGTCAGTTTGAAAATGCTTTTAAGTCACGATTTCGCGAATGTTATGTTGTGTCAAACAGAGGAAAATAGTGAATGTATACAACCCAGCTTTATGGGTGCGTGGGGATGTGCTGTATTCAAGGGATGCGTGAACTGGATTTAAAACTAATATTGTGGCTGCTCCCTCGTTATCCCTTTTGTTTCCCCCCTGCGTGCTCACTTTTTCTATCCTGTCCACATTGGACAGGTAATTGAATTGGTTGGGATTACGGTGACAGATGCAGAACCCAGGGCTCTATCCCTAGACCTCTCCTTTACCCACGTACAGTACCCGTTGGCCCGTGTCTTTGAACCTGCGACGTGTTTCTCAAATGTCGTATGTTCTGACTGATGTACATAGGCCATCGAGAGGTTTTGACCCGTAGACCTTAGAATAAGAAGTCATAGGGTTAGTACAGGCCGTATCCGTGACAGTTCCGAAAGGTCAAGTCCACGACCTTCTAGAAGTCTAAGAACTAGCTCTTCGTAGGTCTTAGGAGTCAGTCCGCGGCTGAGTCAGCAAAGGGCAGTCCTAGCACAATCAGCAAAGGGCAGTCCTAGTCCTACCTACTCCAGTCAGCGGTACCCAGTCCCGGTCGCACCTTGTCCAGTCAGCAAGTACCATGTGGGACTGGGTACACCCCAGGCCCAGGGTCCAAGGGCAGACCAATGACGATCCGAAGTACAAATAAAGAGGCAGCGTCAAGTCATTCATTCATTCTGCCTGTGAGCCATTGGTAAGCGCTGTCGGAGCATCTTGTGCTACGGAGGTCTGCAGGTGCCCGAGGAAGAAGCGGGCAAAGAGAAGGAGGACGTGGCCATAGCCGCGAGTTAGCATAGGGGTTAGACGGGAGCCATAGGCTCATTCATAGCTGCCACGGAGGATAGGGGTAGAGTGTGTGTGTGTGTGTGTGTGCGTGGGTTGTGTATATGTGCGTGCGGAATATCCAGGGTGGGAATCCTTGTCTGGTGCCATGCGCCATAGCCATCAAGGGTCAAGACAAGTTTGAATCTGAGCTGTGTTCCTGGCCACGTTTTAATTTGAGCTTTGTGTGGGCGTTGTGCCCCAAGTTTGAATGTCATCTGTTTCCATGCATGCTGAGCGAGTTGAAGACAAGTCTGATTGCACTGGTATCAGAGCTGGTTCGGAGGTTCCCGCTGTCCCGCCGCTGCCGCGATCGCCGCCGTCGTCGTCATCATCATCGCTCTGTGAAGAAAGGAGGAGAGGCGCTTACACGCCACATCTGCATTTGCGCGTGCCCATTTTCCCGCGCGCCGCGGCTTGCACGCGCCTGCTCCCGATTACACACGCTGCTGTTTTCCGCGTGCCCGATACTCGCCGCACGCACCCACTGCTTAACTGCTCACCGCTGCCATTGTGCGCGCCTTGCTGTTTGCCGCACGCTCACTGTGAATTGTGTGTGCCCACTTTTCTGTGTGTGCTTGCTGATCGATTGCGCGTTGCGCGCCAGCTTTTACCGTGCGCGCCTTGCTGCTACTCGTGCGCCACTGTTGTCGCGCGCCCGTTGTGACCCTCCGCCGTTATTGATAGCGCGCCCGTCTGTGCTCGCCATCAGCGCTCGTCGCTGAAGATCGCCGCGGCGCACCAAGGAAGGAAGACCACAGTGGGGAAGAAGAAGACGACGTCACGACGACCAAAGAGAGAGAGAGAGAGAGAGAGAGAGAGAGAGAGAGAGAGAGAGAGAGAGAGAGAGAGAGAGAGAGAGAGAGAGAGAGAGAGAG
>BFEA01000042.1:1883817-1899495 GCA_003427395.1 Chara braunii
GGAGTACCGGTGAGAGCCCGGGGCACACACACACCCCCCCACACACACAATCAGTTAGATGTTTGTTTGGTTTCCTGTTGTTGTCTGTTCTCCCTGATCTTGTTCTAAGTATTTTCTCTTACCCGACTGAGCACCCTTAAGTAGTGCCAAACAGTCGGTGGTTCCTCGTTTGGAGTCCCTACTGCACTCTTATGGGGGCCGCTCGCTTCGGGATGTCTGTGTTGCCTGTAGGTGATGACGGATGTTTGTCGGAGTGACTCCCTGGCTTAGTGGGTGGTGGGAACCAACAGTCTGCGGGGTTCAAGCATGATGTGAGTAGGTCATGTGCTGCTTTGCTCCCTGTTGGATGTGTGTACGTCCTCGTCAGTGCTCTGCCGCTGCCCTGCTGCCTGTCCCGCTTGCTTCGCATGTGGCTCTCTGCGAATTGCTGTGTTCGCTGCGTGGTGTGGCCATGTTGTTGGTGTTGCCTTGCACTTCGCTGCTTCGCTGCCGTGCTGCTCATCCGCTGGCCGTACCTTCCGTGTTCACCGCTTGTGTGCCTTGTAGGTTGGTTGCCTTGTTGCTGGTACCTTGTGCTCCACTCCACCATTGTCGAGCTGCTGGTCCGCTCACCCTATCGTCCCCTGCAGTGTTGTTGCCTTGCTTGTGTTGTCTTGTGTTTCACTACATGGTTGCCGCGCTGCATGTTCTGCGTGCCATGTCGTTCCTTGCAGTCGTTTTTGGCGTTGTGCAGCCGTGTTGCCTCTACTGTGTTGCCTGGTGCTTCACAGGGTTATTGTACGCTGCTATGTTACTCTTGGGGACAGTCTGTCTTCAACAAGGGTCAGAGGGTTCATGACGTAAACCATCAAATACGGGGATTCCGCAGATTGTTGAGGGTTCAGCCTCCTGATGAGTCGGTGCAACTTCGACGAAACAATCATCATCAGCTTTTATTTTATTTTTTTCGGTTGTTGTTTTTGTCTTCTTGTTGTTTGACTTGCTCTCGTTCCCCTGCTGCCTTACTGTTTGCCTGCCCATCTGCCTACTCTATGCCTTTCACCAGGTTTGCGGTGTTGCCTTGAGCTGTTTGTCAGCCCATGCCATTCAACCGAGTATGTGCCTTGCTGCCTTGCACTGTTTGTCTGTCCATCCACCTTCCCCATGCCCTCGAGCCTATGTCTTTTGCTGCACTGTCTTTCGCGCCTCAATGTTTTGTGCTGTTTGTTTGCCCACCCACCCCTCCCCCGTGCCCTCCAGCCTATGTCCTTTATTGTTTGTCTGTTCTGTTCAGCTGTCAACGTTCGGGTCCACTATCATAATGGGGGTTATGTGAGAATTGTCTTGGAGTTGTTGAGTGCATGGGTCTCTCCTTGGGGGTTGCCAGGCGGAGTACACTCGTTGTGTACTGGAGCTACATCAGAGTGTGTGTACACACACAGCGCCACACACACACACACACACATGCACCATTTTTTTTCACTTTTTTTTTTCTTCAATTTATCGATTGATCGACTGATTGGTGGGAGGGGGGTCGCCCCCCCTCCAGTCTCCCTTCCGACAATCAAATTGGGGGTAGGGTATCACGCATCACACTGATCACACACATCATCACAGTATAATTGTATTCATCTGAATTCATCAGAAGATTCAGGCACAGGATCTGTTTCGTAACAATTAGATAATTTTGCTTGTCATTCAGCCAAAAATGGGATTTTCCCCAAATTGTGACTATCTAGACTGTTCGGGATTCTCCCCAAATTGTGCGCTAGATTCCGACAAAAATCACACCCGGTCGCCACTAAGGGCATAGTACTCAAACTATGACGTTTTCACATTTGTATGTGGATGTAAATAGGGTCAGGTGCAGACAACGGGGGTCCGAAAAGCCGTCATATACATCAAGGAAAGTCCTATTGTGAGTATGCCCTTAGAGAAGGGAGGGGGAGGGAGGGGTAAGGGGGGGAGGTAGGGAGCGAAAAGAGAGGATGCAATGAAACCCATTCGGTCGATCCTCCACTTGGTGACCAGTTAAGAACTGACGGAAAAAGGAAAATAAAAGTCAAAAAAAAAAAAAAAACTCAGATTGTGAAACGGAAGCATGCTACACACGGAGATTCAGGGCATACTCACACTCGGACTTTCATGTTTGAATCTGGCCGTGAAAGTGGACAGATGCAGTCCAGAAAACTTTTTGAAGGTCGATCCTCCACGCTTGCTTTAGTCAACGGTCAAGAAAACTGACTGACAAAGTTTTTAACAAACTCAGATTACGAAACGGAAAGCACGCTACAAACGGCGAATTAGGGCATAATCACACTTGGATAGTCTGAATCTGGCCGTGAAAGTAGACAGGTGCAGTCCGAAAAAGACGCTCTAAAGATCGATCCTCCACCCTTGCTTGGTCAACGGTCGAAAAACGGATAGCGAAACGAAAACAAAGTCTAAACCACGGGCCGGATTTACACCGACCCTGCCCGCGTCCCTACCGGTAGCGTCTTCTCCACCAACAGAACACAGTACCGTAATTATCACTGTATCTGACCTAAAAGTTGCCCCAAATACAGCTGCAATGACCGTGCGTTCTATTCGGGGGAAAAGCCTCGGAATGGCGCTAGGCCTGCTGCGGACTGGTGGTTTGACTGTTTTTCAACCCCCCACCCAGCTGGATTGATGAGCACCCTTTTTTGTCTCTTTCTTTCTTTTTTTTTTCTTTTTTTTCTTTTTCTTTTGGGGACTTTCTTTCTTTTTCGCGCAGCGGCTATTCTAATCTTCTCCGTATCATTCCAATGGGACATCTCTTTTTTTTTTTTTTTTTTTTTTTTTTTTYTTYTTYTTTTTYTTTTTYTTAAGGGACATCTCGAAGGACATGAGCACACATTTTTTTTACACCGACAGCGAATCACCGTTATAATCACCAGAATCACCAGAATCACCGAATCACCGTTGGATATCTGTGACAGACAAGAGGTCGATCACAGATATCCAACCGGCAGATTCCGTACCGTACGTTTCTGGCTGTTGAATCCTTGTGATCGATCTACGGTCAGAGTCTGCGCAAGCGGGGGCTCAAGCGTAAAACGACAAGCACACAACAACCAAATTGCCAATCCGTCCATCGCCGCCTCCTCCTGCTCCCTCCTCCTCTTGCTCTGGAAAAGGATAAAAGGGAACCAATAACTAAGAAAACGGAAAATCCAGATCCGTCTCTCTGTGTATGTTTGTGTATGTTTGTGTGTGTGTGTGTGTGTGTGTGTGTGTGTGTGTGTGTGTGTGTGTGTGAGAGAGAGAGAGAGAGAGAGAGAGAGAGAGAGAGAGAGAGAGGGATAAGTGCAAGGACTACTGGTATCGACTGCATGTAGTGTCGAGTCTGGTGTAGAGGTGACATCGTCGACGGTCCACAAAACTCCACGGTCGAGGGAGCTCTGGAGAATCTGTGGAGATTGGAGATGGATGCGCAAGAAGGCTTTTCCAGTGTTCAAAGTTTCCAGTGTTTAAAGTGCAACTTGCTTGTTGATTGTTCTCGTCCATGACTCCATGGCGTCTCGTTTCTGGAAAAAAGAAAAGAAAAGGAAGAGGAAAAGAAGTTAGCCGCCAACCTGAGGAGGGGATCCGGCCTGCCGGTAAGTCGAGTCATATTTTGCGCGAATAAAAGACAGGGGCAGACTGCTCCATAAGCGCAGCTGGGAACGTCTCGTAGGCATTGGAAAAGCTTTTCTTCCCACGGATGCTCCTCCTCCTCCTCCTCCTCCTCTCCTCCCTTCTCCTGCCGTTCATGCTGGTGCTGCTGCCACCCTTCCTGCTCCTCTCCCACGCTCACGGATCTGCAAACGACCCAATCCTTGAAACGCATTCTCTCTCTCTCTCTCTCTCTCTCTCTCTCTCTCTCTCTCTCTCTCTCTCTCTCTCTCTTACAACCGGCAAGTTAAGCTTGTTCTTATCGGGGTTGTCTAGGCTAGCAAGAGCTTCAGATCTCATTGTCTACTTCTTTAGCGCTATCATTACTGTACGACAGTACTTGATATTCTCAGTATATCGCCACATTCAAATACGCATTCCACTGCATCGAACACGTTCTTATATGTTCCAACACGTTAACAAGTTCTCATATTACGTTCTAATACACATTCTAATACAATCAATCAATCATCCCATTGATTGCTCATCAATTCACTCCAGACCACAAACCTCAACACATACGCAACCGTCGATCTCCAAGGTAGGATTGCTCATTACCACAAATAAAAATAGAACAGCAATAGGTCCTCTGAGTCATCCCTCTCAGTCAATCGTAGTACAAGTACTCGATCCAACCATCTCCAATGAATCCCATGATTATCCATCCGCACATCATGCTGATATCAATCAATCAATCAATCAATCAATCAATCAATGGAAGTGCTAAATCAGCCTAAACGCAATCGACTCCAATCTTCTCCGATACCCACCCGAGTTGATGCTATCCTATCCTATCCTTATCCTTATCCAATCCTATTCAATCCGCCAGGATCCAAATTGAATCCCATCCGATCCATTCCGACAGGATCCAATGGTTCCAATCCAATCCCATTCAATCCGACTGGATTCTTTCCAATCCCATGCAATCCAAGAGGATCCAATGATTGCAATCCGATCCTATCCTATCCTATCAAATCCCATCCAATCCGATTATCCGAGTCATTGTCCCACCTGGTCCGAGTTTGGACTGATGGGGCGAGTAGGTGAAATAACGATGGCCCCACTGGAATCCGCTCTGAGTGGAGAGTGCACCTAACCCCGCTGAGCCCACTCTAGCAGAATCATAGTCACAGGGAAGAGCTGCCGACGTCTGACCTCCTTAGCCTCTGCCAAAAGCGCAATGAAGTCGAAGGTAACTGACAGCGACGGATGAGGCGGATTTTGGAAATGGAAAAGCCACAGGACTCCCCCCCCCCGCCCATTTCCCCTTTCTCACGTTTGAACATGCAAAAAGGCTATGTAACCCCGTTTTTTTTTTTTTTTTTTTTTTTTTTAAGCTATATTCTTCTCTCATCTATCTCATTTTTCTTGGTAGTACTCATCTATCTCATCCTCCTCTCACTAGTGTATGTGTAGTACGGGGGAACACCAACCAACCCGGATCTCTCCCCAGGCCCCCAGGGCATGATCTGTACCTACTACCTGGATCTGCAGAGGCCCAGGATATTCGGATGAGGTCAATTTTGCCCTTTCTGATGGGGTGCTTTTTCCCCTGACCTTCATCCTTACGTTGAACCCACGACCTTCTGACCTCCTGAGTGCCGCTTGAGCGCCTTACCAACTGAGCTACACCCAGTTGGCAGTGTGGCATGCTTGGCGTCTTGCCTTGGAGAGCGCCAGTTGGTAAAAAGCGAGTGCCTGGTAGCTCAGTGGACAGAGCTCTTGTGTTACAAAGGGGAGGTTGCGGGTTCGACTTTGTCAGCCCACAATTTCACCCGAGCACAATTGGTTGCTGTAGATTGCACACCACGTAGCCCGGCATGGCACCTTTACAGACTAATGACCTCAATAGCTGAGTGGGTAGAGCTCTGATATGGTATTTGGTCCCAGGTTCAACTCCAATACACATAACACATAACATGTAATGCATAGCTCATAATCAACTGGGGAGGGGGGTGCAGGGGAGGATGGGCGGGGGGGGTTCCCTGGCAGGAATCGGCCCTGTGGCGAATTGGTGCGACCGTTACGGACCGATAACCCTGCCCCCGTCATACTATGCTCATTCGTCATGTCTATATCTGATAGGTACACAGGCCGGTCTAGAGTTCGCTTAGGCAAGACACTGCCTGGGGTGGCTCCGAGGAAACATTCGGTTCCGGACTAGTTGGGTGTGGCACACAGGCGAGTCTAGAGTTGGCTTAGGTACTGACACTGCCTACGGTGGCTCCGTGGAAACATTCATTTCCGGACTAGCCTGGACCATATAATCCAACCATGAAATAATCCCAATAGGTACTTTGGCTGGTCTAGAGTTGGCATAGGTAAGACAGTGCCTAGGGTGGCTCCGAGGAAACATTCGGTTCCGGGCTAGCCTGGAGTGGCACACAGGATGGTCTAGAGCTGGCTTAGCGACACTGCCTACGTTGGCTCCGTGGAAACATTCAGTTCTGGACTTCCCCAGAGTGGTAATCATACCAACTGTAACATCATCCCAATAAGCGCCCAGACTGGTCTAGAGTTGACTTAGGTAAAACATTGCCTAGGGTGGCTCCTTGGAAACATTCGGTTCTGGACTGGCCTGGGATCATAACTCATGACTAATAATAACCAACTGAGGGTGCAAGGCGGAATGGGTCGGAGGTCTTCCCTGGCAGGAATCGGCCCTGCGGCGAACTGGTGCGGGTTATGGAATCGATAACTTTCCCCCCTCAGCATGAACAATAACACAACCCCTACATACGGCAATAATAGGCTATGCTAGGAACATGGCGTCGGGTTGTGTCAGAAGGGCGGTCTCAGGTAAGACCTTGGTCAGGGTAGAACCATTAGACACTGCCTAGGGAAAGGCTCTAAAGGAATATTCGCTGTTTAAATTGACCAAACCTGGGCTGGTGCTCATAGGAAAAAAGACACAGAAAGATCATGCTTGGCGACCGAAGTGCCCGTGCGACAAGGCTCGCTCGATACTAGTCAATAGTGCTTCAACTAGGGCTGGGTCCTTCAAAACTGCTTGATGAGCAACTAGTGGTACACCAATAAGTTCCTCACACGGCCGCAACGTCCCCTAAGATTGTGCATTGTCGGGTCCTCGCTTCATGGACTCCCTCATGATGACTATAGTAAACAGCGACAGGGTAGAAGGTCCCCCTCTCCGATATGGATCTCACGGTGGAGTGTGAAACTCTACTCTCAAAGATCTACACCGGGAAGGGGGCCCAGCAATCAACCACTGATTGCTCTTGAGGCATCATATGATCTGTCGATACAACCAACATCCGGAACTGCTCGGTGGGCATCATGTGCCACGCCAATGAGTTCCGAACACGACCGCAAGGTTCCCTAAGAGTGCTTTTGCCACTCAACGGATCTGACCACCGACTGTTTGGCACTTCGTGAAGGTTGTCATTTCCACCCGTCGCAGAAGGCTCGTGATCACTTCTGTTGCTTGTATACATGTCAGTCGAAGCTCGGCGTTGCGTACATGTAGTGTTGTTGGCCTCCGTTGCAGTCGTCTAAATCCCACGCGACATAAGTGTCTCGGATGCATCCGACATAAGGACCTCACACGCTGCAGACTTGCAAATGCCATGGTGCTTAGGTGTTTCGGATTCAGCTGACTCTACAATCTGAGACGTGCGTGCGCACCATCCATTATTAGCGGAAACATGCATAAAGAGTGTCGAGCAAGGTTTGTCGTTCGGTTCAACGCAGGTTGTACACGTCAAATGTCATGTACTTCTCCACCCTCTTTTGGAGTCGGTGCGCTCTCGTGTTGTTTTCGTTGTGTTGCCCAGTTTCGTGGTTCTCAATGAGTCGACGCATCTCTGTCGCTTTTTCATTGGCAAAGTCCAACAACTAGCTCGACTCTGATTTAGGTCACCGTCTGTTGTTCTGTTCGCAGCGAGACATCGAATGTTTCTCAACACATGCTTCACAGGTGTGCTGCAACGACGGTCAATCACGATTTCTCTCCCACGCTAGTTTGGCTGTCGTTATGTTTTCGACGGTAATTGATAGGGAAGGGATTGATTACGGGCGACGGAGTTCCAAACATTAGCGATAGTACTTCGCCTCGACTCGTGCCATGTACTTCCTCTGCAAAACGATCACGTGACTTAAACCCTCAGCATCAACAAAAGAGAACACAGTTGACCACCTCCACCGCGCATTCATACATATGTTCTAACGTGCTCGAAGACCGCATTAGCACTGGAAGCGGGGGCCTGCTTCCTAGTGTCGATTGTACATCCCGAGTCTCTTCAACATGTTATGAAATGACCGACATTGGGATGTCGAGCTCCGTACCCGAGGGGAATCTTGGTGAGTGTAGTTATAGTGGAACGGAATACGTGAATAGTGTGAATAACTGCACTACTGTCACTTCATAGTTGAGAGTCGTCGATGGGGGTGAGAGGGTTTCCTCGTCTACACCGCCGTAGTCTTAGGAGAGTCAAGGACAATTCACAAATGAAATCACTAACTATTGTTATTCACAAGATAGTCAGACCTCGCGTTATCTGTCCGAAGAAGACCGCCACATTCGGTACATTTTGTCGGCGCTAATGCCCGGTGAAAGAAGACCCTATTCTATGGCAAACAGAGAACCAGTCAAAAAGACACAGCATCGCCGAGCTATGGGCAAACTCAGGCTGCAGTCTCGTCAAGCAGTGCGAGGGATGCTCTATTGTAGGCGGATGTGTTGCGCTGAAGTGACAGCGGAAGATGTTAGGCAGGCGCGGGAGGTGTTCTACTAGAAAAGTTACACGGAAAGGACGAAGTGGTGGTTGCAAACCATTCATGACTTCACGGTTATGGAAGGTGGTGCTGAGCGGGTCGGGCCTGTAGCTTGCAAGCGGAAGATGTGCGTGTAGGCGTACTGTAATATACTCGACATTTGTCGTAACACCTTCTATATTTACGAAAGAATGTACGATAACGGTGTTGTCGTTAAGGAGCATGGGTACTCGGGATTGTCTAAACCATCCGAAAAAGTCATTACAATGCTTGCATTGTTTAAACGATTCATCGACGACCACGCCGATAGTATGCCGAATGACATGGTCTGGAAACACGGAGTGTGTCGTCCGCGCCGTAGGATTCCTGCGGCCTTCACAAAATAAGCAATTATGAATCGTTGCGCTCCGATCTTCTGATGTGCCACTCGGAAGATGTGTCGGAATCGACTTTCTACGCTAGGTGGAGTAAGCACTCCTGGCACGTAAGTCTCGCTATGTCCAACATATTCACGAAGTACGCAAAATGTATATTCTATAAGCAGTGCATCGCTAAGTCGAAGTACACGAGGGACCGTAAGAAATTCAAAGATAGGATGCAAAAACATCAAGAGCTGCAAGTCAACCACATGCTAGATTACAACCGCTACAAAATGAAGTTCATCTTGCGGCAGTCCGAGTGTCTGTGAATCATTATCGACGGCATGGATCAGAAGAAAACCACCATTATGATACCGCATATAGGACAAGATAACTACTCTAAAGACTTGCACCATGAGAAGATGATGAAGACGGATCTCACGACCGTTCTGGTTCATGGCCAGGATCCGTCTATATATGTTTACGCATATTTTCCTTACTACAGACACGACCCTAGCAGTACGGCGACGTGTTTAGTGCAGACTCTAACAGACAGAGATCCAATCCAGTGGGAAACCTCTACCGCCTTTTCTTCGTATTCAATCTGACAACTGTTTTAAAGAAAACAAGAATAGATTCATCTGCGCGTTGGCAACGCTCCTCGTGAAATTTGAGATTTTCAAAGAAACAGAAACTGGTCTTATGATAGTTGGACACACGCACACAGACGTCGATGTCACTTTTAATGTTTTTTCTAAGAAACTCAAAGACAACGATGCCTACACAATGGATGAGTTTTTTCATTTGCTAGAACGTTCTCATAAGACTCCTCCGCGGTGAGTTTTCCTTGATAGGATAGCAGACTGGAGAGGTGTTATTTACCCACATATTCCAAGCACATGATAGGGATTTCAAAACCTCATTTGCTAAAATTCTACATGATAGGTAATAATCCCGTCATGTCTTACAAAGAGTATTGCACAGACGCGAAGTGGTTGCCCGAGGATGGTCCTCTTTACAGGTTCAAACAAACAAACAACGGGGGTTACGCTGGTCCACAACAACCGTTCGACCCTCTTTCGGTCCAACCGGAGTTCCTGGATGATTACAAGAACGGTTTGAAGGGTGTACAAAGGTTTTTGGAAGTCTATGAAAATAAAAGAGAAATTTGGATGACTTTCTAAGACGAAGAGGTGATTAGAATAGATAGGGTTTTTTTGTATTGGGAAGATCACGTCAAACATGCGGGGAACATTATCGAGAATTGGGTGTCTTCGGCACCCATCACCGAATTCTGGCCAAAGATCATCCATGTCGTTAAAGACATGAGTTCTTACTCTGATTCGGATGCATCCGAATTACAGAGAGAACCTCTATTCGTAGGTCTTCAAAAGGATAAGCCTAAGACCAACTTTAATCCTTTCGAAGACGTACTTGTCGACGGTTTTGTCATTATGCAACCACCGGACGAGGACATGCTTCAAGGAGTGTCATTTAGGGTTGGTCAGGTTCGCAGTGATATTGACAAGAACGAAGATTCGCCAACTTACAACCAATTCAAAATGGAATACTGGGTTCCAATTGGGAAAGCGAGCACACGAAGAGAATTGTATGCCAACGCATGAGAGAAAAAAATGAAGAAAAGCTCCAGGGCACGGGGAACAATATCAACATGTCACAACTGTTGCGTTTTCTTGGACGTGACAAACAAGGATGAATGACTGCGACTCCGCAAAAAAATCCACAAGTGGTCTTGTTATTCCTATGAAAGTGAGGAGAAATGCAACTCCCGCCCTGGATAACGACATCGGTGCTCAAACACAAAACGTTTCCGGAGAAGGGAGCGGGTTGGAGGCTACCTCTTTGAGAGTGTGATGTTTGTCATCTTTTAATGGCGAGAACAAATTGTCGTACTGGACTGTGCACAACATGCTTGACTCCATGGAATACATCGTGTAATGATATGTGCTCTCTCGATTACGCGCTTCACATGAACAAAAGTTTTGAATCACTTTTTGACCTTGGACGTAAGGATCTTTGGGTCGACATAGTGTGACCTAAGGCTCTGAATCCTGACCTTGATGAAACATTGTTATTGTAACTTCTATCTTTTGCAGCGTGCAGACTTAAATGTTTTGACATTTTCAAGGAGATGGTTGAAAATAAGGTGGTCGCTTAAATGAAAGTGTCTGAACGACTGACGATCATCACAAAGGGAAGAGCGTTTCCTTTTCAATATGAGAAAATCTTTAAGTGTGAAGCGGGAGGACGGAAAATGTTTGTCATCCTGGTGAAGTTTACAGATCTGGACCGTTTCGACGTACGAATATATAAGCGTCGAGGAGAAAACAGGATGCGCGACAATTTTACAGAAATTTACCTACGAGCTACAGGTGTTCTTTTGTCCATGAGACGTGCTTTACTCAATGCTGGGGGTGCCAAGGTTTCTCGGTTTCCATTATGGAGTTTGAAGGTCTGCCTCAACCTCCACTCCCGATTTGCATGGTAGACAGTTCAACATGGGAACCGTTAGTGAACGCTCTGCAAAGACGCTTTTTCAGAAGATTTTAACTTTTTGACACTTTGAGTAACGAGTCCCAATTTTTTAGAGTTTTGTGTTAGGATGTCAGATTAGTGAACATTTTCATAGTATAGGCTTCTTCCGATCATTTCGACTTTTCAACACTTTGAGTGACAAGTCTCGAAGTTTTTTAAGTTTTGTGTTAGAATGTCACATTAGTTAAATTTTTCATAGTGTAAGGCACTGAGGGTTTTTTATTCATCCTAGGTCCTAGCCTTGTAAACTGTTTGGTTATGTAAAAAGTGTGGCTCGGTTTGGCAAGGTATAGTTGACATTTCATGCCTTAGTAAGTCTTAGTTTGATTTGGATAGCCTTGTCAACTGTTTGGTTATTGGAAACTTTTGAAGTAACTGTTACAAATTCATAATATATCGACCGCGTAACGGTTGTCAGTTTTCAAGACTTAGTTCTCAATTGTCTCGAGAATGATTGTGTACCTGTTAAGTGAAAACTTTTGAAACTATTGTAACTGTTATGACTTCATAAAATGTGGACTGGGTAGCCCGCTTTGTTTTTAATTTTTCTTCGCTTCTGAATCAAGTTAGCATAAGTTATCAATTGTCTTCAAAATGATTGTATCCTGTATCGGTGATAGTAGTGACTCCTAATGTGTTCATTGAATTTTGTCTCAAAACTTCACAAAGTTTAAGCTTTTTTGCTTGTCATGAGTTCATGCTATGAGTTCAAGTTGTTAATTGTCTTGAGGATATTTACTTGTCGAACTATGATAAGATCCTCAGACACATAGTCCTTGTTATCACTTTCAGCATCTATCAATCTGTACACAGTTTGATTTGGATGTATCCTACCATTCAATCAAACTTCAGAAAAGATCTTTTGTGTATTACTCCTACGCCTTCGTTTGAGCCTCTGCAAAAATTAATTTCACGTCACTCCTATGCATCCCTTCCAAGGGGAACGTTAGAGGGAGGGCTTGAACATTCAATAGGCGAACGTTTATAGTCAATGTCAGGATGTGTGTCAGTTTAATTAGAATGTATCCGACTTCGGTAATTGAACTTGTACAAAACAACGTTTTCGAAAGGAAATAAATGTGTTCAGGATTTATCCACTGAACGATGACTCTAATTCATTGTATATTGATTTATAATGAGGATCTTCGTCGTCAGCCTCGTCTACTGCCGTCCATTTTAACGAATAACATATTCTTTGAAAATCTCTACATCTACTAAAACTAGATGTCCCCTACTCTCCTTGTTCATTTTGGCCCAGACGGGCATCCTCTCTTTTAACTCATCGGCCACGCCTGTGAGGGAAGTGCCTAGAGAGACCCTAACATAAGCGGTCTCTTGACAGCTATCTAGGCACCGACCTGCAACTTCTGCCATAGACACATGTAGTGTAGGAGTTTCTTGTCGGTTCGCGCTCGTTTCCCCATATGGCCTAATGGTAAGGGCAGTTTCTACCCCTACCTACGGTTGCCTTTTGACCCCTAGGCAGCCGAACGGTCCTTTCTATCCTTCGGACAGAATTTGATGATGTGGCCAGGGTCACCGCAATATATGCACTGCCACTGGTCTACACGATGTTGCCTGATGCGCTGGTCCAGGCCCAGGTCCTCCCAAGGCCTACCCTGTGGCAGACCTGGGTGTCATCCTCCTCTCCTATAGGGTGATCGATTACCCCTATTAGGCGACCTATTACCTGAACAGTTTTGCGGGGGACCTTGACCCCTTCCTCCCGCTTGGTGGCTCTACCACCAACCCCCTGATCGCCCTGGGAACGGCCCCCTGAGGCCCGGCCCCCTTGGCCCTGGCCTCTACCTCCTCCTTGCGGCCTCCCTCCGACCGCAACAGCAGCGTAAGTCCTCCCCTGGCTAACGCCACTGTCCTCCTCCTCTAGTCCCCACTCAATCTGCTCATAGGGGACTTCGTCGACACCACCCTTATCTAACGTAAGGATCAAACGATCCTTGCTCTTGACCTAACCCGAGATGGTGCAACCCTTCCACTTTTTGCTCTTATCTAGGTCCTTATGCCAAAAAGTGGAAATTGACATGGACCTCGCTTCGAACGCCACCACTTCCCTGCTCAATGCGTCGTAGGTCATGGTGGGCTACTGGCTCTTCTTGAAGAAGTGCCTTCGTAATTGTTCAGGCATAGCCCGGTAGAAGAGTTTGACCAACTGGGTCTCAGTAACCCCATGGTCAGGAACGGTTACCAACTCATCCATCACACCTTTGAGTGCCCTAACACTCTTCCACTGCCAAGAGTGGATGGTTCGCAGTCGATCGGAGGCTTTGGCCCTGCGTGAGAGTCGGCGAGACATTTGCAAATCGTTCGGGCAATAACTTAAGAAAATCATTGAGGCGAGTGGATGCAGAGTACGCGACTAAATCATCATTGCAGTTGGCTGCGCGACACAGGGACCTGGCAAAATTGGCTGCCTCCTCCCTCAGAGCATGAATGGCTATTAGGACGTGCTCATCCAAGGAGACTTTCTGTAGGTGCACGTATGTTTTGATATTAGGTTCCCAATTATCAAATTTTCTTCCTTCTTCCCGCTATAGGAATCCGGGAACTTGACCTTGACCAGCTCCCTACGGGGACGTGCTTCCTCCTTCTTGGGAGCAGTCAATCTGGCGCCTTCTACGACACCTGTACAATAACGTTCCGTGCCCTCTAGGCGGACCCTCACCTCTGAGCCCAACTGCGTCGCCAATTCCCTGGCGAAGTTCCGGACCCAACCGTATAGACCGTAAGGCAATGCCCTGACCTCCTCGAAACAGATATTGTTCTTCTTGGACCTGTGCCAGACGCTCTATGTTTCTCGCCATTATCTCCATCTTCCCCAATAGGTCCACCTGCGTCGCCATCTGCTCTCTTTGCGTCTTTACCTCTGCTAATTCTTTCGCCGCCTGGCTCGCCGCCTCCATTCTTCTTTTCCTCTCCCTCGTCAATCGGAACTTCCGCTCCATCCTCTTCTCATCCTCTAATGCCTGCCGCTTGAGTGGGTCTTCTTCTGCATCCCACTCTTTCATGGCGGCCTTTTGTTCTTCCTTGGGCACATACATCAGTGCCTCCTCTTCTTCCCCCTGGGATAAACCAGCAACCCACTCCGTAATTTTCTTCTCCATATGATCTTCCTTTGTACCACTGGATTCACCTCCTTGCCCCCTTCTTCTCCTTTCCAGCGGTTGTTCTTCTACCTCTACCTCCTCTTCTACCGCTTTCAACTTCTCTTCCTGCTCTTTCCTCAGCCTTTCTCTCTCTTTGCTCATCTCCTCCTCAATCTTTCTCAATTTTGCCGCCTGTTCCTCCATCAGGGTCTTCTTCTTCACCTCTTTCTTTTATTTTCTCTCTTTCGAGATGGCGGCGGCTTTCGCCTCCTGTTCTTCTGTGTAAGGGGAGGCGCTCCGGCCACTACGCGTGTCAACCATGGTGAAAGGTCCACAACCAAGTGGTAGTTCCGCTCCTCACCACTTAGACTTTCCCCATTACTGACTCAAATTAAGACTAACTCAGTCTATGGACCACAGGATCCGTATGGAACCCTATCAACTATGGTCTCTAGCCTAGACTCTAATACTACAGCCGTCACTACAAGATCTGTTGCTGACCAGAAGGCATTTAAGGAGATCCCCCGTAACTCCTCAAGAATTATTTAACGTCGCAAACATGACGACTCGATCAGCAGATCCTCTCAAGACTTAGACGGCCCGTTGTGCAGCCCACAACTCGGATTTTAAGCCTACCGTGTCACACCGAGCAGCCGGCCGGTCAGTACCGGCCCTTGGGAGGGTTCGTGTCCTCCGGGACAGGCGAGTCGCCAGACACAGTCTTTAGCCCTACTCAGCCCGTGTGGGTTTCGTCAACGAGGCCCTATCCTTCATACACGGAGTCCTATCACCTGGACAGAAGAAACTCAATGCAGAAAGAAGAGACAGACAGACTCAGACTCAGCAAGTACCATAGGGGGAGTGCACCGGCCCTTGGGAGGGTTCGTGTCCTCCGGGACAGGCAAGTCGTCAGACACAGTCTTTAACCCTACTCAGCCCGTGTGGGTTTGGTCAACGAGGCCCTATCCTTCATACGCGGAGTCCTATCACCTGGATAGATAAGACTCAATGGAAAAAGAAGAGACAGACAGACTCAGACTCAGCAAGTACCATAGGGGGAGTGCACATCCATAGGGCGAGGGGTTAGGCTAAGGGCTTAGCGAGATTTTACCAACTCCGGATTGGTCAAAATCGTGGTGAACATTTTCGGTCAACCCTCCGGTCAACTCCCGGTCAACCCTTGGTCAACGCCCGATCAACCGCCAAGTCGGCTATGGCTGCTGGAACCTCTTTCCTCGCCACCCTTCACTTCTCTTTCCCCCTCCTTC
>BFEA01000042.1:1902739-1915795 GCA_003427395.1 Chara braunii
CTCTCTCTCTCTCTCTCTCTCTCTCTCTCTCTCTCTCTCTCTCTCTCTCTCTCTCTCTGTCTCTCTCTCTCTCTCTCTGTGTCTCTCTCTCTCTTCGTGCTTGTCTTGTGCGCAGGTACACGTTACTTCTCTGCAGCGCAGCTATGGAGGACTTCCATCTTCACTTCGCTCTACAACTTGACGGCAAGTTGGCGCCTTGTGGCGCGTGGGATAGTGGGTAACAGCTCCGATACCAGGGCAATCAGACTCACTTTCATTTAYACCTCACATGCATGCAAACAGGTTGTGCAGCAAACTGGCGACAAGCGTCCACTCAAAACTCAGAGATATGGTAACCACGRACACAGTTCAGATACAATCTCACTTCAGATGGCTATGGCGCATCAGCRCCTATACAAATCTCTGTTCATCACTCACATGACGCTGCTGTTCACACACCGGATCACCCTGGATATCCCACACGCGTCACGCTGTACATGCACACACACACACATGCTACTCCCTTCTAATAGCTATGGCGGCTATGGCCGCTGCTACCCCTATTGCTATGGCTAAGCTCCTTCTCACCCTCTTCGTCCTCGGGCTCACTGCAGACCACCTCGCACAAGTCGCTATGGCAGCGCTTCCGCATTGCTCACACAGGAATGAATGAATGGCTGGGCGCTGCCTCTTGATTTGTTCTTCTGTAACTCGCTGGTCTGCCCTTTTGCATCGGCCCACGGTGCACACAGTCCCTCAGGGTACTTGCTGGACTGGACCGGTACCGCTGACTGCATGGGTTTGCACCGCAGACTCACTGCAGTCGCACTGCCAACGTACTGAGGTTGGCTCTACCACTTGTCCACTTGCCTCTGCCTATCGTGAGCCCACTCCGAAAGGCCACTTGGGACCTTCCGGAAGTCTGTGGACTTGGCCTTTCGGGTACTGTAGCAGCCACGACCTTGACCTTTCAGGGCTGTCGCAGCTACGGCCTTGACCTTTCAGTAGACCTATAGCTACGACCTCTACAGAGCTGTGACCCCTACTCGACAGACCTACAGATCGAATCCCTTCATCTGCACAGTCCTACGACAGACAAACAACAACTAACAAAACACAGGTCACGGGTTCAAACACTCAGGGGTCAACTCGATACTGTACACAGGTAAGGTCAGAACTAGGGATCGAGCCCTGGGATCTGCATTCGCTACTGCTAGCAGGTGAAAACCGTTTCACTTATGGCTATACGCAACCTTGTTGTTTTATTTTTTAAGCCCATGTTGTTGTAGAGGTGGCCCAGGGATACTGGACAGATGACAGTCACCCACAGAAATCCGCCATTCGGTTGTCCAGGTGAACCATTGTTGATTAGCACAGGTTGCTCTCATACCCATCTTCCCTCGTGCCACAATTTTCCCCTCTCTCTCTCTCTCTCTCTCTCTCTCTCTCTCTCTCTCTCTCTCTCTCTCTCTCTCTCTCTCTCTCTCTCTCTCTCTCTCTCTCTCTCTCTCTCTCTCTCTCTCTGTGTGTGTGTGTGTGTGTGTGTGTGTGTGTGTGTGTGTGTGTGTGCGTGTGTGTGTGGCTGTCTGTGTCTATCTATCTATCTGTGGGTGCCTTGTATAGCGGGATTGCCTCTTCATTGTGGTTGAGTTAAAATTGAAAAAAATTGTTGGTATGGCATCCGTGATACATCCAAAATCTGGCCCAAATCGCCAAAACAAGAAAAACTCAATTTGAAATTCGTCATGCCCGCAAAATATTAGAATTTGAACGAAAACTTAACGCAGTTTCTTGATGTTGGACCAAAACAGCCAGTGCGCAAAACTTCCAGAAATTTCTGCTGTGAATATGCCCTTAGTAACTCCTCCTCGGTGGTTTTTTTCTTTTGTCCTATAGAGTAGAGAGAGGATTCAGAATCCCTCCCTCATCCCTTCGCCCAAGTACAGTCGTCAGTTACTGTAGTTACTGTACATGTTGAAAATCCTGATGAGAGGAGGTCGAGGGCAATCCCAACGACTTCTGAAGGCCCTGGGTTCAAGAACGAAAAACCTGTAAGATTATGTTGGAGGTAAACTCAATTCTGCCACGACTTTGGCTGGGATGACACAATGGATTTTCATCACCTCCTGTGTGTGTGTGTGTGTGTGTGTGTGTGTGTGTCTGCATTTAAAGATTGCAATGTCATGCGTGCATGTACATGCTCAGATGTGCATGCCTGTCAGAATGCCTGTGTGCGTAGGTATGCGCCTGTGTATGTATGTATGTATGTGTGCAAGCATCCATGTGTGTGTGTGCATGTGTGGTAGCGTCTGTGTGCGCGTGTATGCTGTCATATTTGCTTAGTATGCCCATCTCCACAAAAAGAAAAACTTAAGCATGACTGTGCCAGACTGTTTAGCTGGGACTCTAACTGACTCATCAGAAGGTTGTGTCAGTTGTTCAGTTGTGTGCGGGTGTTTGTATGTGTACGTGTATCATGCTGGTGTGTGGTTCTTCATAGTCCGCTTAGTACAATGGTCTCCACAGAAGTACTAGGCCGTCTGAACCATATGTACTTGTTGCTGCGGTCTCCTTTCCTGTGCCTGAGTCAAATAGAACGCAGGGTCAATAAGCATGTATCTCGCTAGAAAGTTGCCCTGAATACCATCCTTATGACAGAGCCAGTACACGGCCTGTCGGCGTCAACCTTGCAGCAATTTGTTCCTTACCTACTCCGAAGATTTCACCGCTTCATTTGATGTGGATGTAATGGAAGAAGACTCTTAAAAAAAAAAAAAAAAAAAAAAAAAAAAATTTACCGCTAGGGGCTACTGGGCCAGAATGGCTGGCAGAGACAGGCAAACGGGAAAAAAAGTGCACTGCAGATGGCAATGCTGGCAGGAACTTCCCCTGGTTTTTCTGATGTATTCCAAATTCAGTTTGTACATGGGACGTTGGACCCGTTTTCCAGCAGGTGATGCTCCCCACCAATAGATGGAGCCTCTCCCCAGGTGCTTGTGGTGTCTGCTCGTACCAGCACCTCTAACACCGACAGGGCCTGTTTTCGGAAAAAAAAAAATAAAAAAAAAATGTTTAGAATAGCTTGGCGCGCACTGCAGCGCCTCCAGGCCTGGTTGTAAAAGGTGGCTTAACTTTTCCTCGCTTAAAATTTTTCTTTTAGTAATTTGTTTGGAGAATTTTCACCATTTCTTAATTAAGAAATAACTGCGCGGGTGACTGCTGCACAGTTCCCAATTCGCAGGAAGGAATAACAGTAACAGTTACAGTAACAGTAAAAGTAACAGGGCACTGCGGCTCTGTCTGGGCTGAGGGAGGGCAGTTAGAAACTGCAAAAAGCAGAAAGATTCTGAACTGCTACGGCTTTGTGCACTTCTAGCCAAGTACGGAAGCGGCGAAATCAGGCGGCCACTCGTGTGTGTGTGTGTGTGTGTTTCGCGCCGGGCCCTACGACTTTTGTCTTTTTTCTTTTTTTTTCCCGTGCCTGTGAGTTTTTTTTTTTTTTTTTTTTTTTTTTTTTTTTTTTTTTTTTCCGCGCCTGCTTATGCCACGGCCGAGCTGTCTAGGCCACACCCAGATCTGTTTGGCTGGTTGTGCCATTCAAAAACATAAAATTTCACTACAGCCCAGCTTGTTGCCTTCTCTGTGCGCGCAGCACAGTACACCTCTGCCTGGGGGAAAAGAGGCATGGAGGTAGTCTTTGTGGTGGCTTAAGAACGGGACTTGCTGCACTTCCCTTTGCCAGTCAATGATGATAACACTACTGTGTCCATGGGAACACAGCCTACTGGAAGTTGCCCCAAATACAGCTTTCATGATATGATAACACTACAGTAAATTTGTTCAGGGGAACACAACCTACCGTCATGGTTTCCGTATCGAGACTCAAAGCTGCCCAAATACAGCTTTAAATGACCATACATTGTATTCGGGTGAACATAGGAGAGAGCCCTTTTTTTCCTCAATACTGAGAACTTTCTGACACAACTGCACACATTACTGCAGACCATTCGTCAAGAGGTTCGGCCTAACTTCTGCCGAATGAATCTTCTGCCGTAACTTGTCCAATGAATCTTCTGCCGAACTTATCGAATGCATGAAGAGGTTCTGCCTAACGTATCCAATCATCCATGAAGAGGCTCTGCCTAACCTGTCCATTATACCACCTGTACCTTTCCCATATGCCGGCTACGGGCAGTTCCAGAAGACTGAAACGAAAAAAACGGGCCGCCGATTTGATTTATCAATGGCGGCCCTCCCCGCTTGGCCCCCGCGATACCCGGCGCATCTTCAAGTTGGCAAAATAGCTGGGAAAGATACTGGTGGCTTAAGAGGTTCCGCCTGCCCACCACGACGTAGACTGTTGATTATCCCAGGACCTACAGGTACTCTCTTTCCCCAAACGATGTTCAGAATCTGCCTAACCAGGGTGTCCCTTGATTGAAGAATCGTCGGATTCACTTTTTTCTGCAGAAAGGAACTAGCTCCTAACGTCATGGTATCCAATCGCATGGCATTGATCTGATTTCACCTGGATTTTGTTTTGTCCCCCTTGACAATTTGAAAAGTTGCAGTTGTACCATTCATTTTGAGACACGAGTGCCACATAAAGCCATATCAAGATGGATCATTCTGTGCCTAGTATTCTGGTCGGCGGCCTGTGGACTGCACTGCCACAGTCTGCCAGGCTGATTCAGTGATTCACCCAGTTGAACTTTTCTTCTTTAAATTTGCTTTCCTTTGTTCTTAAACCACCAGTACACCTGGGCCTGGAAGCGCCTTACTTAGTGCGCACCAAGCTTTTCAGAACCGCAAGCGGTACACTTTTCTTCTTTGGCTGGCGCTCCCAGCCATTGTGGCCCGGGCAGGCCGAGCCATTGCAACAGTGCGGTGGCGACGAGTTGCTTTTTTTCTGCAAGGCTGGGGGCATGTACTGGAGGTGGACTATGGTTTTAGTGCCCAAGGGTTCGATTATCAAAGCCAACTTGAAGGTACAACGGCGATATCGGGGCAGACTATGGTATCTGCATTTGTCTCCAAATTCTCTGCCAAACTTGCCAGAGAAATTCATAGAATTGCACAGTCAATGCAGACGTCATTGCCGCCGTTCACATACACTGCTGGACCAGGTGCATTAGCGTTCAAGGGGAACAACAAGATATTAAGACCTCTCCTGTCCACGTTCGTTATACTCACCGTCCCTGACCAATAGGAGAACACTGCGAGTCTGCAACCACCTCAAACCACGAGTACTTCTGGAAGTCGCTGCTTGAACGCTGCCAGCCATTGCCACATTGCTGTGACGGTTCCACTTGGATGAATTTATGCCAGCGACCCCGGCCACACATGCTGCCCTGACTTTCCTCTTTTTTTTCTAGACAATTGCGCCTGTGACCAGTGCAGAGTTCCGAATTTGCAGAAATAACAGTACACTGCAAGTTCAGGCAGAGAGCAGTTCGAAACTGAAAAAAAAAAAAGTAAATGGTGCCTTCGACGGCCTGCCGGTTCAACAATTCACAAAAACGGGAGGTACCGGTACCGGTACCAGTCGTTTTCCCATGGGCGTGGCCTAGACATCTCAGCCGTGGCCCAGATGTCTCGGCCGCCTGTACTGGAGATTTCCGCTCAAGGCACCTTTTTGCATTCTATTTCAATCATGGCTCTTTTCTTTCTAGTTGTGCTTTATTTTTTGGGGTTTTGGTCTTTGGAGGAATTGCCATTTTCTTAGAAATTCAATACATTTGTAGAGTGGCTCTGGTAAGACTTTGTTAACTTTTTTGTTCACAGGGGACTGGCTCTGCTTGCTGGGTGCAGTCGGACACCAAGCGGCCTTGTGTTCATTGTATTCTTGCCTTGGGCACTGGGCCCGTTTTTAAGGAGAAAAAAAAAAAAAAGTAAACAAAAAGAAAGCAAAACAAATGACCAACTCCCTGAAAAACAAACAAACAAACAAACAAACAAACAAAAAAAAAAAAAAACATAAAACCAACTTCCATGGACTACTGCAATAGCCCATCATGTACTGCCTCTGTTTCCTCTCCATGCCCCTACCAATCCCCCTAGCCTAACCTGAATTCCCCATGAGTACCCCAGCACAGGGCAGCCCCCTAGCGTAAAATGGCTCAGTTCCTATGCTGTCCTCTCTTGATCCCCAGGAGTGCCTTTGGAAGATCACGACCCTTCCGCAGATACTAACCAATCGAACGGCCAGCTATGTAAATTGAAATGTTCCAGTAAATGGCTAAATAAAATTTCTCTGCAGATTGAATGATGTAAGCAAAGTAGCAAGAGGGAAGAGGGGTGCGGAGACAAAACCGGGGGTTGAGACACTGTCCATGATGAGGGAGGTGAGGGCAAGAAGGGGAGGTGTTGCATACTAGATCATGCAAAACAGAACAAGGACCGACCTTTCATTTCAAAGTACAAGATGGCGAGCGGAAGACTTATCAATGATCCGACTCAATCAATGTTGCAGTACAGTCCCGACATTTATCATCATCRTAMAGTGGTGTGAAGGGCTGGCRCTCACACMGAATAGATAGCGCCAGACCCCAACATACACAGACGAAGGGGGAAGGGAAGAGACAGAGGGAGAGGAGAAGATGGGAGATATCGTCAACTCCAAGTCTGCGTCACAGGTCCCAAATAATCCTCAACGAATGTCTGTATCCCGGAATCAAGTCTGATGACAATATCGTCATGTCCCATGTCAAAGCTCCATCTCGTAGCCCATAGATGCTGAGAGGCAGGCAGCGGGAGGGGAAGAAGAGATGGTGGACTTAGAAGAGGAAGAAGAAGGTCTCTCTCTCTCTCTCTCTCTCTCTCTCAGTCCAATACTAACCTGTAAAACTGGCGTCTTGATGCAGGTACACCGATGATGGAGCTGGAGCGATGGTGCCACAGGTAAGTACCACTGGCCTCCGCCAGTGTCTCTCTCCGATACTGCTACCCTGCCCTATAGCGCCCAGCGTTGAAGACGACCACTATGGCTATGGCGCCCAGCGCCGAAGACTACTCCTAGCGCTACCACTACTTCCTAGCGCTGAAGACTACTGCAGCGCTCCTCCTGAGTTCTGCGGCCGAAATTCACCTGCGCACCGTTCTGGAATGGCTACGACAGACCAAGTACAAAGCCAACCGCGACAAATGCAAATTCGCGCGGCAAGAGCTGGAGTACTTGGGACACTATGTGACGCCGCAAGGCATCCGTCCGCTTGCGGACAAGATCGAGGTCATCCGCGTATGGCCCGAGCCCACCAACACCACGGACGTTCGTTCATTCATGGGGTTGGCAGGCTATTATCAGCGTTTCATCACCGGATACTCAAGGATTGYCGCACCTCTGACGAGACTACAATCGCCAAAGGTGCCATTCGTATTCGATGACGACGCGCGCCAGGCTTTCCAGGCACTCAAGACGGCCATGCTCATGGCACCCGTCCTTAGCATCTACGACCCCACTCTGCCTACGAGAGTGACGACTGACGCTTCCGGTTACGGCATTGGGGCAGTCTTGGAGCAGCACGACGGCGAGGATTGGCACCCTGTGGAGTATTTCATCCACAAAGTGCCTCCCATCAATTCTCTGGATGATGCAAGGAAGAAGGAGCTGCTTGCGTTCGTCATGGCTCTCAAGCGATGGTGGCACTTCCTTCTTGGGCGTCGTAGGTTCACATGGGTCACGGACAATAACCCATTGACCTACTACAAGACGCAGGACACGGTGAGCAGCACGATTGGACGGTGGATGTACTTCATGGACCAGTTTGACTTCACACCGAAACACGTTGACGGCCTCTCCAATCGCRCAGCAGATGCACTTTCGCGACGACCTGATCTTTGCGCTATGACGCATCACGCCTTCGCGTTCGACGAGGACCTCCAGCGACACTTCATCAGGGGCTATCAGTCTGACCCAGAGTTTGCTATGTTGTATGCGCAGCTATCTTCGGATCACCCGCCGGCCAGCCACTATCGCATTGCCGACGGGTACTTGCTCCTCCACTCGAGAGGCAAGGACTTACTGTGTGTCCCACGCGACCGCCGTCTTCGGACTCGCCTTCTCGCCGAGTATCATGATTCGCGACTCGCCGGCCATTTCAGAGTCAATCGCATGATTGCACGGCTTCGACAACAATTCCGATGGCCCGACCTCATTTCCGATGTCATGCGGTATTGCGATTCTTGCGAAGTTTGCCGACGCAGCAAACCCCGCAACCGCAATCCCTATGGCGAGTTACGCCCGATGCCTATCCCCCGGGAACCCGGTATCTCCATTGCTATGGATGTCACCGGTCCGTTTCCTCGAGACCAGCTCGGGCACGACGGCGTCCTCACGGTTGTGGACCGATTGAGCAAGTACGCACGTTTTCTTCCTTGCAAGTACTACTCCACGGCTCCCGAGCTTGCACGCCTCTTGCACACCGGTTGGATTTGTGGCCACGGTGTACCCGAGGACATAGTCAGCGACTGCGACACTCGTTTCATGTCGACTTTTTGGACCTCTCTCATGCAGGAGTCCGGCACGACGATGAAACCCAGTTCGGCTAGGCATCCACAGACAGACGGGAAAACGGAGCGGGCACATCAGACCGCTCAAATGATGCTTCGTACGCTCATCCGTCCGGACCAGAAAGATTGGGTTGACCGCCTCCTCGACATCGAGTTCGCCTACAACACTTCAGTGCACCCGGCGATCGGTGTGACTCCATTCGAGTTGCACCACGGTGGACGGAAAAGCCATATCTTCGCTGATCTTCTCCTCCCTCGACCAGCTAACATTGACGCCGCTTGCTCTCCTGCTTCCGTCCGGAAGTACAGGGAATTGCTGGCTCAAGCCCGCACAAACATGCAAAAGGCTCAAGTCCGCATGCAGCAGCAAGCCAACAGGCGCCGCGTGCCATGTCCCATCCGCGCCGGAGATCGAGTTTGGGTCTCCTCGGAAGAGTTTGCATTGGAACAGGATGTCTCACGCAAACTACTCCCTAAGTGGTTTGGACCATGGACAGTGACATCAGCCGCGGGCGATGAGCCCGATGGCCCTTCATTTGTGATCGACATTCCTGAGCATCTGACGGTTCATCCAGTCTTTCATGCGTCAAAGCTGGCAACATATACACCAGCTAAGAGCGATGACTTCCCGGGTCGACGATCGCAGGACCCTCCTTCTATGGATGGTCATCAGGAGGTTGACCGCGTCATCTCAGATCGCAAGTATGGCAGCAAGCCGCGTCAGTATAAAGTTACATTCAAAGCATGCGATCCCGACGACACTCGGTGGATTTCAGGAGCAGATTTGAAAGCGTACACACCGCTGATCTACGCTCACTACGAGCGACAGAGGTTAGCCAAGGGACCTCCACGACCTGCCCCTCCCACCCGGACTGTGGTCCCTCCCTCAGACAGACATCTTCGCCCTCGTAGGTAAGCTCGGTCTTTCAAGGAGGGGGGGGGTGTGGCATACTGTGCAGCCACACGGGCCCTGCAGGGCCCGTCCCGGACCTCCAGCCTGTTTCCCTACAGGGAAGCTTCCAGGCAACTTCCAGGCTCTTGCCTGGAAGCTTCCTCCTGACAGGGCCTACAGGCCCCAGCCTGTTTCCCTACAGGGAAACTTCCAGGCTCTTGCCTGGAAGCTTCCTTCTGACAAGGCCTACAGGCCCCAGCCTGTTTCCCTACAGGGAAACTTCAGGGAACTTCCAGGCTCTTGCCTGGAAGCTTCCGCAGGGTCTAGGCCAGGGAGGCATTGGCACGGCCAGCCTCCTGCACGGGCCAGCACTATAAAGGGCTGGCCCGCCCTGCAGGAGGTAGTAGTCAGTAGACACTTGTATACCAAGATGTCGTCGAGGTAGCTGAGTACGAAACGATCCAGCATGTGTCGAAACTCCAATGTTATAGCCGCCTGGAATGTGGTTGGGGCATTCGTAAGGCCAAACGGCATGACCAGCCATTCGAAATGCCCATATCGCGTTTTAAACGCGGTCTTGTATCGGTCCTCCGGGCGAATCTCAAGTTGGTGATAACCCGACTTGAGGTCCAACTTGGAGAAGAACTTGGCGCCGCCCAGTCGCTCCAGGAGATCGTCGATGCGTGGGAGAGGGCCGGCGTTCTTGACCGTCTGCGCGTTGAGCTTACGATAGTCGATGCACAACCGCAAATCCTTGTTCTTCTTCCGGRCGAAGAGAACAGGYGCACCGTATGGCRAAGAGCTAGGYCGAATCCAGCCTTTCTCCAGAAGGTCGTCGAGTTGTGCCCGTAGCACACTTAACTCTTCCTCGCTCATTCGGTAGATGCAACCACGCGGAGGTACAGCCCCGTCCTCGAGGATGATCTCGTGGCGGATGGGCCGATCCGGTACTACTCCGTGCAGGGCCTCGAACACGTCACTATAAGTGGCGAGAAGCTCAGTGATGCGTGGGTCCGATGATGCGTCCGTCAATGGGGTGTCCTGGGGCGGGAGGGCGTGGAGAAAACATACCCCCATCTCCTCAATGTCATCCTTGATGATGGAACCTCGAATACTTGCGGCGGACACCACGTGACAGCCGATCGAAGGGTGAGGAGGAGGCACCGTGCATGGGACTAGTACTCCATCCCGGTCACGAACGTGAACGGTGCGGCGGTAGAAGTTCACCGGGTGATCCTCACTTCGCAGCCATGACATGCCCAAAATCATGCCGAACTTAGTGTCCAGAATCTCGAAGGACACGGCCTCGCGTGCATGCGGGGCGAAATACACAGGGACGTTGTCAATGCACCGGTCAATTGACTTGTGCGTGTGACCATCGGCCAACGTCACGTGTGTTGGATGGGACTTCCTCCTGACGCGTGGGCAAAGGCCGGTGCGTACCATGAAGTCCTGACTCATGTAGTTGCGAGTTGCACCGCAATCGATCAAGGCGCTGCAGGTCGCCTCTCCGATCTGAATGCGTACATACAACAATGGTGCGTCAATGTCGTCGTACCGTTGTGTCTTGAACTCGCGGTCGATCTTCGCGATGTACTCCTGAAGGTCGACAACCTCTACTCCGGCGTCTATCAACGGAGTTGGTACTGCAGTGTGCAAATACTCCCGCAATTGTGCCATGAGCATATTGTAATGCGGTTTTGACAATCGACCGGTCGGGGGAACGGGCATCCACTGGAAGTCCGCGACTGTCAACGGGTCGAGCTCTTCAAGTCTTGACCACATCGACGAATCCCCTGAGGTAAATGATGGCGGAACTGCCGAATCGGTTGCCGATGGAGATGAAACCGTGCATGCGGTGGAGTGTCGCACGTGGAGTGGTTGGTCCAGCGGTGGGACCAAGTGGACAGCATAGTCCTTGTAAGTGACACGAGAACTTGCGACATTCGCATCCTCCCCAGATGTGTAGGAGGCCGCTAGCAAGGCGGCCGGATCTGGCGGAGTGGGAGGTGGAGTCGCCTCACCTCCCGCGCTACTCAGTTTCCCGAGTTGTTGCGAGGCCGAACATCCTTCTTCTCCTTGTCCTGGCAGAGGGAGGTCTTGTGCTTGGTGCTATTGCACCAGTAGCAGCAGCCGTACCGACCACGGTACTTGTATTCGGCCTCGGTCAAGTTAAACTTGACCCATGGCGCTGACTGTCCTATTCCAGCCGATGATGCGGTCTTCGCCTTCCCATTGTTCCGGGACTTGTTGGTGCTTCTCGGTTGGACAGCAGCCACCTGATCTCCTTCACTTGATGCCTTGGTGGCTGCCGGGTCGTCTTCACTGTCCGATTGGACTGCAGCAAAATGGTGCTGCCGCGGACCAGTCTTTACCTTCTCCACATAGGTTGGCTGCCATGCTGATTTCTCGTGTGCAGCCGCCCTATTAGTCTTGATGATCTCCCTCGCTTTGTCGATGATCTCAGCGAAGGTTGAGTACTGCTCGCGATCACCAAGTGCCTGGCTCAGTGCAGCACATGACCTATTGTAGAACTCTCGGCGCAGATGCGTAAATGGCAAGTCCAGATCCGGCGTTGTCGCGATCTTTTGCCATTCCGTGAGCCAGTCTCGTGTTGCCGTGTTGCCTTGGGTCATGGTGAAGAGGCGGTTGATGGCGAGGGCAAGTGCGTCGTCGATGATGAACCTCTTCTTCCACAACCATGTCAACTCCTCCCATGTGATCTTGTCTCGAAGATCTACCACGTCGACGCCGTGAGTGGCTGCCAGATGGGTCAACCAAGTCTGGCATGCGCCCTTTGAGTTAAGGAAAAGGGCACCAAAGTATGCGTGCTTGGCGACTGGCAAGATCCGAAGCTGCGTCGTGAATGCTTCCCACCAGAGGACCGGATCCTGATGCGTGTAGTCGTCGAACTTCTCGAGTTGGAAGGTTGGCATCTTGTACAACTTAGGATTGCCCTCCGAGTTCGTCGACTGCAGCTGCTGGACCTCGGTCTTCAAGGTGTGCAGTTGACTGTTGATGGTGGTAGGTGCAGCGAAAGCACTGATGTCGCCGAGCATCGCTACTACGTGGTCAACGCGTTCCTCTAGTTGGCGGCTAGAGGGTTCACTGCTGGACGTACCAGCATCTGGTCCTGGTACAAACTGTTCCAGGTCCAGTACAAAGGCATTGAGTGCCTGTATTGCATCCTCGTGGCCCTGTACTATTCGGCGGAGGTCTGCCAACTCTTGGTGCTGTTTCTCTAGTTCGGCCCGTTGGTAGTTGCAAGTATACAACAGGCGTGACACGAGYTTGGAGAGAAACTYCTTGTGTTGCTCYTCCGGTGTCGGCTCGTCGCCGTTTGGTTCAAAGTGCCAGTACTTGAGCCTTTCGATGCTGGCTGCTTCATGGCGCTGCAGCAGCTCCTGGGCTTCCTTTCGGCGTGCCCTGGTGTGTGCCTCGGCTTCGGCATGAAGCCGCTGCCTTTCAGCTGCCGTTGCCGCCTCAGCCTGTAGGCGGGCAGCCTCGGCTGCCGCCTGGCGCTGTTCCTCGGCCTCAATGAGCGCGAGCTGAGCCTGGACCCACTGTCGGTACTCGGTGATGGACTCGTTGGCCAGTTGGCCTGGTAAGCCCAGCGCTGGTCCCGTCATGGTTGCTGACCTGGCACTGCTGACGTGGCACTGCTGACGTGGCACTGT
>BFEA01000042.1:1970468-1987943 GCA_003427395.1 Chara braunii
CTCTCTCTCTCTCTCTCTCTCTCTCTCTCTCTCTCTCTCTCTCTCTCTCTCTCGGTGGTTGGTCTCGCTGCGCGCGTCGGCGTGGCCCCCGCCCCCCTTCCTCCCAACGCTGCCTGCGTTGGCTTCGCCTCCCTCCCAACCGTCGCCTACGCTCTTGCTGCGCCTTGGCCCGCTTCACTTTTTCGATGTGCGCCTAGGCCCAGCCCCCTTCCCAACAGTTAGTCCGCTTTGAATTTTGTGGGCCTCCGCCGCGCCCCCTGCCCCTTCGCCTCGGGCTTGGCCGAGTCGGCCCCACACTGGTCCCACTGCCCGGTTCCCACCTCGCCCTCATTCCGCTACAGGTTCCAAGATTTTCGTTGGGTCCACGATCAGGCATGTCGCCGGGCCGTTTATTTGCTTTAGTAGTATGGAGATAAGGTGAACACTCCTTGACCTACAAATTCTCCCATTTGGCCTGATACACATATTACATGATAGTAATCCGTAAAGTGTGTTTCTTGTATACATAATGCATCAGGCCATTCTCTTCCCTCTATTCCTTTTGGTGAAGCTGTTTTTGTATATTGATTTCCTTAAGATGACGCTGCTGAGCGAAAAGTTTAAAATATTCATTGCATTTACGGCCCAGAAAAGATATATCATCCTGGATGTGATCTCTTTGTTCTCTCTACAAGGACCACACGTCTTGTAATTATTTTTTTAACTGTTTGGCGCTTAAGAGTGAATTGTGAAGTTTGTAGAAACTTCAACCTTGGTCAGGCTTTTTCCTGAACGGAAGTAGGACCATGTTCATAGCATGATCAAGACCGGGGAAGACGCTCTGTGGGAAAATTTCTACTAATTGGAGCGCACCTTCCAGCTCTTCTGACAAAAGAATTAAATCTATCCGAGACTTCGAGGCTTTAGTTGTTTGAGTCTTTCTGAAACAAGTATAGGCTCGTTTTGCATGGTGAAGTCGTTTATATGTATCAAAAAAATTCATTAACTAACAGATACCTTCAATGATTTGCTCATTTATTTCTATGTATGTTGGTCAGGGCAAGGGGATGTGCCAACAATCCAGTTGCCTATTAGGGGCATAATAATTGGTATGCCTATTGAAAGGTGTTTTTTAACTGATTTGAAAAAGAGTCGTTTTTTCCATGTCTCATTAGGAGCATACACACACAAGATTGTGACGACCTCTATTTCCAACATAGCCAAAAGATATACCCATGTACCTTCTTCTTTATATGCCCCCCAATTTAACGGTTCAATCCTGGACCCAGGGGGTAACGAGATTGTTACTCCCGCACTACCAAGTCTAGGAGAGTGAACTCTGAAGGCTTGGTGGGACCAAATTTATTTATGTGTGTGGTTGTGATCCGCATTATCCATTAAGTGTGTTTCTTGTATACATAATGCATGAGGTCATTCTCTTCCGTTTATTCCTCTGAGTTGGTCATATATAGCCTGGCGTTTTGGTTGTTTAGTCGAAGTCAACCCGTTCACATTAAGCCTTCTAAGGTCTAGATCGGTTTCTTTTTTAAGAAGCTTCCAATCCTTATCTTTGTTACACAATACATCGAGCACATTCAATCCAACCATTGGTAGTTAGCTTCCACTCCGTGTACTCTATCCAAAGTGAATTGGAGGGTCACATTCCAGCTTACCCCCTGGTTCTATTATGTCCTCTCTATTTTTGTGGAGGCGGGAAAGTAGGATCGTGATATCTATCTCGGTCCATAAATCACTCAACTTCACTTTCAGTTGTTGAATTCCAGCCAAAATGTTCTAACAGAACCAACATAGATTACCCTCTTGTGTTCATATCTGAGAAAAACATTTGTGGTAGACATCCTCTGATTATAAGTGGATAGGATGAGCACAACAGATCCCTAGATGAAAACTTTGCTTGGACGATTTTGACAATTTTCGTCTTAAAACGAGCTTCCATGTTATTCTTCCTGGTAGGGAAGAGAGAAAACCGTCTCGTGTTCCTCGCATAGTCACTTCACCGTGTGGAGCTCCTTGTTGAAGAGAGAAAACCTGCTCGTGTCCCTTGCGTGTCAACTCTGCATATCCCTTCGCCAAAAGACAATAGAGTTTTTGTCTTTCGCTGATCAGGGAGCCTTCCGTTGGAGAAAGAGGGGGGGTGGGGGGAGTGTAGCTTTTCTTCTTCTTCTGTCTGAACATGCACTGGTTGAAGAGCGTTTCCATTGTGTATTTCTTTTATGCCCTCTAGTAAATGTTTTATTTCTTCTTTGGGCCTCTGCTCACAAACTTCAACTAGTAGAAGTTGTTTCTCAGTTTCGTTTTTCTCTTCCCCTTTATCTTGAATGTTAAATGTCCTGGAGTCATTTTCATCAGCTATGAGGAGTGAGAATACTACTTCTTTTTCATTTTTGTGTAGTTTTTCTGTTTCTGAAATGTCATGTGTAAGTAACAAAAACTTACGCTCCCCTTTCAACTCCAAAACTACCTCTTTGAGTTAGTGTGTTGCTGCAGGCTCCGCAGTTACTCGGGGGGGTCCATCTTTATCGTAGTCTTCCTCCTCCAATCTGCCTTTCATTAGGATCTTTTTTGGTTTTTTTATAACAGAGTATGAGTTTCCTGTCTGGTGGGAAAATCCACAAATTATATCGGACTGTGCTTGTTGATAAGACTTGCCATGTGGGGTATCTGCAGTATGAGTTGGGGATCCCATCTTCTGTTATGTCCCAGCGGTGGTCTCTTATGACAATATAATGCATTCTTTAGTGAACAACGTTGATTTGCGTAGGTCTTCATTTGTTGCACTTCTATCATTGATTACTACAGAGTTCCAGTTACTATCGTCATAGTGTTATTGTTAATAATGTTTTGTGCGTAGTTGGGATCCTTTGCATACTTCCCTCTTATTTCTTTGGAATGGGGTGATTGTGTATTCTTATTTATAGATGTTGCAGTATTCCTAATCAGAACCAGGGGTTGCTGGTTTTCACTTTTTGGGATTGTTTCTCCTCCCCCCAAGTTTTCCTTCTGATTTTCTTCAGCATGTGAGTGTTTCAGATCTGGGGGCCATTGGAAACGTAGTGCGGCTATACACATTTCGTAAAAAATGAATTTTTTATCAAAAAGTGAACTATTTCGACTGTGAATAAACACTCAGTACATGGCCCAATAGGGCATCATGCAACACTTTAAGTGAGGATAAATGGTCAGTATATAAGGTGTTGACATGACAAATGTTGCGGTGGGGCGTTTTGAGCCCTTCGTACATGAATAGTCGTTATCAAATTCGAATTAACACCTCAGTGTAAAAAAGGGCAGAGGCTGTTTTCCATAAAAGGTCAGGGGTCCGGCGCCCGACACCTTGCAAGTTGATGGACTGAACCTATCAACTGTGGTCGGGCGGAACACCCAGCCTGGTGCACGACATTTGGCAAGTTGCCCGTCAGTGCAACAAATGTGTCCACCATTTATCTTCCTGGAAGGACCTCCTTCTCCGGTTGACAGATAGTAGTTGAACACCGAATGATTCGGGAGTTAGTGGTGTTCGACAGAGCACATTAGGGAAGTGGCAAACAGTCGTTCGCTCTCGATGCCGATTGCCAATAACACTGTTAGGGGGCCTTGATGCTGGTTCTTGATCTGTTTGGCGATCGAGCAGCTTGAAGAAGTGTGAAAGAGTCATTGGTTGTCTGTGTGGATTGTCATTAACACTCTTAGGGAATCTTGATGCGAGATCTGATTCTGGGTAGAGAGAGAGAGAGAGAGAGAGAGAGAGAGAGAGAGAGAGAGAGAGAGAGAGAGAGAGAGCTCCTTGGCTTAACCCGGAAAGACATTGACAGAGCAGATATCGGTTTGGTGACTGAGCACCTTCAACAAGTATCAAACAGTCGTACGGATGGCCACGCACTCTAAGGGAACCTTGATGCTGGGTGTGGATTTGCTTGCCGCATGTTAGCAGTTGCTGGGCAGATATCGTGCGGATGGCCACGCACTCTAAGAGAACCTTGATGCTGGGTGTGGATTTGCTTGTCGCAGGTTAGCAGTTGCTGGGAAGTCTTGGATGCTGAAGTCCGCCACCGAGGGGAGGTTTGATGGCCTGTGGCGTGACTTCCTGTTGGATTTGGATCTGTTTCGAGCAGAGTTTTGCACTCAAGAAACAGAATTGAACTCCAGATCCCGCAGGTTAGCAGTTCTTGGACATTGCTTGTGGTGTTCTCGGGGTACACACCACAAGTCGGAGTGAACTCTCATTTAGATGGACAACATGAATGCACACCACTGACTTCGTGTTGCTGTGACAGACAGTACACGATTCAAAAGGGCATCGTGTTGGGTATGTGGTGCCTGTTTTCCATAAAAGGTCAGGGGTTCGGCGCCCGACACCTTGCAAGTTCATGGACTGAACCTGTCAACTGTGGTCGGGCGGAACACCCAGCCTGGTGCACGACATTTGGCAACTTGAACCCGCAACCCGTCAGTACCCCTGCAACAAATGTATCCACCATGTATCTTCCCGGAAGGACCTCCTTCTCCGGTTGACAGATAGTAGTTGAACACCAAATGATTCGGGAGTTAGTGGTGTTCGACAGAGCACCTTAAGGAAGTGGCAAACAGCCGTTCGCTCTCGATGCCGATTGCCAATAGCACTGTTTGAGAGAGAGAGAGAGAGAGAGAGAGAGAGAGAGAGAGAGAGAGAGAGAGAGAGAGAGAGAGCTCCTTGCTTTAACCTGGAAAGGCATTGACAAATACTAGTTGAACAGCGAATCAATTTGCAGATATCAGTTTGTTGATTAAGCACCTTTAACAAGTGTCAAACATTCGTTGGCTATCTGTGCGGATGACCACGCACTCTAAAGGAACCTTGGTCTGTGGTGGGACTTCCTGTTGGATTTGGATCTGTTTCGAGCAGAGTTTCGCACTCAAGAAACAGAATTGAACTCCAGATCCCGCAGGTTATCAGTTCTTGCGCATTTGCATGAACAACTAGCGGATTGCTCGGTGTATACACCACAAGTCGGAGTGAACTCTCATTTAGATGGACAACATGAACGCACACCATCAGCGCGGTGATACAATACGGATGTTGGCTTGTCATTTGCATGGACAAATCAATAACATAGATTCCTAACATTCACTCTTGTCATCGCAAACATCGATCCCCTCCTTGACATGAGCATGTATAGGACTGTAAGACATTGGCATGAACATCGGAGATCGAAACACTTGCAAGGTCATCGGTGTGCCATTTCTTTGCATGGACAAGATACATAACATCCATTCAGAACATTAACTCTTGTCACCGCAACGTGGAGATGGAAACACTTGCAACTTGCATAGTCTTTTCCTAACATTGCACCTTCGCAGATGGAAACACCGCACGCAGAGTTGCGAGAAATGTTCAAATCATTGAACCGCACATTTTAAAGTAGACAGGGGTTGTTTCCGGAAAAACATTCGAAGCAAAAAATAAGTAGTAGATAGAGGGTGCGAGAGGCAATAGTTGCAATAGGTGCGAGAGGCAACGTGTATGAAGTAGTAGATAGAGGTGCGAGAGGCAATAGTTGCAATATCCACCATTTCAAAGTGCACATGCGTATCATGTTCCACAAGATTGTATTTTAACATGTTTTCCCTTAAACACAAGGTCTGACCACACGTCCGTATCTTGTGACATACAGGGTTTCTCGCGGACGATGTTGTGAACCGAAACCATACATGGCATTCATAGATGATCCATATACGTGGCTCTGCGGTTCGTGGACAGTTGCATCCTCCGAAAACACGGACATGTATTTCATCCTGACAAACCCTCCTGATCGTGCTAAGGAATTCCCTACACAGTCTCGTATGCCGGACACTTTCTCTTCCACCTCATGCCACAATGATAAACATCTGACCCGACCTGCTCTCACGAAATCTGACCGGCCATCTACATCGGGGCGAGACATCACGGGCTTGAACTTGGATCCCTGAAGTACCATCTCGTTCCGTGCCACGAGCACAACTGCATCCACGAGTTTTCTACTTTTGTTTGAAGAAGCCACACATAACACTCTCGTGAAAGGACACCCGTCATCAGTCAACCGCACAAAACAATATGATATAGCTTGTGGAGAAGTCTCAAGGCAACGGGGTGGGTAGTGTTCCAAGAATTAACAATGACGAGCGCAGTCCACCAACTCTTGCTTCTGCGAACTTCCCCAAGTTCGTGACGAAGATGTGATGTACTCGCAGCCGAGGCGACCTTCTAAAGCTGGTACGGTAACGGATCGGTTTACCCTTATCGTCCAGGCTCTTTCGCTGGAGGACACCATCAGGCAGTGTAATGAGGCTCCAGAACTCTAACATGTTGGCAAACTTGTAATGGCTTGTCCAAGGGCAGGCATGCTCCATCGCCTTCCAATCATTATCGTTCCATTCGTCGAGATGCCGGTTCATGTACGGGACGACGATCATCCATGGGTCCTCGTCGAAGTCCTCCTTGGCTGCTTCGTCGATCCACGTTTGACCGTCATGATGCCGCACCGATCTCGCACAAGGTGAAAACGGTTTTGCTAAGCGCATGTGCTTCTCGGGACTCAAGCGCATGTGCGTCTCAGGACTCATGTTGACGCTTGTCGAAGGTCTCGACGACATCACGCTCCCTACACATCACGGGCACACAAATGACACATACGGACGTAGGACTAAGCAGTAACAAATTAAGGGGCCGGTTGGTTCAAGAGCGAATAAATTCGCACTTGTAAACGAGCATTTCCATTACGAAACTGCGGGTACAAGTGCAGGTTGGTTTCGGCTTGTTCTGCGTGTAGTACGAGCCACAGATCGTCGCAAGAGAGAAATATGGAAAAATGGCATACTATTTTTTAAGATGGAGAAAGATTGCGAAGCGATGGGCAGACGGCGCATCGATGAAAATACATGGAGAGAGATGGCACACCGATTGAGAGAAATGGCGCACCAAGAGAGATGGATGGAGTAACAATCTTCCCCCGAATACACCGTCCGGTCATTACAGCTGAATTCAGGTAATCTTTTAGTCTAAAGACAACTATAATGAACGTGCGTTGTATATTCTGGGGAAGAATGTAGATGACGCAGGAAGGGAAAAAGATCGCGAACTAATTGGGAGATGTGCCGCAGTGAGAGAGAGAGATTGCGCACAGATGGAGAAACATGGCGCAGCAATGGAGATAGCAGGCGCAGCGATGGTTAGCGATAGCACAATAATGGAGAAAGATGGCGCACCGAAGCAGATAGATGACGATGGAGATAGATTAGGAAAGATAGTGCAGCGATGAAGAGAGATTACGAAGGAGATAAATTAGGAAAGATACCGCAGCGATGGGGATAGATGACGAAAGGTCGGTAGAAATCGCGCACCGATAGATGAGGAAAGATAGCACAGCAATGGAGAAAGATGGCGCACCGAAGGAGATAGATGACGATGGAAATAGGTTAGGAAAGATAGCGCAGCGATGGAGATAGATGACGAAGGACATAAATTAGGAAAGATAGCGCAGTGATGAAGATAGATGACGAAGGAGATAGATTAGGAAAGATAGCGCAACGATGGAGATAGATGATGAAAGGTCGGTAGAGATCGCGCACCGGTGGAGAGAGACGCACTTGTACCCCCAATTTCGTAATGAAAATGCCCGTTTGCAAGTGCGAATTTATTCGCTCTTCAACCAACCATCCCCCTAAATTTGTTACTCTTTAGTCCATAAGTCCTAGTTTCATAGTGGAAATGCTCGTTTGCAAGTGCGGATTTATTCGCTCTTCAACCAACCATCCCCCTAAATTTGTGACTCTTTAGTCAATAAGCCCCAGTTTCATAATGGAAATGCTCGTTTGCAAGTGCGAATTTATTCGCTCTTCAACCAACCATCGCCCTAAATTTGTTGCTCTTTAGTCGATAAGTCGCGTCTCTTCTCGGCCCAAAAGCATGAAGTCCTTTTGTATTTGCGTAATTGAGATGTTCCTTTGAAGTGCGAATTTATTGGCACTTGAAATTTCTTGCTGATTAGTGGATAAGACCGAATTGACTCGCACTTGTGTTCGCTCTTGTTCCGACCATGAACTTAATTTCTTACTGTACGGTGAATAAGTCCGAATCAACTCGCATTTGTACTCTCGCCTCAAAAAGTGCGAGTTTACTCGGACTTATCCAAACCACTTGCACACTGAACGAGTGGGAGAGGAGTCGGACTTGAGATACCACTTCAGCTTCACATCAGGGTCCGACAAAACGATATGGATTCAAATGTTGTTGTTCCACTGTTTTGTGATGAATATTAGAAATGCGAGTTTGCTCCCTCTTGTTTATTTCCCTGACCTCGTCATACGTTGACGTGATTTTCTTGTTGTACAGTTTTGTTTTGAATCGTCTCTTCAAATAGCTGTCCAATCCGTCCACTGTGTCACGCCACTGCCACCGTCACGACAACACGGAGGAGACGATGTTCGAGAACGAAGTTCTTGTGACAGCAGCCCGGAAGCTCCCTCTGATCTGCATTGCGGTTTGAAAAGGGAGTTCTCGATGTTGACCCCGACGAATCATTCAGGCTCGTCTACGACGTCCGCTCAACATCGTTTTGTTCGCTTTACCGACGCTTCTGACTGCCAGCGCGTATCTACAGCGCTAATCCCCGGTAGTGAGGGTGTTTGGGATGTCGAGACGTTTCCCGGTGGATGGATGTTCGTGGACACAAATTTTTGTGGTGTGTCCGAAATGACTGGATCAGATCTATGCGGACAGCAGGTAGACTGTCAGAAAGCATTGGAGTTACCCAACCCCTAGCATTTGACTACAGTCGCTCGTTGGTGGATATAGACTTCTGCGTTACGCCCGATAGAAACGGATCTGGTCGAGAACAGTGTGGTGCATTTGGTATAAACGGGTCTGATAGGGAACAGGCAACGGCACTCGCGTATGAAAGTGCCGAGATAGGTGAGAGAATTGTCTGTGAAGCCGGAAAAATTGGCTCTCCGTCGATGACAGTCACGGGTGCAATGGAAAATTGGCAGACTGGTTTTGTAGACACAAATTTCTACAGTTCATCGGAATCCTCCCAATCCGATTTGCCGAGAACCTCTCCCAAGGACAGATCAAAATTCCTAGGTGCAGCGCATAGGTCCCCGACCAGAAGTCACCCTGGAACTCCCGAAGCAGTCCTTCAGGTTTTGTCTCATCCCCTACCTAGAGAAAGGAGAAGATATAATCGAAAATTTAGGCCGGTTAGAAGGTCAGAACATTCGAAGAGGGCCAAAAGTCGATTGAACGAAACTAACATTGCGCTCATCCCGACGCACAAATGTTGTAAGAACAAGTGTCTTCGGGTCTTGACCATTGACAATATCAAACCGGTGCGCGAAGCTTATTACGAAATGTCCCTCGAAAGGAGGATCGAGTGGTGGATGCAAACCCTCAACAATTTCACTATCCTCGATGGTGGTCTGGAAAGAGTCCAACCAGTGCAGTGCAAACGCCGTGTGTGCATCGCCGGTTGGTGCAAAATAATAGGGATATGTCGAAACACATTTCGTCGTTATAGCAAGTGCAAGTCCGACGGGGTAGTCCGTCGACGGCATGGTCGATGAGGATTGTTGAACCCGAGATCGGAGTATGTGAGCATGCTGGCTCGTGTGACGAGGTTCGTGGAAGAACATGGAGATGCTATGCCTAACGAAATGGTTGTGAGGGGGACCTCACAGAGACCTAAAGTTAGGCTCCCTGCTTATTTCACGAAGCTCCTTGTATACGAGTCCATCAAGGCGGACTTGGAACGGCGGGTCAGACCGTCGTTTCGGAGCAAGTCTTCTACTCCATATGGAGGAAGTACTTAAGGCATGCCGACCTTGCCAAGTCCAACTCGTTCACAAAGTGTGGCGAGTGCGTCCGCCTTAGACAGGCCAGAGATAACACCTTTCTCCTTCGTAACCGTAGGGATTTCGATGAAAAGCACCGCAAACACCAACTTTCTCCTTCTACGCTGACTGGAAACTTCGTTCCATTTTGAACCCCGCGGAATACCTCTGCCTTATAGTGGATGGAATGGATCAGAAAAAGACAATCATTCCTCACATCGGCATGTATAATTACTCCAAGGATCATCGACACGACATGATGATGAAAACGAACATGACCGCGGTCATAGCTCACGACAGGAAACCGTCCATTTATGTTTACACGTATTTGCCTTTTTATGCGCACGGTTCCGATGACACCATGATGTGAGTTACAGGCGTCGGGACAGAAATGGCCACGCCACCTCCGAATCCAGGCGGACAATTGCTGGAGGGAAAACAAAAACCAATACCTTATGTGTTTGGCCTCTCTTCTGGTGAAATTCGGGATTTTCGAAGATCTCGAAGTGGGGTTCATGCTTATTGGCCACACGCATACCGACATAGACGCGACTTTTAGTGTTTTCTCGAAAAAATTGGAAGGACAATGATGCTTACACGATGAAGTAGTTGTTCTCGCTTATCGAGTCGTCGCACAAGATACCGCCGAAGTGCATTGAGCTCGATCACATCGCCGATTGGCGTCGGGTAGTGGATCGACACGTCGACAGAAGCATCGTCGGCGTGTCGAAACCACATCTCTTCAAATTCTTCATGCGTGACGGCGGTCCCGTCATGGTGTACAAAAAGTATTGTACCGATGCGGAATGGCTGCCGGAAGGCAGACTTGTTCACTGGTTCCCGGTTGTCGATGGTCTTTCCGGTCCGTCCGACGTGCCCGTTTAGATAAATGCGAACTGATTTGGATTTGGTAGCTACGAACTCCGCTAAGATAATGATGAGACGTGAACTGCGAACTACTTCCGGTTTCTTGTCATGGAGGATGCATGACGACGACACTACATCGTGCGACGTTGTATACGAGACAACGTCCTACGAAACCTCGTCGTACGCGAGCAAGTATTCCTTTTCGATCGAGAATGTGGACACGGATCTTATCATCATGAACAAATGCATTTGGGCACAAGAAACACTCAATCTTGACAGCGATTACCTGCATATCGAAGCTGGGGTCGGCCTCGACGGTTACATTGCACCCGGAACACGTGTTGTTGATGGACAAACTACAATAGTTCATGATAGAGGATCAAATATGCGGTACCTCTACTGGAGTTTAGAAGAAGTCAAACTTTTGGAAGTTTCATCCAGTCAGGAGGAGAAGATGGACGTCGAGGATATGGTAGATTACTGGGAGTCGCTGCGCTTCGAACAAGAGTGGGGTTGTATGGACGAGCAGCATGCTAAACTTTGCGCATGGTACTGCATCGAGAAGCCGCAGTTGCGTTTTCCTGTGATCATAGACTACCATGGYCGAGTTCGTCTGTTCAACCGTGGCACCCCTGTGCTGACTCTTTTCACGGCCGCCAAGCTTTGTGGTAAGCGAATGAGAGCTTTCTTCCTTGTGAGGGAAGACTTTCGCGAGCCCTCGTCCATGGGTGCTCTTGAGCGCTTCCGTGGACGATTCGAAATAGATCCTTCGCTCGCAAAAGAGTTGAATCAAAGGGTTGATTGTTTAGTGCATGTCCAACTTCACTTTCTTTTCGGATTGTGTGAGGACATATTCTTCACGTTGGAACACAAGGACAACTGCAATGACTACACTCTACGAAAAGTTTCGCATCACCGTTCGGGTGTCCAAACATTGGAACTCGTAGGGGGTAGGCAGAGACAGATCTACGACTGTCCTTATTGTGAGGATGGACACCAGTCGCCATGACCTGCTATGTGAGACAACTCCGAGTTAGTTCGCACTTTGCTGCTGTACTCATAGGACGACCTCGCCGTTCATCGAAGCCATCGTTGTTGACATTTGTCTGAGCTAACTCGTCATTATTGTCACTTTTTCCACTCCGTGGTTTTCAATAGTAGTGTGGTTTGACCGTTGCACAAGAATCACGTTGTTGAGATTAAGAGGTAGTTCCAACACGAATGACGTGTTCGAAATACGGCCACCCTGTCACGAAGTGCGAACACATTCTCAGTTATCTGCCTTCGAGTAGGCTTGTCCATTGCTCCTTTTACTAAGCGGGAGTATAATCGCAATACTCCGTGCGCGTCATCACTAACATGCTACCTCGTGTTTCCTCACGCAATGCAGGATGAATTATTACCAGACTTCAGCCCGCGCAAGCACTTCCAGCTCGTCTCATGGCGACGTATCCCCAGACCGTATTCCCGATCTTGGTCTCTTCATTTTGGACAGGAATATATGGGAGTATGAGCGAGTAAACTGTTCACGCCGATATCTGAACATCGAATCGGATGTTGCACCGGATGGCCAAGTTCCCGTGATATTGAGGATGGGCGCCACCGCGGATGACCTTGTGGTTGATAGAGATATGGGTTGGAACTTCTGGTACCTGTACTCCTTGGAAGACGATATAGATGTAGAGCCCGTCGGCGAGGAAGGAGATCTAGAACCCGCCACTCCTGAAGAGATGACGGACGCGTGGCGCGTCCACTGCGCAAAGCAGAGATGGTCAGACCCCGACAGGAGGCACGTAAAGCTTTGTGCATGGTTCTGCCTGGGACAACCGGTTGTGCCCGCACCGACCATCATAGACTATTACGGTCGCATTCGGGTATTCAACCGTAACACGATGGTCGTGACGCTCTTCACGACCGTGAAGGTTGACGGTCGAAAGATGAAAGCGCTTTTCATTGCAAGGGAGAAATTCTGAGGAGTCGCCCTCAATTCTGTGCAAGCGTTTCGCAGCCCCACGGTTGAGGGTGCGCTCGGACGCTTCAGAGATCGGTTGTCGCACGATGCGGCATTAAGGAAGGAGCTCAACTCCTGATCGACTGCTTGGTGCACTCTCAGTTGCACTACCTTCTCAATAACTGTGACGAGATTTTCTGGAGAGTGGAACATAGGGACCACAACTTAGAGACTGTTTTTCGAGAGGAGGAAAATCGTCTGTCAACGGCCCGTTATGTGTACGACTGTCCGTACTGTCGCAACGGACATGCTGAATATCTGTAAGGAAAATGGTCCCCAATAAGAGAGTAGTCTGACCGTTCCACATGAACGACGTGTTGGAGATGAGTCGAAATTAAGCGTTGGTTGCAGGACTTACGCTCACTTGCGAAGTGCAAATCTACTCTCACTTATTTTCTAATCGTCGGCGGCGGTTGCAGGACTTGCGCTGATTTGCGAAGTGCGAATCTACTCTCACTTATCAACCCACGTGAATGACGTGTAGAAAATAAGTCGGCATTAGACGGCGGTTAGAAAACTTGCACTCTCTTGCGATGTGCGAACCAATTACCAATTATCGAACCCTTTCGTGCATATAAATCCCCTGTAATGCCTGGTTATGGACTTGCGAGAATCGCAACTGGCGCGCTTCCTTGCGTTTCTCCGCTGATGCAGAATGGATATCGGGACTTCGTCGCAGAGTAGGAACTCCTCAGCGCCAGAGATCGATCTAATCATTTTGTCGAAGAACATTTGGGAAGACATTGGACGCTCTGGTTTGGATCGTGACTACCTGCACCTCGAAGATGATGTTGCCCCGGACGGAGAAATCCCTTCGTGGCAAAGTGCGGAAGAAGGACAACTTCGGATTTGTCGTGATGTAGGGTCGAACTTTTGGTGTTTGTACACTCTGATGAAGGATGTACACGCATACCCTATCAGGTTGGAGTCACTTCTGAAGAGGGAACCCGTTGAAGAGGAACCCGTCCAAACTTCTAAGATGGTTGAAGCATGGCACATTTTATGTGAGAAACTTAAGTGGGCGTCGTTGGACAAGTTGCATCAAAAACTGTGTGCCTGGTTTTGCCTCGATCAACCGACGAAGTCAGCGCCAGTGATCATAGACTACTTCGGTCGAGCGAGGGTGTGTAATCGAGGCACCGCCGTCGTGACGCTCTTCACTGCCGTGAAGGTGGACGGTCGACGAATGAGAGCTCTTTTTTTCACAAGGGAGGAATTTCACGGTGTCAAGCTCACTTTTTTTCAAACGTTTCACACATCTGGCCCTACTGGTTCCCTTGCACGGTTCAAAAACAGGCTCGCCATAGATCAGGCACTCAAAGATGAGCTGCATTTGCGGGTCGACTGTTTGGTGCACCAACAACTTCACTACCTCTTCGATAGCTGCGACGAAATAAATTTCACAGTCGAACATAGGGACAACGAATTGCGATTTGTTTACCGCCATCTGGATTATTCAGCCCCGGACCTCAGGAAGTGACTCTGCGCAACGGGAAGACGAGATATGTGTGTGACTGCCCTTACTGCGATGCTGGACATCTACATCTTCACTAACGGCGTTCTGAATGACTTGCTTCGTGTTTTCTCTAGTGCGAATAGACTCGCACTATGCTTATAGCCCGTTGAATTTCATGTTCGCCCCCTTACTTATCTCTCGTTCATCATGCCCCGTCCCCTTCAGTATACCCTATTGCAAGACAAACTGTCTATCTAATTATGAGTTCATTCGCACTTTGCCAACATCAGACGGTCTTAACTTCGCTGTTTACCCACCTCTCCGTATATGACAAGGACGTTTTTCTTTTTTCTGATGCAGGATGTCGTCTGGAAGTTTCAGTGGGACGGTCGTTGTCAGAGACTCGGCTACTGCGAAAGTCTGCGAAGTGCAGTTGTTGCCGCAACTGAGAACATTTATGGTTTAGAGTGGTTTGGCAACATTGGGTTTCCCAGATAACGCTACCTTCCGGTCCCCGAAGACGTTCACGCTCGTGTCCAGCCGTTTGTTTCGCCCCCGACTACCCCAGCTTTTCAGTACATTGTGATGGTCACGCTACGCGACAGGCTCATCTTCAGAATTGATTTCTACATTGCGTCCGAAGGGGAGTTGAGGAGTTGTTTGTATTATTCGTACGTAACCAGCACATTTTTCGATAGAATGCCAGAAGGTTGTGAGCCTGCCATTACGTTTTTCTTATCAATCTTCATCATGTATATCGCCTCGTGCTTGGATGGAGAATTATTCCTTGTATCCGGCGTGAGAGAAGATGATCACAGTCCCCCGTTCTGGGGAGACCGTTGTCCGTTCCAAATCCGTCACTGGAGCAATTTGAACCGAGTTTTAAGAGAATCTGATATACTCATGCGCGACTTGCCGAATATCGAAGCAGATCTTCAGGCCCGAATTCCCAAACCAAGTCCTTTTAATCGAGTTCAACATAGACGAGCGCAACGACGACGATCGCGGGAGGCTACTCGAAGGCTGAACATGCTGCTACCATGAAGATCGTACTAACTTTTTTCACCCGACGCATGCTACGAAGATACTCATCGTCTCAGGATATTCGGATTCTATATGCGAATAGACTTTCATTTATCACCTCACTCCTTTTGTAGTGGGTCTCACCCTATCACGTTGTGGACATCATGTCGGGCTTGGATGAGTTTCTGTCGGGGACTTGTGTAGGCAGGTGAACACCGTGTCGGGTTCGGATGACCTTTTGTCTAATGCATGACTTCGACACGAATCAGCGTTCGTGTAGGTCTTCGGTTCGAATCAGCTTTCGTGTAGGTCTTCGACATGTTCGTATTAGATGTAGGGTTTGTTTCATGTGTAATGCCGGATTTTTCGGCTTGTGGCGAAAAGGGGGAGTGATATAGACTGTACGGAAGCGTCTTCTGTAGATAACGGCATGTCATGTAGACTATACGACRTGGGMTGGAATGATTTTTGGAATGCCTACATGTGCCTTAGAACGTGTCCTTCAATGATTTTGGGAAAGGTTCCATGTACTTTGTGAATTTTGGAAAGCTTCTGTGTACTTTGCAATTTTGTATTGAATTGTTTTTGAAAACGCCTCTGTGTACTTTGCAGTTTGCCATTGAATGATTTTTTTGCATTGAATGATTTTTGCATTAAATGATTTCTGGAAACTCTCCTTGTAGTGTGCAACTTCATCTTTTAGAAATACACTAGGCAACTTGAAGGCGGTGACAAAAGATTTGATGACATTTTTACTGGTAATATGCAAATGAGAAGCCTACGTCCATATTTGCAAATGTATCTTCTTCACACAAAGATTTGATGATATTTTCACCGGGTCATATGCAAATAAGAAGCCAACGTCCATATTTGCTTATAGGAACCTGACACCGGGTAATATGCTCATGACAAGCCAACCTCCATATTTGGTTAAGGTAACAATTTCGACAAACCATCCATTTTCGCGATGACAAGAGTTACTTATAGGAATGGATATGTACGTTCTCTACACAAAGATTTGATGATATTTTCACCGGGTAATATGCAACTGGCAAGCCAACGTCCATATTAAATCATCACGCTGATGGTGTGCGCACCTGCTTCTCCATCTAAGTGCGAGTTCATTTGCATTTCTGGTGTGAACGACGAGCAATTTCATCACACTTTGCTTCAACTTGACCTTTACAAAAACAACAGGCAACCTGCAAATGTTTCCCTCTCTCCTTTTCTTCCGACTTCCGCAAACGAACCGCCGGTAAGCACCTGCACATCACGAAACAAGAGCACGTCCCAATTGGAACATCGTCGGGTTCTTGCGATGTCGACTCCCGCATGATGACTACATTGAACAGCGGCAGGATGACCGGTCCGCCTCTCCGATGTGGATCTAACGCTGGATTACGTCAAATCTGTTCTCATAGATCCACACCGGGGATGGGGGTTGGGATCCGACCACAGTTTGCTTGTAAGGCATTATATGATGTGTCGATATAACCGACATCCAGAACTGCTTGGTGAGCATCTAGTGCTACGCCAATAAGTTCCCAGCACGGTCGCAAAGTCCCCTAAGAATGTTCATTGTCGATTCCTCACGTCATCGATTCCCACGTGATGAGTACAATAAACAACGGCAGAATGGCAGGTCCCCCTCGCCGGAATGGATCTAACGGTGGATTGCGTCAAATCTGCTCTCAAAGATCCACACTGGATAGAAGGTCCTGCAATCAGCCGCTGCTTGCTGGTAAGCATCATATGATGTGTCCATACGATCGACATCCAAAACTGTTTGGTGAGCATCTAGTGCTACGGCAAGCAGTTCTGCCGCAAGGTCCCCTAAGAATGCTTTTAGCACTAGAGACCTGAGACCGCCGACTGTTTGGCGCTTCTAGAAGGTGGTCATTTCAACCGATGCAGAGGGCTAGTGATCACTTTCATTGCTTGTATACGTGCCCGTGGCTGCTCGGCCTGGCATACATGTAGTGCTGTTTGACACTTCTTTACGGTGCTCTGTCGAATACCAATAATCGTGAATTGACTCGCTGTTCAACTAGAGTCTCTCTTTCTCTCTGTCTCTCTCTCTCCTTCCATGCGCGTTGATGCGCCTCTCGCCCGGGTGAGTGCAGTGCGGCCGTGCGGTTGTGGTCGTGTTCAACAAGCCGCCCGTCATCGGATTTTTGACGGACGTCCTTGGGGGTCATGGTTATTTTCTTTCCCTGTGAGCTGGGTGAAAGCATTTGCTTTTTTTTTTTTTTTTTTTGTGGCCTGCAGGGCATTT
>BFEA01000042.1:1988047-2004158 GCA_003427395.1 Chara braunii
TTTGCTTTTTTTTTTTTTTTTTTGTGGCCTGCAGGGCATTTGCCGATGACGATGGCCATGTCGGAGTTGATTATCCTGGGTGATTGGCTTGAGCGCATGGCATACCCTTTTCCCCCATGCGCGCTGGGTGTCTCCAGCAGTGGAAACTCCACTTTTATTGACGGTGCGACAAGAGACGAGATGGAGTGTAATCCTTAGATGAAGGTCCCCCCGTTCACTGATGCTCCCCCGGACTCGTGGGAAGAGCATGAATGGGACAAAATGCTCAGGGAGTGTCCGTGGGCGGACGACTACAAGTTCGCTAACATGTGCGAGTGTGGGAGTTTCATTCCCGTGCCTAGAGTTGTGTTGGGTTCAGTTCGGTGCCGTTGCTTGAGTGCAAAGCTGAATATTCATCGTCATCAAAATGTGTTGGCCTGCAGTGTCGTGACTGCTTCGCCGCGCACATGGTCCCGTGCGCTGAAACACGAGTTGCTTGCCTGTGCACGACATTCTGAGTTCCTCGATCAGTACCCATTGCGCTCTCCAGGGCTGTTGCCTTGAGCAGCTTCCTACTGCTGCGTTAGATTGTGTCTCGGAAAGTTATTCTTATCTAGGGTCCTTTGCGTCACGTGTTCGAATCGGGATAGGACCTTGACTGACGCTGTGGTCTACGTGTCCAGGAATGAGTTGCACCTCGGGAGAGACAGGATCGGTTTGGTCACAATAGAATACGAAGGGACATGGGATTTGGTAATCGAGGGTAAGGCGGACGATGTGGATGCTTGGCGTGAGGTTGAAGCTCAAGCGTCCTCTATACGGGATGCTATAGGCACGTCTCTGGCCGGAAGGACCAGGTTCGTTCGCATGAAATATATTTCTATGTTCGCGGAAGATGCTTCAGTCGATGCACCGCAGTGTCTTACGTTTAGGTCGCCTGTTCGAACTTTGAATGAACGCATGTACACACCGGCCTGTCGTCATCGGTAGAAGTGAAAGTTCCGAACGGATGTTACACGCCGATTTCCTTATACATTACACACATGAGCTCATGGTGTGCGCACCTATCTCTCCATCTAAGTGCGAGTTCACTCGCACTTGCTGTGTGCACCCCGAGCATTCCACTTCAGTGGTGTGACCACATGACTCTCCATCTAACTGCGAGTTCACTCGCACTTGTGCCCTGAACCCCGAGCAATCCGCTTGAGTGAATGTCTTGACGACTGTGTGTGGGCGTGGCCACGACAGTTCCCGTTCGCCAACTATGTTCAAGAGTGTCAACGTGCCCATGTGTATCGTTTGGTATGTGCGCGTGGTGTGTAGGGTGCGTAATGGAGGTGACCTTCTCGACACCACGAATCATGGAGTCGATCTTCTCGACACCACAAACCATGAGTCCCGAGACGCACATTCGCTTGGCAGAACCATTTCCTCCTTGCGCGAGATCCGTGCGGTATTTTAACGTGTAACTATGATCCACAGAGCGACCGCAGAGGACTTCCACGAGGACCCGTGGATGACCGTCGTCTCGTGCATGGACGGGCATATTGACGGTTGGTGCGATGGGAATCGGGCCACGATGGAGAGTCGCTGCCCTTGGGCAAGCCAGTACAAGTTCGCCAACATGTTGGAGTTCGGGAACCTCATCCCGCTGTCTGACGCTGTCCTCGTGCGTAGAGCACTGGGCTGCATTAACTGCCATTTCAACCGCCTCGAGTGCCACTACGTCAGGTCGTCGCCACGAACTTGGGGAGGCTCACGGAAACAAGAGTTGGTGGACTGCGCTCGTCACTGCTCATTCTTGGAGCAGTACCCACTCCGGTGCCCCGGGAATTCGCCACAAGTTGTGTCATACTGTTGTGTGCGATTGACTGTGTCCGGGTCTGCTTTCGCCAGAGTTCTATGTGTCGCTGCTTCGAAAAAGAGCAGGAAACTCGTCGATGCAGTTGTGCTTGTATCACGCAACGAGCTGGTAATTGAGGGGTCCAAATTTGTGCCGACGCGGGGGCCTGCGCGTGTAGATGGGTGGCGAGATTTGGTGATAGCAGGGCGGGTCCAAAACTTTTCGTTGTCGCGTGAGGTTGAGGAGAAAGTGTCTGACATACGAGACTATATAGGGAATTCCTTAGCACGACCGGGAGTGTTTGTCAGGATGAAATACATGTCCGTCTTTTCGGAGAGTGCATTAGTTGACGAACCGCAGATCCGCGTGTACGAATCATCAATGAATGTTTTGTATGGCTTCGGTACACGACCTCGTCCACGGGGAACCCCGAATGTCACTGGATCTGGACGAGTGGTCAGACTTAAGTGAGAGTTCACTCGCACTTTGCTTAAGTGAGAGTTCACTCACACTTTGCTTAAGTGAGAGTTCACTCGCACGTAAGTGAGAGTTCACTCGCACTTTGATTAAGTGAGGAGCTTGTCGATATATAGTGCGGGGCGTGACGATTGAGTGTTGGCCCCACCAGGGGACTTATCATTGGCCAACTTTATTTACGTCGTCGCGCAGGAGTGATGGAGAGCCTCTGGCGCAGGGATGGAGGTTGCCCGGTGGTCGAGAGAGATCGCGCAGTGGTGGAGTGAGATGGTGAGTGATCACTCAGCGATGGAGGAAGATCGTGCGGCGATGGAGAAAGAAATCGCGCAGCGCTGCGGTGGGATAACACTGGCCAGGGCTTCGATAGCGATGGCCAGCGCTACGGTGGAGAGCGATGGCGCACCGGTGGAGAGCGATGGCGCAGCGATGGAACGCGTTACAACGCAGCGATAGCGATAGGGATGGCAGCAATGGAACAGCAATAGCGATGACGCATCGGTGGAGAGCGATGGCGCAACGATGGAACAACGATAGCGATGGCAGCGATAGCAATGGCGCACCGATTGAGAGATGGCGCAGCGATGGAACCAACGTTGCGATGGTAGCGATAACGATGGCGCAGCGATGGAACCAGCGTTGCGATAGCGCAGCGATGACCAGCGCTGTGATGAGAGCGATGACGATTGTCAGCGCTGCGATGGTCAAGCGAGCGCGACGGCTGCGCTCGGGGATATAGCTTTGCGTCGTGATGGCGATGAGCTAAGCGCATCGATGGCGATGGTGCATGGCGAGCGTTGGTGATGGCGATGAGCTAAGCGCATCGATGGCGATGGTGCATGGCTAAGCGCATCGATATCCAGCGTCGTTGACATTTGCAAAATGTCTGAATGACAGCGACACCGAAACTTATAGATTTCCAGTGTTTTTGACCTTGGCGCACAACGAATCGCCGCACCTCGGCAGGAAATAATCCGTCGCCTGGCCTCGGCGCGCAACGAACCGCCTCGGCGCACAACGAATCGCTGCACCTTATAGATTCTTGCGCTTGACCTCGTGCATCGGATCATGCCGACTCGGATCGACGGTCCAGATTAGAACTGCAAAAATGACATTGCCTGCCCCTTGTTTTCGGGAACAGTCACATCATTGCACGCCGGAGTTGACGGAGATCTTGGGGCCACTAGCACATCAGTGGCTCCGTTCATCTGCTCGGTTGAAAATTGTTGATCGACGGCTGACAATTTCTGGTACCCCTTGCCGTTTATAGGTCCTTGCATTTTATGGGTCCTTGGGTGCGATATGCAAATCGATTCGGCCCCACTTGATGGCGTTTTATGGACCGAGGGGTGCGATATGCGAATCTATTCGGCCCCACCTTGATCCCGACGCGAGGCCTGTTGCAGCAAAGTATAAAAGGCGTTGCAGCCCTCGAGTTATCCCTTTTGTTGTCGCTCCACAGATCAAGTCGCGCTATCGCTTCCGAGCGCGTTCTGATATTTGGTCTTCAGCCCCCACCACCTTCCGCCATAGCCCGCTCACTCTTCGCTCTTCGCTCCGTCCGCAGTTGCCACATTGTGTTCGGTTCGCTCTTCCCTCTTCGCTCTTCGCTCTTCCTCGCTCGATATCCCTCCACCATAGCTGGTTCGGTGGTCGCACATCCATATCCGCCCGACGTTGGTCGCTCGCTCAACGCACGACGAAGGTAAAATTATATAACTTGAGTTGTCCTATTCTGTGTCCGATGTCCCAACAGATTCCCAGATGCCCTGTCTCTACCTGCAGGATATAACATCGCAGCCGCGTTCTGTTGAACCCCGAATCAATTCCCGATTTTATTGTTTCGCCAGTGGACGTGTTCTGATGTCTTTTCTCCACCCTCCACCTCCGTCCGCCATAGCCGATCCTCGTTCCGCAGCTCAATTACCTTTCGCCATAGCCACGATAACGTTTATATAAAGCTGCTCGATCCCATTCGCAACTTGTACTGCGCATGGAGAACCCCGAATCAATATCTAGTTTCTACACTGAACACCAAATCAATTTCCGATTTTCGCTCACCTGTCCCTTGTGAGGTTGCCGACCTGATATCTATATATATATAGATATAGATATAGATACATATATATAGAGAGAGAGAGATATTGCTACACTGAACACCGAATCAATTCCCGATTTTCGCTCACCTGTCGCTTGTGAGGTCGCCGACCTGATATCTATATCTATATATATAGATATAGATATACATACATATATATAGAGAGAGAGATATTGCGAGTCAGTTCCCAGTTTGCGACGTACATTGTTTGAGGAGTGACAACTGCGAGTTAATTCGCAGCTTTCCCAAGGTTAGACACATATTTCATTAAAGGCAGTTCTTTATTTCCACAAATGCGAGTCAGTTCGCACTTTTTGAGCAACACTGCTGGAGGAGTTGATAACCCTTTCCGTGCAGCTTTCAGGTCTTCAGTTCCACAATTCCGAGTTAGTTCGTACTTTCCCCTTGTACTTCGGGTTACAATTGTTGTCCTGTCACCAGAACTGCGAGTTAGTTCGCACTTGTCGACACCCTTCGCACTTGTCAATAAACCACATCTTACTTGTTTCGTGCGTCTTTCAGGTCTTCAGTTCCACAATTCCGAGTTAGTTCGCACTTTCCCTTAGTACTGTGGGTTGCCATTTGTTGTCTTGTCTACAGAACTGCGAGTTAGTTTGTACTTGTCGACACCCTTCGCACTTATCGATAAACCACATCTTACTCGTTTCGAGGGCAGCGAGTCGGGTCGCAATTTTTCCGAAGAGTTGTCGTCTTCCCTCCGAACTCACTCTGCCAGCCACCCAATTGTTTTGTGTTCGTTTGCATTTCAAACACCAATATCATTCTTTGGTTTCCTTCAGCCCATAACTGCACGTCGGCTCCCCCTTGTCGATACCCATGCGGTACTTGTTGTAGACGACTTCATTCCCAAAACTCCGAGTTAGTTCGCACTTTCCTGAAGATAAATCACCTTTACCTCGATTCGACGACAGCGAGCTCGTTCGCACTCTCTCCGTGGAGCTGTTGTTTTCCTTCCGAACTCACTCTACCAGAGGACTGCTGTCTTTCCTATCCTTCACCCGATTGTTGTGACTTCGTATGCATTTCGAACACCCATCTCTTACGTCTTTTTCGTCCTCCATTTCGTTAAGTCCGAGTTAGTTCGCACTTCGCTTCTGTAGTGGTCCGAGGTTGGGCGTATTAGTCATCCAAGTTGGTTAGAGGTTGGGCATGTTAGTCAACAGGTGGGAGTACAATGGCGTCCGCAAATAACACATCCACAAGCGTTGGACCATCTTCCCCCGGGGAGAGACGACCTCTTCAGCAATCTACTCCTCAGTATATGCACGCATTGGGAGCACAATGGTTTTTGGACTTTGTTGTTCAGGGGGACCTTTTTGGGCCAGCTGTTTTCATGCGACCCACTTGCATTCCAGACGCTGGGGGAGCGGTCAACGTTCTTCCTCTCGGTACCATCGTCTCGTGCGCCAAGACTCCTGGAGGTTTGCTCAAGCTGCACACTAACGGCTTGTACGACGAGTGCAGACTGCCTCTCAAAGGTGTTAAGGGTGTGCTGGTGACCATCAAGAGTTTTGTAGGGTACGGCTCGAACATGACGTTGTGCTCTCACTTCAAAGGCCTTTATGATGACGGCAACAAGTGTTTTCCATCGCCAGAGCAATATCTCGATCTCACGATGATTGTCCCGAAAGAACGTCCGGTTCTTCCGCGAGAACATGTTTTTAGGCTGCTACCACCCCATGAGGGGTCGTCCGACTTGGCTCAAGAAACTCCAGGGACGGCAGTGGGGCACGAGAGTGCGATTCACGACGCTGGGGGTCGGGTCAAGGGGTTCGTGCGCAGCTTTCGCACGCAGGTCGGCCCGGATGCGCCTGGGAACACGTCAGACTTGCATTCTCAGGGTACAGGGACTCAACGGGTCGGTGCTCCGAAACTCCTCAAGGTCCACTGCGGCGGCGACATGTATTTGCTTCAAGATGAGACGAGAAGAGAATCCGGCAGATCAGGGCAAGATGTCGGAGGGAATGAGGCTGAAGGCATAGGCGCTGTCCGCGAAAGCTCTGGCGGGGAGCCGACTCCTTCGGAGAAGAAGCGCGAGCGACAGAGGATGGTGAGAGAGGAGGTGGCGGAGGGAACCCTCCGCATGAAGAGGATGAGAGGAAAATTGGAGGCGGTGATGGGCGGGGATGGAGGTGACGTCGGAGAACGTGCCTCGGGAAAGAGGCCGTTGAAGGAAGAGGGTGAGATGACAAGTAAGAAAGCAAGGAGGCCCGGCGGTTTGACCATCCGCGAAGGACAAGCCATGGGTGGAGGAGATTCGGCTAATCCAGGCGTTGCGGCCGCGAGAGAACCTTCAGGGAAATCGAAACGGAAAGTGGCAGTTGAAGAAGGCGATGGCCAGAAGAAACCTCGAAGGCGGAAGACTGCTGAGGCGGCGAGCGGTGGCGAACAGCCTCTCGGTGAGGAGTGCGACGAAGCGGCAGCGTTCTGGCTCGAATACGAGCGGAACGATGGCGGTGAAATCGTGGAGAAGGAGCTCCCCGTCCAGCTACTCATCGACCCCAGGAAGGTCTGCGACATCCCGCCTTGGGAAAGATATTACAACCACCGCAGTCTAAATCGCGAAACTGTGGACAGCATGAAGGATGCGATGCTGAGTCAATTCCGCGAGAAAAAGGGGAAGATCTGGACGAAAATCCCTTTGGTTCTGGCACCCATCTACAAGCCGGTGACGCGTAGGCCGGAGAAAGCAGACAGGGTTCACAAAGATGTCTTCAAGCCAGAGGACAAGGAGAAGTACTACTATTACCATGTTAACGGACAACACACCGTGGCTGCTGTGAAGGAGTTGGAGGGTGAGCCAATATTCGATTTGTGGAAGATGCACTCGTGGCCGGCGAGAGTAGTGTGGTTCTCTGACCGAGATTTCGCGGGGTATAGGCAGGTCAGTCTCAACGAGAACACGAGACACAAGATGTCTTAGCAGCGATCGCAGAAGGCCACGTTCTTGGACATGCGGGAGGCATGGGAGAATGAAGGAAGGTCGGTGGCCATTTAAGGGAACCCTTCTGGCCAGGAGGCCGAAAAACGAGCGTTCTTCAAATTCCAAAAGCTGCTTTGGGAAAGATTCCGAACGAAGCTCACTTGACGTTGGCAAAAAAAGATTTGTCGCTCGTCGACAAGGAGTATGTCGCTGTCGTTGGCAATGCATTGAGGCAATGGATGCCGCTCGTGACGGCCGGTGATGACGTTTTTCGCAAAGCCATGGAGTTCTACGCGAAATGGGCGGAGGGGAAGTTGTTGGGCGGCGAAGACAAGACACCATTGTCGAGGTCGGGCAAATACATGCCAGACAAATCTCCGGGTCTGCAAGCAATTCCGAAAATTAGCTTGAAAGGGGCGGCTGGTGAAATGAAGATGGGGTGGCTGGTCCGGGTCCCGCCTCCTCCGACCAAAAAGAAAACTCAAGCGGACGACAAGTTTTTCGTGGTCGTGAAGGAGCCAGACATGTTTTGTTAGCAGTGTCTCGCCGACATGACCCATGTCGAGAAATTATCGATCCTCGACGACATTCTCGCACTAAGGGGAGTGTTCGTGCAATCCGCGGGCGGGCATCTGAAGCGTCAGCATAAACTTGAAATTAAAGACATAGTCGCGACGAGGAAAGTGGACCGTGTGATGCTCCGTATGTTCCACTACATCTTGTTCCTTGAAACGGAGGAGGACGAACGTGTTTGGCGCTACGGGAGCCTTTTTTTCCGGACCGAGGGGTGGCTTCTGGAGGAGTTCGGGCCGTTGGGCCTCACGAAACATGGGTGGGTCGAAGTGCAAAAGCATTTCCAGGGAGCGGTGGAGTACGTGAACACTTGCAAACGTACTCTTCCGCACGAGGAGTCCCTCGACGACGTGAAGAGATTGTGGGATGATGACAGGTTCCCTAAATCTTTCGAAAAGTCTGTCCGTTCCATCTTGCGACGGACAGAAGAAGAAGTTCGAGACACGATCAGGGTCAGCGGGGATGTAAGGCACATCAAATGGCCCGGCCTCAACGGGGTGACCAACCTTATTCCTTTCGCTTTCCCGCCTTCCCAAACTCACAGTCATGTCATTGCGATCCGTGAGGTTGTGCGACATTATGTGTGCAACCTGTACGTCCTCAATTTGTGTGATCCCACACTCCTCACAGACTGGCGAGAAGATGATTTCGCCAATTTGCAAGGCGTTCTCCAAACACTTTCGCCAACGCACTGGGCACTTGTGATTTTTTTCCCCTCTCGTTGGGAGCTTAGTTTCTTGAAAGGCATGGCCAGGCTTAGCGTCCATCACGTCGGAACAGGGAAGTGGGTGCGCAATGCATAAAAGAAGGTCACTGTCCGGGAAGGCAATATGCTAGTTGAGGAGTGGGACCGCCTGTACGTGATTTTTAATGGCGAGAAGCTGGAAGACAACAAATTCGCAGTCTACCCGGCCAGTAGCCCGACAAAGGCTTCCCGTGCTCATGGTCCAAGTCCGGCCAAACACACGGTGGCGGTCCGCTCGAAAGCTGTCTGTTCGTCAGACCCATCACGACAGGCTGTGGCGTGTTTCGATGTGCCGGAAGAGGAAAGGTTCTCTCGTAGCATGTGGGAGGACGGCGGCGTGACAAGTGTTAGTGGAGCTGCTTACGGGGAGATGGAGCGGAACCCGTCCCGTCTACTTGGTCTACTCGAAAACTTTTGCAAAGTTGGGCAAACTGTTTTTTTCTTTGGGAAGGCCCATGCGTCTGTCGTGTGGGAACTCCTGCGCACCGGTCGGAACGTTGTCGCGTTGGAGAAGGACGCGAAGATGATCGATGACCTTCACAAGTTCGTGAAGACACGCGTTGCAGACACTCGCAATGCTTGCGAGTTTGTCCAGACCACCGGCGAACGAAACTGGGATCCCAAACATGACATGTATTGGAAATTGTCGGGGAACAGGACGGAGGTTTGGGACTTCCTTTTCCAACCCCGACCGCCTGGTCCGACCGACCTCGAATACAGTCGACGGAGAAACCTCGTGTTCGGTGTGCTCAATGGGTACCACGATGCACCCAGGGAGTCTGTCTCGCATTTCCTGAGAAGGCTGGAGCACGTTTACTTCACGCTGGCCGAACCGCTCACCCTCGAAAACTACTAGTCACAGTTTGACGAGGAGGACCATTTCGACGCTGAAGACAGGGAGGAGCTGAGCGACTCCGAAACCTTCGATTTCGAGTCCATGCCACTTCCTCGAGGGGTTGGAAAGGTTGGTGATGAAGAGGAAGGTGGCCCTCGGAGATATAGCACGTCCCCTGCCGGTTTGAAGCGTGTGTTTCGGGGTGAACCAGTCGACAACCAATCGTCTGATGACGGGGACGAAGAGAGAGACTATGATCACGAACCTTGTGACAGGCTCCCTGAGGACCACGACACCGAGAAGAATGACAGACTCTTCTTCTTCGGCAAGCATCACCGGTTCATGGTGGAGGATGTCTGGGGACACAACGTCGTCTGGCACCCGAGGATATTCCAACCTGCTGTGAAGAATGGAATGTGGGTCATAGCAATGAAGGAGGCCGATGGCAAGTGGAGTGGACTGAAGAGACAGGGAACGGGTGCATTTAAAAGAACGGCGAGACATGCTCTGGTGGAGCATTTGAGTCTTATGAACCCCGAGAGGAACGATCCGTACGTCGCTGCGTATGCAGTACAAAAGCTAAATGAGTTGTACGCCAACAACATGTTGGAGTTTCGACCGCCTTTCTACACACTCGAAACAGCACCGTCTCGTGGCATTGACTGGCGCATGCCGCAACCTCCGTCGGGCGGTCAGCATCTGGGAGGGGGTGGAGGAGGAGACGAAGGAGACGGCGGAGGTGGCGGAGGAGACGGCTCACAGTTTGTCGGAAAGGGGACGGGCGAGACATCGTCGGTAGAGAAGGCGTCTGACGGAAAGGGGTCAGGCGGAAACGACTCGGGCGGAAAGGGGTCGGGCGGGAAGCGGTCGGGCGGGAAGGGGTGGGGCTAAAAGGGGTCGGGCAGGAAGGGGTCAGGCGGAAAGCGTAGAACGTCCGGGAGTCCCAAGTATATGGAAACTGACCCCCACTGCGTAGGGAGTCGAGATTCCGACATGCGAGACGAGGTCACCCTGAGGTCTGATCAAGTGCCAGTAGATTCGCACTTGTCTGCGAGGACTTTGTTTCCCGTTGCCGACGAGAGTCCATCCCGCCGTGCGCAGTAGAGGTCTCCTGTGCTCAACACCTTGCTCCTGAAAGAGGGCGCGTCTTCGTTTTGCCTGGAGGGCGGGATGCCTGCATTGCGAAGGAGCGAAGGTGTGACCTTCGGTTCCCTCGTCTCGGGCGACCGCCACAAACTCCGAATACATTCGGATTTGCTGACGTCGCCCTCCGCCATAAGTGCTCCTCACGCAACAGTTCCGCGGGGCCAAGAAAATGTGATGTCCTGCCCCCCGCATCTTCTGTTGGACACAGGGTTACCCTGCTCGCCTCGTTCTCATGTGTTGAGACTCGAGACTGGCGGTCTCGCGACGTGCTGAAGGGGGCCGCTGCAGGAGTGTTGGAGACCGGGGGTGGCGAGTACGAACGTCGTACTCTTGGGGAAGAGGAGTGCTCTCCGGGAACGTGTGCTGTACATCGGGAAGAGGAGACTCAACGCTGGCAGTCTCGCAAAGTGTTGGAGACCGGGGGTAGCGAGTGTGAATGCCATGCTTCAGAGGGTGCATCCGTGGATACTAACAGCGAGAGTGCAAGAGCTCTAGGGGAAACGCATGCTCTACGGGGGGGAGAGGAGTCACGAAGGATGCCGGCTCGGGAAGACGTGAAGGGGCTCCACGCACGAGCGCTGGTGATTGGGATGTCCGAAGAGGTTCTGCACAGTCGGTCGGCTATGGCCACGACGCGAGAGGGTGTCCTTAAGGGAGGTCAGTGGACGTTCGTGCAAGCTCCCGTTCTTGGTGACGATGAAGACGAAAAAGAACCCGCGGTGGAAGCTCGGGTTCATGGCGATGAGAAAGGCGGAGAACCCGACTATCGGCATCCAGACGGATCCACAGCGGAAAAATGGTGATTCGTCGCCCACCCGTTGCGGTGAAGAACAGGGTGGTCAAGCGTCTGTCCTAAGCACCGCTCGGGGAGTGGTGCTTCATGAAGCCATAGAGTTGGATGATGACTCGGCTGCCACCGAGCTGGTTAGCGACTCAGGCGTGGCCGAGATGCAGAACGTCGAATCCTCCGTGGAAGGCGGTGAGGTGGCTGTCAGCATCAAGATGGATCGAGAGCGGAAATATCATGATTCTCCGTCCACCCGTTGCGGTGCTGAACAGGGTGATCGAGCATCTGTCCTCAGTACCGGTCGGGAAATGGTGCTTCATGAAGCCATCGACTTGCCAAGCGACTCAGCTGCCACCGAGTTGGTTAGCGACACAGCCGTGGCCGAGGTGCAGAACCTCGAATCGTCCGTGGACGTTGGCGCAGTGGCTCGACAGGAGGGCGAGTTCCCTCAAAAGGCTCCTGAGCACGGTAAGATTTGTGAATAGGAACACTCGCATACCTGTCACTAGCCAGCTCTGTGTTCGTCCAAATTGATGTCATGGGCTAATGTACCTTTTACCACTTGTTAAAAAAAAGTTTGTGGGCTGTGGGTTGTTTTCCATGTTCTACAGGTGTGAGGTTGTCAATGTCCCTGCCCATGAAGCCTGCAAAAGCCGTGAGCGAGAAGTGTCTTTCAGGGAGGTCATTGGCCGCTTTACCGAAGAAGTCGTCAAGTGTAGGGTTGTTTAAAAGGGTCCAGATGCCTCGCCTTTCCCAGAGAGCTGTCAGGGTTCTGAAGGCTTGTGGAATAGATAAGGAGGAAGGTTTGCGGAAACATTTGGCTGCGTCCATTTAAAGCGTTACTGCTTTGTCTGATGGGTCTGATGACGATGCCAAACGAGGTGTCTTGAAAGACCCGCGTCCTAAGTACATCGCCAAGGACACATTCAACAGTCGGGGATACAACTTTTCTGGGAAAAGGGCAGACGATTCATAGCCATTTCGCCCCGGTGATTTTGACCACTCATCACACTTGTTCGTGGGTGTTTGTGCAGTTGGGGCTACATCATATTTTCGCGTTCCATTACCTGCTGAGGAGCTTAGCGCTACGGACTTGAGAATGTTGCGAAACGTTTGTGGAGATTTCAGCAACGGCCACGAGGTGGTATCCTCGGTTCGCAAAGGGGTCAGTTTAATTCCGTTGAGCAGAAAAAGTCTTCAAACTCTTGTTCAAGGGGAATGGCTTTCCGACGAGGTGGTGGAGTCGTACTTGGCCTTGCTTGCCAATGCTGCGTTGTCTGGGTGTCCCTCTCTTTACATTTTCAGTCCCTTTTTCTATACCAAGCTCGTCCGTGGCGGCTATCGACATGATAGGGTTGCGAGATGGACAAAAGATGTGGATATCGTACGAGATGATCTTGATTCCTGTCCATAAACATGGAGTGCATTGGACCCTATTGTATCTCCGAGAACAACGGCTGGAGTATTACGACTCCCTCGTACAAGACGATGACGGTTTTTCTTCCGATGTGATTGCGAACTTCACGCAATACCTCCGTGACAAAGCAGTTTGTCATTATGGTAAAAAAACGAAAGTGGATCTCCAGGAGCCCAAGGTGGTTGTTCGTGGTGTCCCTCAACAATTGGACGGGTCGAGCTGCGGTGTTTTCATGCCCACCTTTGCTTCATTTTTTGCACGCGCCTGTCCGTCACCATTTCCGATAGCCCAAAGCGACATTCCAAACATCCGGTTGAGGATTGCGGTGGACATACTCCAAGGCGCTAAATGATACCACTGTTGTTAAAATACACGTAGTTTTTTTTTCGAAATGTCCTAAGCAAAAGTGCGAATTTATTCTCACTTGATCTACCAGTCGGCCGGTTCGAGCTGTGCTGTTGTTTTGATGAGGTACCAGATTGCAGTGGACGTTCTGGTCAAGTAAACGCTTAGGTGTCGATGTGAATATCCCAGCCTCGTGCTGTAGCAATTTTTTAAGGGTTCTTCATTTCGCGGAACCTGTCATCTTTGCTCGTACGCCTTTCGGCAACGCCGTGCTGCCTTTGTTTGTTTTCGGGTTCTTCTCATTGCTTGCCGCGCAACATCAACTAGAGGGTTGTAGCGGACGCTTACGTGAAGTACAATCTTAGATGCCGATGTAAATATCCCAGCCACGTGGTGCAGTATCTTTTAAGTAGACGCTTAGATATGGGATGTGAATATCCCGCCTTTCAGACCGCGGCAGCACCGTGCTGCGTTTGTTCGTTTCGAGGTTGTGCTGCTCTGTTACTCATGGGACGTCTTCGGCCTCTTGTAAACATTTTGCACTCATGCTCTTAATGAAAGATATCGACGATTTATTATTGGTCGCCAAATTGTTTCCTGCTTATCTCTTTCATTCGCGAGACTTTGTGGTGTGAAAGCCCCTCTCCCCCGCCCCACCCCGACCACCCAGCTTTCATATGCTTTGGTTCGCCCTTGTTCTGCGTGTGCCGCCCCGTTTTACGGTTCACCCCCTCTGCTTGTCTCCACTGAATGTTGTCTGTTGGTTTCTTATGATAGTTGCGAACTTGTTCTCCATTCAGAAACCAATTGTCGCCAGAATGTATGTGTGCTTGAAATTGTTTTACGGATTCAGCGGTGCACTAAATCATTACCAATTTTGTTGTCCCTGGAATACATCTCGTGCTCTCCACGGAATGCTGGTGGTTGTTTTCGTATGAGAAATGCGAACATATTCGTACTTTGGATGCTGTACATTTGTGATTGAACTGTTGGTTCCATATGAGAAATGCGAACATATTCGCACTTTGGGTCCATGTACTTTGTGATTTTTGGAAAGCCTCCGTGCACTTTGCAATGTGGGATTGTATGATATTTTGCGTTCAATGATTTTTTGAAACGTCTCTGTGTGCTTTGCAATTTGCCATTGAATGAATTTTTTGCATTGAATGGTTTCTGGAAACTGTTAGTGTGTTGTGAGACTTCACCTTTGAAAAAACACTAGGCAACTTGAGATGTTTTCACCTCGATGTTTGCGATGTCTCTGTGTGCTTTGCAATTTGACTTGAGATGTTTTCATCTCGATGTTTGCGATGACAAGAGATACTTGTATGAATGGATATGAATCTTCTACACAGAAAGATTTGATGGCGTTTTCAACCTGGAATATACAAATGACGAGCCAATGTCCATATTAAATCGTCGCGCTGATGGATTGCACAACTGCTTCTCCATCAAAGAGCGAGTTCAATCGCACTTCTGGTGTGAGCCCTGAGCAATTCCCTCGCACTTTGCTTCACGTTGAAGAGGGGATCGAACGCACCGCCGGTAAGCACCTGCACATCACAAAACAAGAGCACGTCCCAATTGGAACATCGTCGGGTTTTTGCGATGTCGACTCCCACATGATGACTACACTGAACAGCGGTAGGATGACCGCTCTGCCTCTCCGATGTGGATCTAACGGTGGATTACGTCAAATCTGCTCTCATAGATCCGCGTCAGGGATGGGGGACGGGATCCGACCACAGTTTGCTTGTAAGGCATCATATGATGTGTCGATATAACCGACATCCAGAACTGCTTGGTGAGCATCTAGTGCTACGCCAATAAGTTCCAAGCACGACAGCAAAGTCCCCTAAGAGTGTTCTTTGCCGGGTCCTCACCTCATCGACTCTCAAGAGGACTACAACCAACAGCGGTAGGATGGCAGGTCCGCCTATCCGATGTGGATCTCACGATGGAGTGCGAAACTCTGTCCTCAAATATTCACACCGAGTAGAAGGTCCTGCAAGCAGCAACTGCTTGCTTGTAAGGCATCTTATGATGTGTCGATATGACCGACATCCAGAACTGCTTAGTGAGCATCTAGTGCTACGCCAATATGTTCCAAACACGGTAGCAAAGTCCCCTAACAATGTTCTTTGCCGGGTCCTCACCTCGTCGACTCCCTCAAGATGACTACAGCTGACAGCGGTAGGATGGCAAGTCCACCTATCCGATGTGGATCTCACGGTGGAGTGCGAAACTCTGCTCTCAAAGATCCACACCGGGTAGAAGGTCCTGCAAGCAGCCGTTGCTCGCTTGTAAGGCATCTTATAATTTGTCGATATAACCGACATCCATAACTGCTTGGTGAACATCTAATGCTACGCCGAAAAGTTCCAAAAACACGGCAGCAAACTCCCCTAAGAGTTTTTTTTGCCGGGTCCTCACGTCATCGACTCCCTCAAGATGACTACAGCTAACAGCGGTAGGATGGCAAGTCCACCTATCCGATGTGGATCTCACGGTGGAGTGCGAAACTCTGCTCTCAAAGATCTATACCGGGTAGAAGGTCCTGCAAGCAGCCGCTGCTTGCTTGTAAGGCATCTTATGATGTGTCGATATAACCGATATCCAGAACTGCTTGATGAGCATCTAGTGCTACGCCAATATGTTATGAACACGACAGCAAGGTCCCCTAAGAATGCTTTTAGCACTGGAGTCCTCTGACCGCCGACTGTTTGGCACTTCGTGAAGGTTGACACTTCTTGAAGGTGGTCGGCCACTTCTTAAAGGTGGTCAGTCACCAAACAGATCACGACCTGACATCAACCTCGATAACTGCGAATTGACTCGTTGTTCAACTAGACTCTGTTTCTCTCTCTCTCTCTCTCTCTCTCTCTCTCTCTCTCTCTCTCTCTCTCTCTCTCTCTCTCTCTCTCT
>BFEA01000042.1:2006944-2030278 GCA_003427395.1 Chara braunii
GTGTTGGTAGCGGCGAGCGAACCGGGAATAGCCCAGACTGAAAAATCCGGGGGCTCTGTTGCCCCCTGGATTGTAGTATTGAGAGGCAACCTCTGCAGGGCCGTGTGCAGGTTCCCTGGAAGGGGACGCCGAAGAGAGTGACAGCCCCGTCGACCGCCGGACCCTGCTGCACAACGAGGTGTTGTCGAAGAGTTGATCTCAGGTCGGGCGGGAGCACCGGCCCAATTCAAGCATATAACTAAGCGGAGGGAGAGAGACCAACGAGGATTCCCTTGGTTACAGCGACCTCCTTTGATGGTCAGGTTTGGAAATTTGGTGGGGAACGTCAACGCATTTTTGCCTTTCTTGGACAAGCGAGTTGAGGGTTGCACTGGGCGAGGGGAGTCTGTTACAGCGGCAGTGGTGGCGTCTACTGCAAACTGTTGTGGGCATTACTGATACGAGCTGCTGTAGTTTTGCCGTGAACAGTCGGGTGACTACGGGAAAGGCTGTGCAGAAGTACGGCACGAAGACTGTGGTGCAGTGGACCGTGGGCAGAGGACAAAAGACTGCGACGGTCGATCCTGTTACAGAGATGCTACAGGCTGTGTAAACGGCGAAGGGGCCACATAACTGTGGGGGACGCTGCAGATAGGAGTAAGGCTCGAGACTTATATGCTACTTGATGTATTGCCTCGTTCTGTGTTTGAGATATAGAGTGCCCCGTCTGTGCTCTGGCGCTGCCTCGCTACCTGGTTCCCGCCGGTCTGAGTGAGAGCTCTTGCGAATTGCTGCCGTTGCTGGGAGTGGTGTGCTACCATCGCTAAACGCAGAAAACGGCCATTTGCGCCCGGATTCCTGTCGCAGCAAATTGTCTGCAGCAGTTGCTGCTAGACACTACTTTGGGCTGCATCTTTGATGAGGAGTGGGGAGTGAGCCAAAGGGTTGGAGAACTTACTTGTTGGCCGGTGTGTTGCTCGGCCGGGTGATGAAGAGTAGTGAGCACAAACTAGGAAGGGACAGGGCTGATGCAGACTGTGTGGATTGTGTAAGCTGCTGCAGACTGTGTAAGCCGCGAAATCCGTGCAAACTGTGTTAACTGTGTTGTCCGTGTATCCTGTTACAGGCTGGGTAAACTGAGAAGGGCTACAGACAGTGTAACTGTGGAACTGTGTGAGCTCTGTAGGTTGAGCAAAAGGGCAGTAGACTGTGTAACTACATATTGCTGTGGAACTATGAACGACAGACTTTTTGTTGTTGAATTACTACTGCTGCTACTGGCCGTTGTTGTGCGCCACTGTGTGTTGTTGCGGAATTATTTGTTGGGCACTGCTGTTGCGTCAAGGGGGCAGAGTGTGAACTGCTGCTACACCTAAAGACCATTACACGCTGTCAGAGCGGCCGTGACCGGGCGAAGTTTGGAGAGGGGATCAGGTTGTACAGGGAAGGCAAGTCAATGCTGCGAGTTGAAAAGTCGGCAGGAGTTGGACCTTGGCAATTTGATCCGGAGATTTGTTCAAGCTGTTACTTTTGGCCGCCATTGCGGGGCCCTGAGGAGCATCAAGGTATCAAGGCCCTCTCCTGCTAGTCTGAGAGCACCTCTCTTGGATCTGAGGGACTCAAACTTTCTCCATCTGCCTTTCTAAGTCTAAGTCTAGTCTAATCTGCTTCTGAGAGGAAGGCGGCAGGCGGGATTGCAACCCGTAATCCGTGCCAAGGCCTTTGTGGGAGGTACGCCCCACCGATTGAGGGAGCTCTGCCGGAACTCAGGAGGAGTCCTGGAGGCAGGGAACTGACAGGTAACCATTGCGTTTCCCTCTATAAACCCAGTTATAACCCATATCTATATTTCCCATTGCATCGCCTGACTGAATATATGGTGTGAAGCCCTATCCTATTTTTGGTTTGACTTTCAGGACACTGAACCAGATTAAGTAAAGGAATGTTTGTCAAAGTTCAGTTTCAACTTTAGTTGCCTGTGTGAAATCAGACTTGTAAATGAAACTACATCTGGGAAAGGCAGGGTGGAGGACTGATTTGCATGATGGTTGACAGGGTCGTTAGGGCTGGGAGGTCCTCATAAGTTTGGGGAGGCCCAGTGCTTTGTTTATTTTGATCTACACGGAGCATCCGACGCGTCCCATAAGTTTGGGTGGTCTGATTGCTTTGGTGGCTGGGATGTCCCCATAAGTTTGGGGAGACCCAGTGCTATGAGTTTTGCCTGAGGGATCAGACACGTCCCATAAGTTTGGGTGGTCTGATTGCTTTGACTTGTTAGGGCTGTTTGTGATTGACTTTTCAGGAGTCAAGCACGTCCCATAAGTTTGGGTGGCTTGACTGCCTTGTTTATTTTTGGTGTTTTACCTTGTTTTTTTGGCATTGAACGAGGAGGTCTGAGCGAGTACCGTAAGTTTGGGTGGCTCAGCTTCTTCCTGCTGGGGATCGAGAGAAATGAACCTGACTAAGGACAAGGCACGTCCCATAAGTGTGGGTGGCCTTGGCCCATGCCACGCACATACAAACTAGAGAGAAAGTGAAACAGGTGAAGAGCCAGGCACGTCCCATAAGTTTGGGTGGTCTGACTCAAAGTCTTGCACATGCTGGAACCCAAAGGTTATAACTTGGCTATATCATATTACTATTCTATTAGGAACGATCTAATCAGATCGTCCCATAAGTTTGGGTGCTCTGACTGTAGCCTATCACAATGTGAAGAGAGTACAACTAAGAATAAAATTTGTGGTAGTCTGGGGCAGGCTGAACTTAAGTTAGTTCAGTTATATGCAGCCTTAAAATGGAAAAGGGGAAGACAATTATATATAATCTGGTTATTTTAAACAGTTAGGGCGACTACAGTGGTCTAGTCATATGCCCAAAGAAGAGAGAAGTAGTCGTGCCCTCTGTCCGTGTATATTCATTGGCAAGTCAGGTTCGTCCCATAAGTTTGGGTGTCCTGACTCTCTGCCTGGCTAAGTAAGGTTCGTCCCATAAGTTTGGGTGGTCTGACCTTATGCCTTATGTAAGCAGGGTAAACGGTTTAAATCATGAAAAACTATGAGCTATTGGCTGTTCAGATGAATTGGGATGGTGAAAGTACTTACCTTTGTGGTTTGGCTTGCATGTGCCTGAGTGAGATCACTACCTAATATGAGTTTCAGTTTCATAGGTAGTTGCTTTAGATGCTCGCCACGTTCTGGAGCGATAAGAGTTAGTTTCAATTCCTGCATTTTCTGTAGTATTTTTTCTTTACTTAGGTCAATTCCCGCATTTTCTGAAATCTTTTCTTATACTTGGCTTTGTATAAATCTTGGCAAGCTGCTTTCTCTACGGGAAGCGATGCCGAAATTTTTAAAAAATCCGAGGAGTTAGTTAAATTTTGACTTGTCAAAAGTTCAGTTTTGTTTTGTCTCATATATGACTTAGTTAAAATCTGGGAAGTCTCCTTTTCTAAAGGGAGTGCTGCCCAAATTTTTGCTAATTCAGAGAGTTAGACAAAATAGAACTTTGCGAAGTCAAAGTTACTTTCAAACTCTGAACTTAGTTTTGTATAAATTTTGGAAAGACACTTTTCTAGAGGGAGTGCTGCCGAAATTTCTACAAAATTAAGGAGCTAGTTAAATTTTGCCTAAAGTTGAACTCAGACTGTTTTTGGAGTTCATACGTGACTTAGTTAAAATCTGGGAAGTCTCCTTTTCTGAAGGGAATGCTGCCCAAATTTTTGCTAATTCAGGAAGTTAGACAAAATTTAATTTTCCAGCGTTAAAAATTTCCTTCTGATTTCATATTTGGGTTTATATAAATTCTGAGAGGGCACTTTTCCTACGGGAAGCGCTGCCGAAATTCCCCTGTTTTCAGTGGAATTAGGTTATTTTCGACAGGTGGCGCTAGAGAGTGTTATATGGAGGTGTGCTATGGAGGTTTATCCCCCATATGCTGATGATTTTAACCTGGGCATTTGACCTATCTTGTGTTACAGGTCCTTTGGTTTGTCTGATTCAAGGTCAGGACTAGATTCAGCTTGATCCCTTGAGGATCATTATCTGTTATCACTGATAACAGGTTGGTTGCCGATTCGTCGGTTTACGACTCAATTCTAGCTTACCCTCCACACCCATCCTAAAAGGTTTTAGCCCTGGTGATTTTCTTTGTTTCGTTATGGTTTCACTCGGACTTTTATTGAATGACCATTTAACAAAGGTACTCAGTAATTTTATTAAGGTTGGTTGGACAGGAGGTTTGGGGCTTGCATGGCTAAAGTGAGGGGTATGAGTGTTGAAGATGGTTGGGGTTGACTCCGTGTAGTGCGTGGGCGGTTGATTGACTCGTTGGTGTGATTCGCAGGTATGTGCTATGAATCAGGTTTTGGATGAGGTTGTCTGGGATCACATGTATACGTATGGTTGTGATGGACCCCCCATGAGACTGTGAGAAGTGATCGTCACATACTTCCCCCTGTTATATATATGTATATATGGGTATACTTGGGATGAATATTTGCATTGGCTAAGGGGTCCCGTATTAAAAGTCTGCTCAGGGGTTAAGACTAAGAGGCGTAGGGAAGACCCTTCCCTTTCATTTGTTTTACTTCTTAAAGGATTTTCTTGATCGGACGTTAGTCCTGGGCCGGGATTCGAGGTCCTTGTTGAGGACATCCCAAGCCCTAGGCTTTGCAGAAAAGGGGTTTTCCCTCGCACAGAGCCTATTTGCCTTGCCTATCGAGACTCTCAGACCAAAGGCCGGAGGTCTCGCGGCGGCTGCCCGACTATTCCTTCAGCCGTGCAATGTCGGGAAGGATTAGATCCTCACGACACCTCGAGTCTGACACTTGAGTATCATAAGCAGTACCCGGATCCACGAGTGACCGCTTGACTATGGGCACTACATAGTACGCCATCGTTGCGACTGCATGCGTACGCCTGCATTGCGGGTTGGTATGAGATAGGTCCTCAGCTGCGCGACTTAATACTAAAATCCCGCGCGCGACGTCCTACCGCCCTAGTGTGTAAAAAGTTATGGGACTACAAGGGGACTGACACATATGGGCGAATGTTTGAAATTGTTATAGGCCGCTAACGCCGCGCGAAAAAGGGAGGGTATCCCAGGGCTATGATTTTGTTTACTAAGCGGGGAGCCTTCGGCCTATTCCTTATCGTTTGCTCTTTGGAGTTTTCATAGTTGGACGTTATAGTCCGTGGCAGCCGTCAAAGTCAAACCCCTTGATGTTCGACTGCCACGACAGCTCAAAGCTGTCTACTCAACCCCTTTGCACAGGGTGCAGAAGAGGGAGTGGTCTTCAACCGTGCATGGCGGTTGTCTAGCGTCAAGAGATTAACCCTCAAGGCGCGTGTCAGCCGACACTTGAGTGTCGAATGCGACCCTCGCGATTAACGGGGACCGCGTGAGTTTGGGTACCACATGACCCGCCATCATTTTGACCACTTGCGTACGTTTTGCATAGCAAATCGATATGAGTCTGCCCTACGTCCGCCAGGATTTAAATTAAGTCTCGCACATGACACCTATCCGATTTCCATATCGGGAAGTTATGGGGCGGCTACCGAGGGGCTAGGAGCATTGTCGCGTTGTTTATATTGTGTTGCTTCGTATTTGTGTGTGTAGGTTTTATTGTTGTGTTCGTAAAGTGGTATGCGCGTGGTGTGTGGGATGCGTCCTAGTCGACCGACGACGAGCCGCGCTTGGGACTTCAGCCCCCCATGATGCCGGTTCGCGTATGGGTCCGATAGAGGCGTATTCCTGCGCGTATCCCCTATGCTACAGCGAATGAGAAACGCCCTCGGCTGGTCCACCTCTGCGATTGCAACTGATTAGCTTTCGTACTGTGGACTGGTATCTCGGCGGGGATACGCCCACCGAAGGAAGGTGACAGCTCCCGTAAGGTGTAGGTAAGCTGTGCCTCGCGTAGGCCCTATCCTGTCGTAGGGGCTCGCGAGAGGTATGGCTGGCGCACTCGGCCGGAGCGTCTTATGGAAGCTCCATGTATATTCGTGACGAAGGATTGTTAACCAACTCCTGCGTGACGTGGCGGGGAGGGTCTCGCGCTGCCCTGGTGCGGTGCCGGACCGACGTGCACGACACCGTTCCTAAGAACCCGTCGTTGCAATCTCATATAATGTCTGATACCCGAAACTTTTTGCTAAAACGGGTCGACAACGGGTATGTCATGGGTGATTGAATCCAGTTGCAATCTCAATTTATGCGGCCCGGCTAGCGAACCGGCACACAAACCGACGCACCACGAACATAGTATTAAAAATAAAACGTGTACATACACACACGAAACAACAGAAAACAACATAACAACAGCGGCCTCCGCTCGCCACCATCCCTAAGAACCCGCCGTTGCAATCTCATATAATGTCCGATGCCCGAACCTTTTTGCTGAAAGGGGTCGACAATGGCCATGGGTGATCGAATCCAGTTGCAATCACATATAATGCGGCCCGGCTCACAAACCGGTGCACTGGGGGGAGGGGGCTGAAGTACGTATCCTGCTCACTACGAACTATGCAGTGCCCATAATCAAGCGCACAATTTGCGTGTTGATGGGCCCGGAGCACTCGAACAAACCTGGAGTTTATTTTGAGTTGTCGAGCGAAGGCCGCTCCAAAAGGCTACCGTGAAGATAGCCTACAAGGGAGAACTTCGAACACCGTTGGTGTGTTAGGGTGGTTGAGGTTGGGTGGGGTGTGTGTGTGTGCGTGTGTGTGTGATGGGTCCAGTACTCCAAGCGCTGGCAGTTGACCCATATCACTGCCCACTTAGCAACACTTATTAATGATTGTTTCGATTTATTCTTATTTATGTCGCTCCAACATGAATTCCGGCTTTGTTACAAAAAGTGAACAATCAAAAGGTTCACTTTTAACGAAATGTGTATTTGCCACAATTGGCAGGAGACAAAGACACAGTTGGTGCCAACTTACCTATTTTGACATTGTCATTCGAAGACTCTGACAGGTTTCTAGCAAAGGGACCAGTTCCTTATATGTCTCCTCCAGGAAATCCTCTGAATGGCCAGGGAATTTTAGTATGAGATTTTTGAGTAGCCATTCTGCTACATTTTGGACATCTGATGCTTGGGCTCCTGGCTGTGCCCGTGATGGGTCAGTATTGGTGTTTCTTTGTGGAGGAGGTGCGCCTGGGACTGGGTCCAGTTCCATCGGTTGTAGCCCAAGACATCTTTCAATGGATCAAGGTCTATTGGTTCCGGTTCTTGTTTGTTGCTTGACCCATTTGACGCGCTCGAAGAAGCTTCCAGGACATGTTTTCTTCTACCATCAGTGTTTTTAGTCTCCTTGTCTTGTTGATGTTTTTGACTTTGTTTCTTTATTTGTTCCGCTGCTATGCTTTGTATTCTTTCTTCCTCTTCCCCCTCTTCTTTGCTCAGGGGGCTGAAACGATTACCTGTCGGGATGTATGAAGTTGTCGTTGGCCCAATCTGACCCTTCTATTTGTTTTGGATGACTCATTTGGTTGTTTACCCTTATTTCCATTCCCTTGCCTCCGAACTTTATCTCCAACAGGAGGTGGGGATTGGTTTTTGGGAAGTTGGTAAGACCGAACTTGTCGATCAGGACCGTGTTGTAATTGTTAATTCGGGTTTTTATTCTGATGGTGGTCTTTGTGACTGGCGAGGGTCACGCCCTGCTTTCCCAGATCCATCTTATGGGCTGACCGGTTGAAGAGAGGTCCTCCACATACACCCACCTGTTGAAGCCTGGTGTACTAGGCAACCATCTATTTGCTCGGAGAGGGTCTCTTTTCAACATATTTTTCGTACTTACTTTCTTTTTGTGTAGCATCGTGTTCGGGTTCGGTGAGCGAACCCGAACGTTCGGGACCGAACACGAACGAGCGCCGAAACTGTCCGAACGCGAATATAACAATATTAAAAAAAAAAAAAAAAACGTTCTCCAAAAAATCTGAAAAAATATATGTTATGTAAAATAATAATACAAACAACTTTTGCCTTGGAGGTATGGTCAAATTCGTAACCAAACTCGAGTTAAAAATGAAAAACCAATTTTTTATTTATTTATTTTTTAATATGTTTGGCCAAACACGTTCGGGTGGCGTTCGACAAAACACCCGAACATATTCGGACGTTCGAAAAAGCTCCGAGCATGTTCAGTGTGCTACACAACTTTCTTTTGAGGGTGTAGTGGACAGGTTGCTTAAGTGCAAAGATGTCCATATGCCCGACACTTATAGCACCAAGGTCTAACTTGTGTGTTGTGTGGATCCGATAAAACCTTTCCCCCATTTTAAATAAAATGATGTCGTCTAGGGAGAAGGGCTGGTCCTTGGGGAGGTCTAGTGCCAACATCACGTAGTCGTCCTTTTAGCCACATATGTTGGTAGTGGGTCAATGAAATCAACTATCTTATATTGTTGTCCGAAGTCATGAATGAAAACTGCTTGTATCTCCTGTATCTCTATCGAGATGTATCTTAGTTCAACCCAGTAGTAGTCCCTCATCAATTGGTCTCTTCTTTCTTCTGGGCCTATCCTTTTTGGCAGCCAAGGATAGATACAGATATCGGACTGGTTCAACTGAAGTTTTCGCCAACTGTCCATTTTGCCTTTGTCCTATTCAAAAGACTAAGAATAGTGAAGACAGTCAGCGACATCGGTTGAATCAGGAAAAATTCTTGGACAGCCTCCGGATTGTCTTTTATCGTTTCTAGTATTTTACACAACCATTTGATTTTGTCATTGACTGTTCTATATGCACTATCATCATAGAAGATCCAATTACTCTCGTGCTTAGTCTACTACTTTTTGTTCTAACTTGTCTACCGGATATGATTTCATCATCATTTTTTTTCCTCCTTGGTCCACTACTTTTTATTCCGAAGGTAGAAGAAAAAGTGAGAGGAAATATGCATGTGCAAGTGATAGATTCCTGAGAGGTACTTTGAGTTTTTCTGTAGGTAAACCCGATTCACTGACCGATGGTCTCAATAATATTATGGTTAGAGACTTACCTTCGAGACACTCCCTGACTCTCTTTGCCCATGATCATGGCAGGATGGTTGTCCTGTGAATTGTGCGGATTGGGTGGTCTGCTGGGATCATTGCGAAGAATCAGTTATGTCTCGTGTTCTTTTGTTTGCCTCTGACAATCTTTCTTCCTCCATCAGGACCCCTCCGTCCCCCTCACTCATTGTCATTTTCTGTGCAGGTGGTTCTTCAGATTCTGATGATAATTGTTTCTCCTGCCCCTGCGTTGTTGTTGTTGTCACACTGTGTGTTTGAAAGGAGTGATAGATTTGTGAGAGGGGGAATGGTTGGGGGGAATGGGGAGAGGGGAGAAAAGGCGGTCCAACCATATTCGTTTGTTCCCCATCCCTCATTCCCAATCCATAAGGGTTATCATTCAGTGGGTTGTGTGTTGTTTGAACCTGCATTGCTGCTGCAGTTCCCCCAGTTGTTGTTTTCGGTCAAATTTTCATATTCCTTGAGGTTGGGGATACTGGTCGTGCGTATGGGCAGGACCCAGCTGTTTGAACACATTGTGACGCATTGCACTCTGGTAGGAAAGGAGGGACCCTGCTCCTTTCGCCTTTCCATACCACGGCCTCATTTTGAAGGCAGTAACTCGTTCATAAATAATATGACGAGATTCTTAGGATGAAGTTATTTTGTGTTATGGCTTTCATATTCTAATTTCTTTCCTAATAATATTGTTGTGAATATGTAATCTCGTAATGGTGAAGATTGGTGGAAAGGGAAGAAGGTAAGGCGGGGGAGGGGGGGGGATAGCGAGTGGGAAGAGGAGAGGAATCAGAGAGAGTGAGGTAGAGGAAGGAAGGGGTGAGGTGTCGATAATTTGCGTGGAGGTGGGTGGGAGCAGTGGGATGGAGCAGGGAAAAAATGTGTGATAGAGGAGGTTTGCGGAACTTAGAAAAAGGTCAGGGGGAGCAAAAGACAATGTAAAGGAGGGAGGGTGAAGGTAATAGGAATAAAATGAAAATGAGGGGGAGGAGGGGTAGAGGTAAGTCCAGATGTAACGAGGGACAATGGGGGGGGGGGGGGGGGGGGAGAATAGGGAGAATGAGAATATGGTAGTTGAATTTTGTTGCTTGTGAAGATTGAAGACGCGCTTGGGAGATAATGATGAAAGGTAGGTACTACCTAGCTTTTAATTTATTATTGCTATGGACCTATGTATAAATAATATAAATATATTTAATTGTTCTGCTTTGGAACTTGGTTTCTTTGGCGTTGACTTGTGTACCCACTCAGGGGTGTTAAGGAGGGTAAGGTAGGGAAAGAAGGAAGAGGTTGAAAAAGAAGAAAACACACCTATATTGCTGCTTTATATCCCGATTTGTATCTTGATGAAAATCCGATTGTATCTGTGATCCAACTATGCATCCACTCTTTGTCAATGGTTGAACGATCCTCTGTCTTGAATGTATCTTTCCTCCTTTTTATCCTTATCCTCCTCTCCTTCCTTTCTCCTTCTTATCCTCCCTTATATTATGAGAGCGCTAATATCCATACCAGCGATTATCATTCAATCTTACCATACGGAAACCGTTCAAGTCTGACAAGACCCTCCGCCTCATAATCCGCACGTCGGAATTTGCCCACAGTGACCTGAAACTTGTCCTCTTTGGTAGAATAGTTATGTGCTTAGATGCTTCTCTCCTTTGCTGTGTATTGAAATCTTAATGATCGTGTCATTGTCCACCTTCCACTCTTCGTTTTCCTTTTGGTTGACTTCGTTGATCTCCCTCAGTGTTGAATAGCGTCAACCCTCCTACAGTCTCACACAGTACAGGCTTCGTTAAGACAAACGAGAAAGGTCGCGAAGTACTTCTTTTCGTTTTTGTGTAGTCTTGATGATCGTCCTCCACCATCCACACTTAGATATCCTTCAATGCTGACTACTCTAACCTCTTTGATATGCGTCAACACTCCTATATGCTACCTCTGTCTACTCATCTTTACGACTTGTCGCCTACTCTGACGCATAAGCTCTCTGTGTGGACTGTGCCATCATCCTTTAACCACATTGTAGTCTAGCCAGTAACGTCAGTATTTGCCCACATTGACCTAATCTGGACCAGCTAGCATATCGAATCTTAATAACCGTGTCGGCGTCCACTACTCTCACTTCATTTCCTTGCTGTTTACTTCACTGATCTCCTTTCGGTGTTGACCAGCATCTATCCTCCTAGGTCGCACACGGTACTAGCTTTGTTGTGACCCAAGAGAAAAGTCGCAAGATGCTTCGCGAAATCGAGTATCATCTATTGACGAGGCCGTCCTGAGTCATTTCCAACAGCCACGTCAACCTATAACATGGTTAGAGTTAGCGCCCTTTCCAATTGTGTGTGTGATAAGCGACAAAGTCTTCCCTTCTCTCTAGATTTGGTATGATCAATTGAAATTCTTGATGGTCGTGTCGTCCCACACCATCCACACTTCGATATCCTTAAGGCTGACTTCGTTGTTCTTCTTTGGTGTTGACCTGCGTCAACACTCCAATGGTCGCACACAACACTATCGTCGCTGTGACCAAGGAGACAAGTCGTGAAATCTTGAAGCACCTGTTGATAAGGCGAGACCGTCTCAGATCAACTGAATCAGCCACGTTAGTCTGTGACGTGGCCAGAGCTAGCACCCTATTCAATCTCGTGTGCGTTAAGCAACAACAACCTACTCGGTCTGACCAATGTACTATTTTTTAGTTTTTGAATTTTAACTCGAGTCTGGTTGGGAATTTTGATATGACTCCCATGTAAAATTTGTTTGTATTATTATTCTGCATAAAATATGCGTCCTCCCTGCGTATGTGTACCATACGTTACCTAGGTGTACATAGTGTACAAAAGGATTCACTGAAGACAGTAGCCATGAGGGTAGCTCGCACTGGGACTTTCTTAACTGAAAATTTAAAATTGAATTGAAAACTCTAAATACAAAGTAGTTGAAGTTTACATATCACAGTGAAACCACGTTGCACCAGCATGGGAGTACCGTGCTACAAACCTTCTCCTCTTACTGCTCAGTCAGAGGGGGAGCATCCACTCTCATCTACCTTTATACCCAAAAAGATAACTCGCTCACCCGGTATCGTATCGCATGACATTCGTGTACCGTGAAAAATGAAAATTTTTGGAAACCACGTTTTTCAGGTCAGACTTACTGCTACTGTTCTCACTTTCCTGCTGAGAGTTGTGGTCCTTAAGAATATTTGCAAAAACATTTTTTAACATAGATCCAGTGACGGGTTAAAAAATGTCATATTTTATCGAGTACCGATATAATGCGATATTCGGCCGCTATGCCAGAGTCTATCACCTGGTCGCATGTGATATTAGCTAAGGACAAATTTATCTTCACACAGTCTCCGGATTTTGTGTTAAGAGATACTGGACTCAGTTTCCAATAGGTGTGGCTCACTGGCTCCCCACTTATAGATGAAGCAGCCGGGTAGGCAAGGCCTCAATCTCGGTGGTTCTCTTACCACTACCGGGATAGAGGCCTTGCACAAGGGCCTCTCAATCAGCACCTCTTCCTACCCCACTAGGTGTACCCGTCCCACCTGACCTCTTTCTCCTGGTAGGCCCACCCAGTCCCCTTCCTCCAACCTCGGTCGTTTCTCCAGAATGGTATACCATGCTATGGGAAAACTCTCAATCATGTTTTCTAACATCGTCTGAGTTTGATGACAATACCTTAACCACCCTCTCATTTCGTCCGCGCTCTTCCAGTCCTTTGTATTTGGGACCAAAAATCTCCCACGCGCGGCACCCATGCTTTACCCAACCCTTCCATGGGGAGTCCGAAATGCATCTTACCGTTCCGTGGGAGTCCGTGACTCACCTATTTCCAAACAAAGGTTGTCTATAGACCTCCTCCCACCTGTTTGGTGTTGGCCTGCAGGGGATTGGGAATTTTCTCCATGTCCTCAAGAAGAGCAACCAAAACTCTTCCACCGGATCTCCATTTCTGTATTTCCTCGGGATCTTTCAATATCTGTCCTCTATCCAGATCATCCAGTTGACCTTGGGGGGGGTATCCAGGGCCAGGACTTCTAGATATGCCATGGCCATGGGGCCCAGGGGGAGGAGGGAGAGAAATCATGCCTGAGTCCACCGTAGACTCAGAGCCTGAAATTTGGTAGTGGGATCAATAATCCCCATCCCACCTCCAGCTTTGGGTTGGATTACCGAATCTCACGCTACTCAGCTTATCGCATGCATTATTCCGTTGTTTCCCCTCCACATAAAAGTTGCCAGTTGTTGTTTGAGGGCTCTCAACCCTTGCTTGCTCAAAGGCCACAACACCGACGTGTACCGTGTTGATGCCAACACAACGTTGTTAATAACAAGGGCCCGTCCAAGAATCGACGTGTGTTTGTTGACCCATCCTGACAACTTGCCTTGCGTCGAAGCTTTTATCCAGTCATTGTTGGTAACCAGCTTGCCTCTCGCCATCACTGATGCTCCTAGAAACCGCAAGGGGGCCTTCGAAGGCAGCCACATGATGCACGGATTTTCCGGGGGCCTCGCCCTCTGGTGGTGCAGCCACCACCCCGCCATGTTTTGTCGCAAGTTGACGGCCATGTTGGACAACCCACAAACGTGGTCCATTAGGTTTTGGATTTCTTCTATGTTGCGGGCGCTTGCTTCCATCAGAATATTGAGGTCGTCCGCGAAGAGAGAGCGGACTAGAACTGCCTCTTCCGGGAGCCCTGCGATCGTGATATACGTGATATTTTTATTTTCCCTCAAATTTGCCGACAAGGCCTCCATTATCACAACGAATAGGAAGGGGGCTATGGGGTCCCCTTGTCTGACCGATCGATGTAGGGTGAATTGTGGGGCCATTGAGCCATTTACCTGAACGCTGGTGGTAGCATTAGTGTGCAAGATGTTGATCCAACGCCGGGACAACGGGTCAATGTTAATTTTTCTAAGCATTTGTTTAAAAAGAGTCAGTCGACATGGTCATAAGCCTTTTCAAAGTCAATGAAAATAATAGCAGCATTGGATCTGCCCCTTTGTATCAGTTTAAACACCTCGTTAACCAACATGATATTCTCTTAAATATTCCTGTTGGCCATAAAACCGGTTTCGACAGGGTGAATGATGTTCTCTAAGAGTGCCATTATTTTGTCTGCCAAGGTTTTTTAGAGCATTTTGTAGACCACGGTGAGAAGGGTGATGAATCTATAATTTTAAATGTTAAGTTAGTCACATTTTTTGTGCAGCAGAGTCAAGACTCGTCTCCCCACTGCCTCTCCAAAACCACCGGCTTCCCACATATCTTGGTAAAAGTTTCATAAGTCTGGTTAAGTTCATAGTCGTAATAGTCGTATTATCACAAAGCCAAACATCGAAGATGTTCAAACTTGCAAAGTATACAACATCATTGAATGTTTTTGTTTCAAAAAGATAGGAAGAATACAAGTTGGAGTGCGTCGCCGACGCGTTTCGATGGACACCGCCATCTCATTTGGGGGTTTCCCACCACCTCCCCCACACTAGTCAAGCTCCCCTTCCAACCCTCTCTCGTCCTTCGCTGCAATAGGTCTCCGGAGACCATAAGCAGACTCGGTCGTTAGTCCTGACAATACAACACACAATAAATGCTAATATAGTCTAAACTACCGGGTCACAAACCGCAAACCAAAAACACTTACTACGGGTCCACACCGCTTGGTCCCATGCCTGGTTCCGAACCGCGCCCGGCTACTCACAGAAAACGAAAAAAGTAAAAATGGAAATCCTGGCACAGTGCCAAGCGATCCGGGTACGACACTCACAAAAGAAACTGAAACGGGTCATGCTGGTTGGTCACCGCCAAGGCCTCCCTTGGTCATAAGCCGGGCCTGACTGCCTACTTCACAAGCCAACATAGAAACGACGAACTAGAAGAATGACTGAAACGGTTCCGTCGCGGTGACGTGCTATCAAGGTACCCTATGTCCTAATAGCCGATCAAAGTCAAGTAACTGGACATTACTCCGACCACCTGACACCAATCAATTAAGCAAAGAGAATGAAAGGTTAAAGCATAGTGACGTGCTGTCGAGGTACCCCTGTCCTAATATCCTAATAGCCAAACAAAACCAAAAGCTCTGTAATACTCCGACTCTGTCTGACACACAATCCAATCACGCAACACAATAGACAAATCGTAGTGGCGACTACAAAAATGGGCAAAGCAATGTCTACGCCCAACTGTGTATCTTATCCTACTGCTGCACAAAACGCACAGTATATTGCCATATCTCGCCACGCCTCACCGCGAAGTGCTTCAGTACGCGATGGATTTTTTTTCTCGGAAAGTCCTTCTTCGCTAGCTCTCGTTTCAAAGTCAGAACCCGCTGAGGTATCTCAGACCGGATCGTGGTATTCCGGTCAATTTGATGCAGATATCCACTAACCACGACGCTCTTTTGCCTTTTGCATCCCCAAGAAAGGAAGGATTGTCCACTATGGACCTTCAGGGGTTCGTCCGTCCAAACACAATCCTCGTTTTTTGACGTCTGAACTGTCGGTCCGCTTCGAAGTTAAGGCGTCGGGATAACAGGACTCGAAATCAGATAACTGTCGGTCTGCTAGCTCTTGCTTCCTGGTAACAGTGACGAACATGACATCATCAACAAGGCGATGACCAAACACGCTGCGGGCATGTCTACCCAGGCTACGAAGAAACAAAAACTCTGAGTATGCACACAAAATCCCGGCCAAGGGGCGGCTCGTTGTTTTCCCCATCGGGATCCCAACCACCTGCTACAGCAACACACCGGTAGCAAAGGTATACGTGTGTTTCAACTCCAATTCGACGAAGGCCATCATCTCAGTGAGGTTCAATTTGCGCCAGTGGTCCGCGTCAGTAGTCACCCTGAAGGAGGCATCTCGCCCCCTCGTGTTGACCCAAATGAAGGTCCTCTCCTTTGATAGGTGGAAAGTGATGATCCACTCAACGGCCCGCAAGATGTCGCTATGTGGAGGGCGACTGAACATTTCCTTTATGTCGAAGGAGTGAGAAGTCACATTGTATCCTTGCCCCAAACGTACAATCCTCTTGTTGGTATCGTGAAGACGTCGTGGCAACAATGATATCGATGGTCGGTGGAAGTGCCAACCTCGTGGAACTGTCGCGAGCAAATGAAATAGGGTTTTAGAAACCAATCTACCCATTTTAACCATTGGTTCATTAAACGTCGGGCAGATCGGTCTGTACCGACCCAAGTCCTTGTGCTTGGGTACGATATACGCCGATCCGAATCTCCCCGACTTCTCCCATTTGAAAAAATTCCCCTGTCCCGCAGCCGTCATATCCTCTCTAATCTCCCGCAGAGTCACTTCTTCGGATGCCCCTATGATCTTGTACCCTGGATTCAACACAAATGTATTTATCATCCCATCGTAAAACACCGCGGGACACATTACGAGGGTCTCTCCAGGGTTCCGATCAAGTGGAGTAAGAATTAATCCTTCAAATAATTTTTTCACCTCGAGGACATGGTGCTCATATAGACACGATACAAGTGGTTCGGCCTGTGAGAAACACTCACGCAGGGTGTCGATCGACACCAAGGGTGGTTTCTAACGAACCGCTATTTCTTTCTGGAGACTAACTACTCTGTCGTTCTTCAACACACGTGGTATATTCTTCGCATTGTGTAACAACGGGTGGATACCTTCAAACTGACTTAAGCAAAAGCGAACGTGGCCCTCCTCACGCGGATAGGGCAAACCTGCACAACTACAGGTGAGCACACACCTATTCGCAAATGTACGGTGGTTGTGTACTATCTCCGCTATGGACGGGTTCTTAACCCATACAATGCGGATTTTCCTCCGATTTTGCTGCAAGTAGCAAGAAGGTAAGTCACACATCATCAAGCAATCGTTCATGAGCTTACGTAAATCCGACAACTTAATCCGGTCATTATATTTCACACGAAACACAGGATCAGCCCCCATGCAAATATCGAAACAATCCCGAAAAATTCGGGAGATCAACCGCCACAAATACTTCCGAGTTGACTTTCGGAAAAAATCTTTAATCACATTATACAACCTGAGCAACGACTTAACACCCCAACCATATACCTCATTCAGCCTGCACGGATTCCGGAGAATCCCAATTAACACTCCCTTCAGATAGTAGCACCTAGATTTCCACTTGCAAATGTGAGCTAAGCGAAAGACACCCCCTCCCTCAAAGACAGTTCTGCACTCCTTCAGTCTTCTAACCTCCCGTTCAACAATAACTTTTGTCTCACCGAATATCTTAACAATGCCCTTCCAACCACCGCTCCATACATTACCAGGCTCAAATTCACACAAAACGTCGGTGCGCCCTATCGCATGATTCTCGTTTAGTGTGCGGAAAAAGTTAATGCCCCACGGCTCATTCCGATTCTGGCGCGTTCGAACTGGGACAAAATTAACCTTGCTCACAGACGGCTCATGATTTTTCTCCCTCCGTCCCGACTTACATCTTTTTTCCGGATACCTTGGGAATTTCGGCGGTGTTAAGATACGGTGACCATTGCTGAATGTACAACTTCTCGAGATTACCTAGGTCCGTCACTTCTAGAACGTCAACAGGAATTAGCACGTACTTCTCAATACCAAATGTCCAGATCCACCTATCGAAGTGTGACTGCTTCCGTGCTCGACAAACATATTTGTGCTCGCGCCATCTCACTATGGTGCTACGTGTTGTCTTCCCGACATAGAGAGATTTACAATAGGGTGAAGCCCCTATATATACACAGTTAGATAATCGGAGAAATTCAAGGTCATGCTTATCATATAGTCGCAGCCAGTTTTTAGTGCACAACAACCATTTCGTCAAAACGGACATATTATATGTTTTGAACGAAATCAAAACTGACTTTTTTTGCCGAAATCCGGTCGGAAGTTTTTGCTCCTGGTGTTCCGGAGTTTTTACCCCCTATGTATGTGGTCTATGGTTGAGACCAGATACAATTTTTTTTATTTTTTTTTTTTTTTTTTTTTAATCTGTTCTCAACCATAGACCACATACATGTAGGGGGTCCGGCGTTTTGGGAACGCCAGAGCCCCAGGAGCAAAAAAATCCGACTGGATTTTGGCAAAAAAATTCAGTTTTGATTTCGTTCAAAAAATATAATATGTCCGTTTTGACGAAATGGCTGTTGCACTTACTTAACCAACGAATCTGTCCATCCAGCGCCAAGCTCAGGATCACCAGACATAGCAGCTCCTCCACTCTCTGGTCAAACGCATAGGACTCCCCTCTCAACTCAGTGATGAATTTGCAAAGCTTCCACAGCTTCGGCGTCTCCAAGGGCTCTCAAGCCACCACATCGTCGGATCCAACACCTCGGTCCAAGCCATCCGCCAGGTCCTCCGATTCCTCCACACAAATCACCTCGGCACTTTCCTGCGTCGCCGTGCCGAATTTCATCATTGCCCTCACATCGGCGATATCGAGTATCGACTCGATCTTGCCGTTGTAAGGAACACCCTCCTTCTTGCATAGTTTCTGAAGTTCAACGGCATCCAGTGTCTTTAATTCGTCGATTATCTTATTCCTGTGTCGCAGACGCTCCAGGGCACCGCGGGTAACAGGAGTAAACAACAGTATTAATGGAGAGGCCGCCATAACCATCTTTGGCGTCTTCGGGGTCTTCCGATCTGAAAGCTGAGTCTTCACCGGTGATTTGATAGTGCGTGGACGTCCGGGGGTCTTCCGTAATGGCATCACACTCGACGGCCCTCGCGCCTTTGCTCTGGTCATACGAGCCATCAGCCTCACAGGTTTCAGTACGCCATGCTTCGGTGTTGCTTGGGCCGCTTCTCCATGGGCGGACTCTCGTTAAGCACAACCTCTGGTTCCCGTTTCCGTTTTTCCGAAATCTGCAGTTTTGAGGTGCGATCACTCAGCTCATGCGTGACACTCGTGCCTGCGGTGACCGCGGCCACGGGGGATTCATAGGTTGGCTTCACTCTCGTGTTCGGACTCAAGGTTGGAAGCGTACGTAACCTTCTTCTTTCCTTTTTTGTCACCTGCCGTGTATAGTGGCCCGGATATGCTCTTACGTTCTTGCGAACGCCTCTAATCTTTTCTCCATTAATAATAACAAACTCTTTTGTTTGTCTAAATAAGTATACGTTTTTTTTGCTACTTTTTGAACAGGCAGATTACCATAAAAAATAGATAACTTTTTAATCGCTCACGGTGTGCAGCCTCTGGAACCTGCTGTCCTCCATCTCGCTAATCCTGATTGTCACCGAGAGGTCTACGTCCTTCTTCATCTGGGCACGTCTCTCCCTTTCTGCATCCGCTGCTTTCTTCTGTTCTTCGGCACATTTTCGGGCCTTCTCCGCCGCCCGTGCTTCCTTCGCCTCTTGCTTTAATCTCTCGGCCTCCTCCTGTTCGTCCGCGTCCTTCATCTCACGTTTCTTCCGTGCTTTTTCCTCCTTCAGGTTCTGCTGCTCGACGAAGTCATGCATGGCTGACACGGATTTGCTCAACTTCATCACCGTAGCTCAAATCTCTGAGTCCCTCTCCCGTGACTCCCTTCTTCTCCATGGGTCGTATCTTCTTGGAGATCGAGATCCGCGGGAATCCACGGAAGTCGATGGTCTTGCTGCGTGATGGTGCCTCGGGACTCGATTTGGGCACTGGTTCGCGTAGTGCCGTGGTTCATTACATGAGAAACATGTAGGAGGTTTGTACCACCTCCGGTCATCCGGACCGCCTCCGCCAGCAGGTCCACCATCGCGCTGATCTGCATTCGCCATCTCGACACCTCCCCTCAAAGTTCAATGCGTAGCCACCCACCACTACTCCACTCCGGCGATTCGTCGCAGTTCAACAGTTAACAGTCAACCGTCACCAGTTGTGTATACACGCTCACTCCACCCGGCTAAACTGGACCCCAGCTACATTAACGTGCACAATACGTAATAGTCGTATTATCACAAAGCCAAACATCGAAGACGTTCAAACTTGCAAAGTATACAGCATCATTGAATGTTTCTGTTTCAAAAATATAGGAAGAATACAAGTTGGAGTGCGTCCCTGACACGTTTCGATGGCCACCGCCATCTCATCAGGGGTTTTCCCCCCACCTCCCCCACACTAGTCAAGCTCCCCTTCCAACCCTCTCCCGTCGTTCGCTGCAGTAGTCTCCGGAGACCATCAGCAGACCCGGTTGTTAGTCCTGACAATAGAACACGCAATAAATGCTCATATACTCTAAACTACCGGGTCACAGACTGCACACCAAAAGCACTTACAACGGGTCCACACCGGTTGGTCCCATGCCTGGTTCCGAACCGGGCCCGACTACTCACAGAAAACGAAAAAAGTAAAAATGGAAATCCTAGCACAGTGTCGAGCTGTCCGGGTACTGCGCTCGCAAAACAAACTGAAACGGGTCATGGTGGTTGGTCACCGGCAAGGCCTCCCTTGGTCATGAGCCGGGCCTGACTCCTTGCTACACAAGCCAACATAGAAACGCCAAAATAGAAGAATGAATGAAACGGTTCCGTCGCAGTGACGTGCTATCAAGGTACCCCCTGTCCTAATAGCCGATTAAAGCCTGGTGTCTTTTCTTCCTCCATTTGGAGAAACGCTGTCCATATTTCATTTTTTAGGAGTGACATTTCCAGGGTCTATCTCTGTTGCGGGGACAATTGTTTGTCCGAGGGCTGAAGAAAATTCTCCAGGTCCCGCTCCCTATTATATGCTTGCGTGTTCCAGATTTTCGACGAGTAGAGGTGTTTGAAGAATGTCCTCGTGATGAGTGTGCAATGTGCCATATTTGTAGCTATGACCTCCTCTCCCTTGGCCGGCTTGAAGAGTGTCTCGACTATTGTCCTTCGAGCGCAGGTTGTCGCCATACTGAAAACATGGCTATCCATTGTGGCTTCTGTGGTGAGTTTAACCGTCTTCCTTCTGACCCTCGCACCCTGTCATCTATATTGTGCAAGCTGCAACATACATTTTTTTAACTGTTGAATAATGTTTATATGCTCTTGTGAGTCTGCTTGTTGTTCTATGTCGAGAAGCTCCTTATAAATATCAAGTTCCTGGCAATGTTGTCAGGCTGCCTTTTCCTTAGAAAAGTCCTTGCATTTTTTGGCAAGGAAAATCAGACCATTAGTAAACCATGTGCAGTGGGATTTAAAGTGGGGCTTTTGTTGCTGCCAATATTGTCACACATCACGAACGAAATGCAGGAAAAAATGGTCCTTCAACAAGGAGGTCTTTAATTTATAGAAACCATGACCCTGATCGGGCTGCTTTCGCATTGTCAAGATGATTCCACAAATCTTGATATCTTGTGATCCAGACCCAGGTATGGGTTACGCGGCAGAATAGCAGCCCATCGTAGCGCGCCTTCCAGGTCCTTTGAAGGAAGGATCAAGTCGATTTGTGAACCAGACAATCTCATCGGGTCGTTGTTCCTGACATATTTGAGCGTACAATCATTTGGGTGCAGGCGGCAAAAAATATCAAAAAGAGAAAGGGAATCACACAAGTCTGCTAACATTTGCCCGTCCTCTTCCACAACGAAGGTGGGAGATGCCTGTGGGTTCCGTCTATCCTGCCATCTATTAGGGGCCGCATAAAAGTCCACTGCAATCACCAGCGGGATCCCCTCTGGTATTTGCAGCCCAAGCCCCTCGAGGAACATTCTTCTCTCGCCTACTGTGTTCGGGGAATGTATACAAATGATGCAAAGCAACTCTTGTTCCACATCTCTATCATTGAGACCAACTGTCCCTCCTCCTCGTCTGTTGTTTAGTGGGCCGGTTTGATTCTAGAGTCGGCGGGTATCCATATCGCAACCCCTGCCGAACCCGGTCTGGGAGAATGGGCCCAAAATGCCGGGTGGGGCCACACCATTTTTTTGGCTCTGTGATGCTCCAGTCTGTCTTCTAAGTTGGTCGCCTGGATGCACACCACATCCGGCCACCGTCTCCCCCCCCCCCCTCAAGCCTGTCTTTTCTCTGGGTTGCACAGGGCTAGCCGGGCTAGGCCATTCACGTTGATCGATCGCATGTCTAGATTCGCAGCTTGCACACATCGTTGCCAGACTGGGTTCCTGCAATATAGTGTTTCTATGTCTTCCATGTTGTTTTTCGACTGTCGTTAACGGCGGGCTAACTGGTATCAGGTAGTGTTTCCTTCAGAAAGAAAGGAAGGCGGTCTATCGTATCAGAGTGCTAGAAGAGGATAGAGGTTGGATGGCTTACAGACCGATGACACCGATTTCCGACGTACCCCTCGACCCCAGTGAATGGAGGTGGAGCCCAACAAACCAGGTTGACCTTGCCAATCAAAGAGGAAGGAGGGTCCAAACGAAAGTGGATCTAACCCACCTGAAGGCAAAGACAACGTATAGAATGTTAAGAGCGTAAAAGAATCTGCGAGACATCGTAGAGGACAGGTGGCAGCGCCAACTCAATGTTGAACGAGGCCTGCTGAGACCGATCAAGTGGTTTGGGGACTACAAGCTGAAGCCAACAAAGATCTCCTCCCTGGAATGGCGGATAGCCCACCGCTGCCTGCCAACAAATGACTGGCCGATTGACCACACCAGTCTGGAACAGCAAGGGCGGGCAATGTCGTGCTGTCGAAGATGCCTGCAAAATTTTCCATCTCATAAGCACGAAGAGACACAAGAGCATATTTTCAAGCAATGGCCCTCATCGGTACTACTATGGCGCTGGTGGGATAGGGTCTGGCGTCAGGGGGTACCAGACACGCCCTGGCCATGGGACTGGAGGCCCGTGGAGGGCAATCTTGCTGGGACATTACCCTCATGCCCAGGAGAGCACCTTTATAGAGAACCTCTTCCGCGTTGGTAGGTGATCGGTGCTCTGGGTGATATGGTGGAGGAGATGCATTTTGGAAAGGGAAGGAACCAAGGCGGAGGAAGGGGAGGTGACTGAGCAGCTTAAACTCTTGATCCAAAGTGAGATCACATCTTAGTGGCAGGCGACCAAGGTGAAATTGGATAGCGTTCCCACGTGGGGAGACGCTGACTGGATCATTTCCCGGTTCGGTGAAGATTGGCTGGGGGGGAGGCGAGAAGGTTGGATGGTGGAGGTGCGGTGGACAGAAGATGGGCAAAAGAAAAAACAGGGGGATGAGCGGAATGTTTAGGACATACACGAGGGCCTGGCTAGGGACTACTGTACGGCATTTCGAGACTGGAAGAAAATTGGCCCCGAGCAGTGTTGTACCCCTGTTCACCGTTCACAGGGTCTGTGGACGGAAACCAGTCATGGCACGGAGAGCGGGATTGGTTTTTTTTTTTTTTTTTGCTGGGGGCAAGTTTTTTTTTTTTTT
>BFEA01000042.1:2030766-2041028 GCA_003427395.1 Chara braunii
CCCGCCCCGATCCCGACCGTCCCGGCCTCCACGTGGGCGGAAACCCTGTGAACGGCCGCCGTGAGCGGATGTTCACAGAATTCGGCCCCCGTGACCGGCCGGTCACGTTCAAGCGACCGGTGCCGGTCACGTTCACGGGACCGGGACTGGCCCCGAGACCCCACTTAGGCCAACGCAGGAGTTTGGAGACCGTTTCCCCCGCCGCACCCGCTAACCTTGGTCGAGAGCTTGTGAGGCAGAAACCGAGACCGTGTCCTTTTTTGTTTACTTCTTTTAACTTTATCGCTTTTTCCCTACTCCTCTTTACCCCTGTTTTTTCTTTCGGTTTGCTGGTTTGGTCTATTATACCTTCAAGTTGTGATCCGATAGTATGACAACTTGAAGGAAAGAGGGCTGAGGTACAGGACCCTGCTGGTCCGCCTCAGAGGGTCCCCGTGCGCCTACAAGTCAGAGTAATGGGATGGGTTCTTTGGTAGGAGGTTAAGAAAGATAAGATGGGTAATGTTGCGGGTTGTTTTGAGTAGTCGGCATCTGTCAGATTGGATGGCAGGAAAATCAAGATGCATGTATATTTCACTTGCCTTCACTTAGAGAGCATGGCGCGTGCGCTGGCCTGCGGGCTGGCTAGTGGGCATGGCACGTGCGCTGGCTTGCGGGTTGGCTAGCGAGCATGACGTGTGCGCTTGCTTGCGGGCTGGCTAGGGGGCATGGCGCTTGCGCTGGCTTGCGAGCTGGCTAGCGAGCATGGCGCGTGCGCTGGCTTGCGGGCTGGCCAGCGGGCATGGCGCGTGGGCTGGCTTGCGGTGTCGGCGTGAATACCCTTATAACGATATTCACCCTAGTTTTTGCAAGTGACAACAAATAAGTTTCATTCGAAATTTGAGTACACTGCACGAGTCGCTGTTGTGTTTTGTTCACGCTGTTTAGATGGTTGACTAGAAGCAAAGAGCCTGAGTGTGTGGACACGCAGTTTTGAGGTGCGCATGATGATTCTTATTTTGATATTATAGAGTCGACGTTTCCGTCGGTGAAAATTTGATTTTTGATTAAAACTATGAAGGTTGTTCTCCATCTTGAAGTGACCAAGGTGCGTGTGCGCTCATACAGAAGACGACATCAGGCAGTAAGTTTGCTTTTGGGCGGTGATTAGAGCATGCGAGAGAGAATAAAACGTGAGCAGGGACCTCCACGCGGTGGACGCGGGAGGTTAATGGTCGTGGACTGAGTTGACAGGCCGAAGGAGTGATCTTGGAGTAGCGAATATGGGATTCTGCTAGTGCCAATGCCAGCCTTGGGCATAACACTATTGGTTACGATATTGGATTTTCGAGGTGGAGGCACGAGGATCGAGGGCGGCGACCGGTGGCGATGGAACATCAAAGCGGCCGAAGATGCCGTGGGGTTGAGGGCCTGGTGGGGCTGACCCCCTTGCTTTTTGTTGGGGCCCCATCCGTGGGCCCGGTCGACATAACTGAAAGGGGCACCGACAGTCTCCCTTCCCCAAACCACCGGTTCCCGATGCTTGTATTTTTATTTTTACTTTTATTTTTATTTTTCTTTAATTATTTTAGTCGCTGGTCCTGTTTCAAGGACGCAGCACCAGCATCAATACCGAGGTTGTTTGCACGGCACCAGCCAGCGTGGGCTGAAAGCGCCAGCAGTTGCAATTTCCGCGAAGTGGCCGTCACTACAGTCGAGGACCTTGACCACACTCCTATTTTGGCCGGCCCATTTGGGTTCCTGCATGTTCGGGATGCTAGCGAAATTCCTCTATCCTACCCGTCTTGAACCGAGGAGTTCGACGTGCATGCGAGTCGGTGGGTGACTAGCCCACGAGGGGGAGGAAGAAACCTGAGTGGCGGGACCCTCTGCGCATGCACCGTCCGTCGCCCACGATGTGCTGTGAAAGGTTTGAGTGTGAGCATGCCCGGTCGGGCCCCGCAGATGGTGAACTGTGCCTAGGCGCAGCAGGGCGGGGGACCGGGGCAGCGGCCGCAGCAGCAACACTGACTGTGAGCAGCTGTGCGCACGAACCCCCTTCTCCACTTGGGTCTTCGGAGTTCTCATTTGTATATTTACTACTACCACCAAGCTCTGCACTGGGACCTGCTCCACCTAGGCTCACGCAACAGGCGTCGCAGCAGGCCCAGAGGCGCCGAGGAGGGGCTCTCTGCAGCTGCACCATCCGTTGCCCACAGTCTGTTGTGAAGGGTTTGAGTGTGAGCATGCCTGGTCGGGGCTCGAAAGTGGTGAACTATGCGTAGCCAGGGTAGGCCAGGGGTGCTGTGGAGGAGGCCCGCAGCCATACTGACATGCAAATTATTCGTCAGGCTTTGGTATAAGGGCGAAAGACTGATCTAACTGTCTCGTAGCTGGTTCCGCCGAAGCTCCCCTCAGAATAGCGGGGGCTGTTGGGCAGCGCAGTCACACAGCTATGAGAGCGAACTCACAATGAGGAGGCTCGCAGCTATACTGAGTTGCAAACGGCTCGTAGGACCGGGGCATAAAAGTTAAGACTGACCGAGCAGGCCGGGGAGGGGAAGCATGGAACAATGACTGTGGAATGACTGTCGCTTACCACACACACAAAACATGAATGACAAGTATGACAAGATGTATGACACTGGGTGTTGCGGACTAGTGGACTGCTTCATAATGCATCTTATGATGTTACCTCCCTCACCCCTCCCCTGACTCACACATTCCACCACATCTACTTCACAGATGATTGATAGCTTACTCACGTACAACTTTAGCCAGTACACATAATACATGACTCGCTCATACAAAGACGCAATGCCCTGAAACACTGGTAAAGTCTCAGACCTTTGTACATCTTCCTTATAGGTAGAGAATGACAGACAATACATGACGATCAATTTCAATTAGGAGGACATTATTGCTGAGTTTAAGCGTAGTGGGCTAATTGAAAATACAAGGGGCTGCAAAATTGCACTGGGTCAACAGAGTAGGTGGGGCTCCAAGAGGGGATGGGTGACAACAGCAGCTCCAAGGGAGTTCGGAACCCGGGGGGTTACAGTAGAATGACCACTGTGCACGTGCATTAACGGACAATGACCAGAGATTGATACATGTGACATTGTACGGTTTCCAGCAGGTGATTCTCCCCACCAATAGATCGAGCCGTGTCATTTGGAAAAAAAAAAAAAAAAAAAAAAAAAAAAAGACTGACCAAGCAGCCTAGTAGGAGGTTCCCTCCGAACTATCCTGGAGGATAGCGCAGCTGTTGAGGCCGAAGGCGGATCTGGACGCGAAGCTGTGCCTGGTGCAAGCAAAGCAGGGAGGAAAGCAGCTACGGGTGAATGTGGCTATAGCGGAGGTTGAAGATGTATGCCCCCCTCGTTCCTCAGTGAAAATGAGCTGGAGAAGATGGTAGGCAAGGGTTTTTAGGGCGGGCGAATCTGAATTTGTGTTCAGTTTTAGTAAGGATAGTAGAGTAGGAGTTAGTAAAAAAACGGAGTGCGTGACGATGGTGGGAGCGCAACTATGGCAGAAGGCGGAATTTCATTATTTCACTCGATTCTTTATAGAATCGAACGACCTAAGATCCGATTCCGGCGTTTTCGGGCCTCGTGAATCCATCTATGAACTCAGATTGATGAGGTGGGGGGCGAAAATTGCACCAGGAGCAGTAGGAGTTGCGCCCCCACTACGGAAATGGGAACTTCGGTATTTGGCCATGATCTGGTGAAAAATTCATTTCGATGGAAGTAACGTTGGAGCAGCCGCGAAGATTGGAGACTTGCTCATCCTGACGATGGAAGTAGCCACCCACTAGCGCTCTGCATGGCTGGAAAATAACGTATCTTTCCATGATCTAAAGAAAGATCCATTCTTATTGCGGATATTTGGAGCGAAATCGGCGGGGTGGGTGAGCAGTTCCGTTTGGCCGGGCGCAACTCGTTTACAGAGTCGCCATTGTCATCAAAGGACTTGTGCTACACTTATCTTAACCTTCATGGCGATGCTCGCGTGTAGAGAGAGACAGAGAGGGGATAATTGGTAGAAAGAGCCCACGCCAAAACCTTTTCGGTTTTGGCCGCCCAAAGTTCGGCCGTTTGGTACTACCGGCCCAATCAACTTTTCCATGGGTGAAAGGCGTTCGCGCCGTGTGATTAGTACATCCAATCGTGCAACCTCAGCATAAACAGTAACAACAGTCATCAATCCACATCACATCGTCCAAGGACAGGAGACCAGAGAGAAATGAAGACAAAAGCAAAGGGAGCGAAGAAGAGGGAGGAAGAGGAGGAAGAGACAAGAAGAAACACTAGGATGAAAAAAGTTCTCCGGAACGCCACATTGAAAAATTTGAATGAACTACAGACGGCAATGACCCGACTATTTTCGGCCGGCCGCCACCGGCGCTCGTCAGGGGTCTTCGTCGGTCGTGAGGTGTCTAGCCTATGCAGACGTCACTAATTTATATCCTGTGCTCTGAATAGAAGTCGTAGATTCCATCAAGGGACAGTAGAAACGTCTACACAAAGGGCGCAAACTAAAGCCAGAAATCGAACCTCTGACCTGCCACAAAAGAAAAATACCCCGGGACTAGTACCCGGTACTGGCAACAAAATGTACCCCGGGACTGAAACCCGCAGGTTATAACCGTCGAACAAAAAAACAGGTCCTGGGACCGAAACCCGCGAATCCTCCACCGCCAGTATACTCCACAAGTCAACTTACTTCGTATGGTCCCATCGAATGAACCCAAAATATATAGGACCCCGGGACTAAAAACCCGCGGGCTGTCCAACAGATCTCAAGGGTTCCAAAACCAATTGTCTCATCACGTTCACAATACGTACTATTACTTATCATAGACCTCACGGCAAGCCATTGATAGATGATATACCACTACACATTCAGTTACACTGAGAGAAACAGAATACCACGCGTATCAACTTAAACGTCACCAATTTGTAAGAATTGGAATCCAATGTTCCCAGCACTGAGCAAACTTCCGGGAGAAGTGAATCAGAGACTTATCAAAGTAAAAATCAGGATAACCACGTAACCAAAGTTCATGTTTCAGCATGAAAAAAAAGGGCAACTCGAGACCAGGAACAGATGTATACGTTCTGGCCCAATGCAAGAAGGAACAAATGACTGCAAATTTATGTTGTTTACTCGTGAAAGAAGAGAAATCTTGAATGCTTTGAAAGATTAACGGACGATTGATCTCACCACCCTGGTTCTTGTGCCTTGCCATACACACCACTTTACATGGATCATTTACGATCATCAATCTGCAACCAATAAAATCCCAGTCCTATGACACATTCGTCTGCTCTAAAACAAGAGCATCATCATAACATGAACGAAACTCTTCCAAGATCCGGTCAACCATCGTCCGAGAAGGATGATATGACATATGAAATTTGACAAAGAAAGAAAGGTCATCCACAATTCTGCAACCATGCACCTACAACCGTTGCTTCTTCAACGACGATGGGAAGGTGTATTCGTTAAAGGCGCAGAGTAGACAAGCCAATGCAGGGCTCGTCGTGCTCCCCATAGGGATGTCCACAGTCTGCCGAAACAGTTTCCCAGAAACCAAGATGAAGGTGTTGTCCAAATTGTACCGGAAGAACTCAAAAATCTGCGAAAAACGTATCCGAGCCCAACCAGATTCGCCCTTCCCCTTCGTCAGCCTGGCAATTCTACCATGCATACGAACCAATACTGCAGAAAAACCTTCGCTAATCCAATATTCCAAAATCCATCTGACGGCAGCCAAGACGGAGCGATGAGGTAGGTTGGAGAACATCTCTTTGATGTCAAAGGCTCCACCAATCACAAATTCATCTTCCCTCAACATTGAATTAACAGCCTCAATCTTTCCCATAATGTCAGCAGTATACTTCATGTTAAAATGCATGCTATCCGGCAATCTCCATAACAGGTGATTAACTGCTCTCGCAACACGTCTACCACCCAAAACGGAACCATCCGAATGTGACGGGCAAATCGGACGCCATCGAGTTACGTCCTTATGTTTCGCCAAACAATAAGCATTGCCGAATGTGCCATGTTTGTTCCATCTACCAAACTTAGAAAACTTCCTTGCTTCATACTGCGCCTTACATACGGCCAACACATCCTTCGCCGAATCAGTAATTGGAACGAAGGAATCATTCCCCGAAAAGAGCTTCCTCATACCATCTCCATACACCACAGGACAACAAATGAAGGTGTCACCAATATTGTGGTCAAGCGGGCAACACACTAGATTACGCAACCGACGCAACTGTTGTTTGACTGCACATTTAGAAAAAACGGAATAATCATACACAGCCAATTCATCAGACTTCTTACTGAGAAGACACGAGGTAAAGTGATCATCGTCAGACGGCTCAAGACGTAACGACGGAAGATAGTGAAAATAATTGAAGGACCCAAGAATTTGTCGTTTGAGCTGAGACACCGGATGCTAATCTTCAGGTCGCAACACATTTTTAGAATTCTGCATACACCGATGAAAGAAATCAACGGAACTAATTCAAAAAGAAACATGTCCTTCGACACGTGGGAACAATGCATCAGCATCATGGCATTGACATGTGTAATCGCCATTCCTAGCTACCTTCCGAAAATTATGCACCAAGTCACCTACCGACTGATTTTTGCATCACACCACCCGCATACGTCTGACCAACATATCCATCCATACCGGTTTGACATCCAGTCTTCTAATCAAATGAGCAGTCAACTTCCTAACAACCATCTTACAAAAACGGTCATCATATACTACACGAACCACCAACCTCTAACGCACATGCACACCAAACCGCTTGTAGATCACTGTGGAAAGTATGGTACATAATCTGTTGCGGGTGCGTTTCTCTTGAAAGCAATGAACAACAGAAAAAAACGAAAACCAGCTCACGAAAATCCCACGAAGTCAACTGTCGTCGTGACGTAGGGTGACTAAGCAACTGAACCAGACAAGGTTTGATCATCAGAGATTTATTGCAGAAAGGAACAATCGACTCAAACAGAATAACCGCTTCATCGACCAACCATCCTTTCGAGCTTCTAAACTGGTCTCTATCACCATTGTACACAACAATTGAGGACCCATAACACCTTCCAAGGATTTTCCACTTATCTATTAACAATGGTCCACCACAACAGACGACTACCATCCGATCAATCGAGTTGTCCCGACAATGATTAAGTATTCGAAGAAGACTTGAGAAAGTAACTCCACAGGACGCATGGAAAGTCAACACGCAACTTTGAACAGCACTGGTCAAAGACAACCCAGATTTCTTCTTCCTCCGCAACCTCTCCCTCTTCCCCAAACGTCTCCGCTTACCTTTCTTAGGTCTATCCTTAGAGTTCAGTGCCGCCGAGAAGTGACGAATATAGAAACGCTCGGTGTCAGCTAAGTACTCATCCGTACAACCACAGATAGAAATGGCAACGTGTTTTCCCACATCACATCGTCGAAGCCAACAATAAAGACGTTCGTTTCTTCTGCCCTTACTGCTCAACGTATCGCTGCATGTCCTGTACACGTGCTCAACCCATCGTGTACCCAAATCTCGAGTAGTACTACCTACATATAGATGCCGATACCAGGGAGAAACCAATACATAAACGAGAGGACCTTTAATAACTTCCCCATCAATCCACGACCTCAGAATACAAGATGAGAGTTTAGATGCCCAAGAAATCAACCCACACAAGATTAAGACGATAACCACCACCCGGAAGAGAGCATCGACCTTCTTGCATCGCAGATTAGAGGTAGAAGAATAGCGAAAAAGAACACAAGCATTCGCAATCGACCACAGGCGTGCCGCGCTCGGGAGGGACCCTAAGAGTCAGCGAAGTCCCTCCCATCATCCTTACCGGCATCTTCGATGTCCTCCGAAATCTCATGTACGGCAGCTCTCTTTTCGAAGGTACGTTCCACTCTTTTCTCGATAATGTCGTTGATTGTCTTGGGTATAGTGCTATATTTAATCCCTTCCTTCATACATATTCCCACCAAATCGTCTTTCTTCTTGACAATGTTACCCAATTCCTTCCGTGCTTCTCGAATAAAGATATCCCGTTCATTGTCTGGATCCTGTTATTCACGCGCACCGCCTTTCTGCTTCCTACGTGCAGTCTTCATCGTCGATCCTCCTGCTTCATCCAAGCGTTGTTGGAAAACTGACTTCGGCGGCTCCCGTTCACCATCACGTTTGGCTAGGTCTTCTTTCAATCGAGCATTCTCCTGTTCGGCCTCCCGTCACCAATTCAACTCCTGCAAACGCAGTTCCTTGAGAGTGTTGACCTCCAGCATGTGCAACTGTGCAAGCTGAGTTGGGTCGACGGTAGGTCTCTCTACACTTGACTTCCGCGGCGTAGTTGAAGGCATCTTGAGCTGTGATGGTGGGGATGTTGCCAGCCGGCTACGCTTATTGCCAGATCGAAGCGCCTCCCTCTTCCAACTTTCTGCTTCCTGCATCGCAAGCTCATGCTGTTGTTTAATCATTCTCAAGGATTCCTCCACCGTTTCAACATGTTTGTTGGCCACCGCCGCAGCTTCAAGTTTCATCTTCATCTCCTCATGTTCCTGCATCATCTTAGCAAGCAACGCGTCATCCGGAGGTCTACTCGTCGAGGCACTGTCATTCTTAGCTGTTGCGCTTTGCGCCAGCTGTAACTTCTCAATCTCTTTCAAAAGCTTCTGCATTGTTGGCTCACCATTACCGTTGCTACTCTTCTGAGCTCGAAAACTTTCATACATCGCGTCTAATCTGACATTCATCGCATCATGGAGTTCCTTATTGAGAGTTTCCCTTTCCCTTTTCTCAACCAACCGTCGCTCTTCTTCTTCTTTCGCCTTTCTCAATTTCTCTTCTTCTTCTCTTCATGCTACTTTTTTTGCCACCGCCGCGTCATACCATGCTCTCATCTTCCCAACGCTATCTTCGAGAGTGACGACGCGCTGATTCTGATTGGCACACCTGGTTCCTTTGGCGTATTGAACTTGATTCCACGACGCGCTGATTCTGATTGGCCCACCCGGTTCCTTTGGCGTATTGACCTTGATTCCCAGATACGGCTCCTACATTCGTCTGAGGAGGAGGTGGAGGAGGAAGAGGAGGAGGAGGAGGAGCGGTAGTCGAAGGATTCGGAAGGGTAAGAATAGGAGCAGCAACAGTGTTCGGTACCGCGGTTTTATGAGGCCACCATCGAGCGAAATGATTAGGATCTCCGCAGTTGTAGCACGTGCGTATGCTAGAAGTAGTAGCCATTGTGGATGCTGCCGACAAAATTACCGAAGCCACTTGTAACGCAGTCTAACCTCTACGACGGTTACTCCGTGTATGGAAGTGATTAGTACATCCAATCGTGCAACCTCAGCATAAACAGTAACAATAGTTATCAATACACATCACATCGTCCAAGGACTGGAGACCAGACAAAAATGAAGACAAAAGGAGAGGGAGCGAAGAAGAGGGAGTAAGAGGAGGAAAAGACAAGAAGAAACACCAGGATGAAAAAAGTTCTCCCGAATGCAGCATCGAAAAATTTGAATGAAGTACAGACGGCAATGACCCGACTAGTTTCGGTCGGCCGCCACCGGCGCTCGTCAGGGGTCTTCGTCATTCGTGAGGTGTCTAGCCTATGCAGACGTCACTAATTTATATCATGTGCTCTAAATAGAAGTCGTAGAATCCATCAAGGGACTGTAGAAATGTCTACACAAAGGGCGCGAACTAAAGCCAGAAATCGAACCTCTGACCTGCCACAAAAGAAAAAATTAATACCCCGGGACGAGGACCCGGTACTGGCAACAAAATGTACCTCGGGACTGAAACCCGCGGGTTATAACCGTCGAACAAAAAAACAGGGCCCGAGACTGAAACCCGCGAATCCTCCACCGCCAGTGTACTCCACAAGTCAACTTACTTCGTATGGTCCCGTCAAATAAACCGGTAGGGCCCTTCTTTTTCAAAATCGCGTACGTGGGCCTCATTCCATACTTCAGCTTCACCACTGCCGGCCTCTTTTACATCAAAATGAATATGGCGCTATAACCGCTGTTATGCGCCAGATTCATGATCCGGTAGCGCCATTGGAGCGACGCGTGGGCCTGTAGTACCCCACTTGCAAGTCATTGGGCCGGTAGTACCAAACGACTAAATATTGGGCGGCCAAAACCGAAAAGGTTTTGGCGTGGGCACCTTCTACCGATTATCCCAAGAGAGAGAGAGAGAGAGAGAGAGAGAGAGAGA
>BFEA01000042.1:2041153-2051987 GCA_003427395.1 Chara braunii
GAGAGAGAGAGAGAGAGAGAGAGAGAGAGAGAGAGAGAGAGAGAGAGAGAGAGAGAGAGAGAGAGAAAAGCGAACCTACCTGGGAAGCTGGTGATGCGGCATGAACCAAAAGCCAAGCTACATGTTGAACTGCAGGGCCCGCTAGCGGGCCAATTTGGACGGGCAATCATGCGGGGTAGGAATGAAAGTAAAATAAAAAGAAAGCATAATAAGTATCGATGTATCTCTCCGTATTCTTGCGGAAGATTCATTGTGGTTTTTGCTAATTTTCTTTTAGAAATAACATCTCAATCTCTCTGTGTGCATGGCTGAAAACTGGTGTGGATTGCCTTATTCAGGCGGAAGTTTCATCTCGACTTTGCTCACCCTGACAAAGGAAGCAACCACTCGCTCTCTCTCGCGCACAGGAGTGGTGTAGCAGTCGTGATCACCATACTGACCGGTCGTCACCATCAAGGCCGCCTCCGCCGTTTGATCGTGGTAACAATCGGGGCCATCACTATGACCTTCACTCCCCATACTGCTTTTTGCTATGTTCGCCACTATGATCACGTGCGCAATCCCCGTTTGAGTGCAGCTGCTCGTCGTGCCCGCCGCCCGGTGGTCGTCACCACTAGTTGGATCTGACAGTAAGTGTGACCAGGTACATTAATATGAAGGAGAGGGGAGGACGAGCCTGGCGCAAAGTGGTTATGCTGAGGCGGGGACAAGCAAGAATTGGGCGATGTACCTCCTCATATTTTGAGAGAAGGTTTGTTCTCATTCTTGCACGTGTGATGAGTAGTGGGGTGCGGCCATTGTCGTGCATGCCATTGACGTGATCGTGTTGATCGAAATGTTGCCCATTTAGTTGTGCTCACCATCATTATTATCAGATCAGGTTGTTTATCTTCGTCGTCATCATTATCGACAGGCTCCATGGTTGTCATCATGGCCAACATTAGCCGGATCAAAGCTGCCCGCTATCGTATCTGCAAGTGTGAAGTGAAGATGGGAGTTGTGCTAAGTGCTACTACACAAAGGGCTTACAATAGGTGGATGTATCTTCCCATGTTCTAGTGGGCGATTTATCTATTATACGCATTTGGGAAGTAGGGGAACGAGACTGCTTTTGCCATGATACGGAGGGGATTGCAGTTTGGTGCATCAGGCAAGATACGGTGTATTTCTTCCTGTTCAATTGTTGTGGGTCCCCACAACGGAACTTAATGTTGTGTCATGCAGCTTGCTGCTATTGGGATTGCAGTGCAGCCTAGCCTGTGCTTTTGTAAACTCGGTTAGTGTTTTTGTGACCCAACCTGTGTACCTTGAGTAGTTGCCTGTCTTCGCACGTGCCATTGCAGCTTCTGACGGGAGTGAGAATGCGTGCCTAGTCATGGCGGTCGTCTGATTGGTCGAGATCTGAATGTGCTTTGGTAGCTGCTGCAGCTACCTTGAAGACCGCATATTGCTGATTCTTAAGTTAGATAAATGATTTCACTACCACGGATTGTTGCGCATTGCTGTACACACAGTACCTTGCGCCTTTGTTGCGTTCGTGATATGCATCGATGATCCTGCTAGGCTGCTGCTATACGCTGCTCCGTTTGTTGTGTATCGGGGATATGCGTTGTTGTGTCTTAACTTGTCCATTGCTACGCCTTTGTTGTGTGGCGCTGCTGTTTATTACATTTTGACATTGGTTACTACCTCAGTGACTTTCAGCTACGCACGGTTGCTGTGCGCACAGAGTTATGCTAAGTTTTTGTTGGGACTTGCTCTCGTCTCGAGCGAGAGCGAAGGGCTGTGCACTATTCAAACGCACTCGTTTTAGGCTGTGTAACGACTTTCGGATCAGAGGGAACGGTATCACAGCTTGAGAGAGTGATTCAGCACTGCAAAGACTAACTGCAGCCATTTAGTTCCTCAGGCTTGCGGCTGAGCATGACTGCTGTGCTTCGTTGTGTTTTATTGCATTACACCACGTCTCGCATTGCACTTTGTTGTTGGGCACCGTCGCTGCATGAACTGTTATAGTCTGGTGTGCTCTATTTGAACGTCAGTGTTCTAGGCTGCGTGGCGGCAGTTTAGGCTGGGGGGAGGCACTATATTGGTGAGGGGGTGATCAGGCTCTACAAGAGGGTGACTGTTGCGACTTCAAGGATCCTCAGAGGCATTTTGCTCGTCGTGACGGCTTATAGTTTGACCATCTTACTATCCGTTTTGGCCGCCATAGTGGGGCCCTAAGGAGTTGAAGATTTCAAGGTCCTCCCTCTTACGCGAGTTTGAGAGCACCCTCCTTGTTTCTGAGAGACTCAAAGACCTCTGCTTCCGCCCTTCTTACTCTAAGCCTAATATGAGGTTACGAGAGAAAGGCGGCAGGCGGGACTGCAACCCGTAGGAACGCATCAAGACTCTTTGGGGAGTTAGCCCACCGATTGCGAGAGCTCAGCCGGAGCTCGGGCGGGGTTCTGGAGGCAGGGAACACTCAGGTATAATGTTTTTTTTACGTGTGTGATCCCATCCCTTAAACTACACTATCCTTTGCTACTATGTGCCTGCAGGTATGACTGAGAAAGCTAGCTGTTTTTGTTTGTTTTGAATTCAAGATATGATCTGAAAGCTAAAATTCGTAAGTATATATGAAAAACTCAGATTATTTGTATGAATTCAGAAATAATGAATGAGGGAAGGTGGGATGAAGGTACTCTGCTTGTGTTTGACTGGGTCAACCCAAGGCCGAATCCCTCTAAGTTGAGTGGGTTCAATGCTATGTTTTATTTGTGTTTGTTGGGCTACAATGGTTTGGACAACATTGATTGACGACGGACCCAAATTATGAGGAGGTGGCTACAAAGGCGAGGCAACTTAGTCTATTGCATACTTTGTGTCTCTTTCTGGTATTCCTCAATATTCAGTATGTGGAGCCTCGACTGTCGGTGGTCATTATAATTGTATGTCTATTCACATAACAAATGGTGCGGGAGGGAGGAACTACAGTGTACATCAGGTGTTCTCTGGCGCCGGGCCCAGGGTGAAGAGGCTCAGGGGGTTTTTGGCGTCGGCCCAGGGTGAAGCGGTTGCTGACAGACGATGTAAGTATGAATTCAGTATGGCTTTGGGGAGGGAGAAACTAGTATCTAGCTGTGTACCTGGCACCGGATTCAGGGTGAAGAGGTTCCTCATTTCCTCCACTATCCTGCTAAGTCAATCCCCTGGTTCCCAGGATAATAAATGCTGGTAGAAACGCTCCATAATCGTCTCTGATGTATCTCCAATTCAGTTTGTATAAGGGACGCTGGACCCGATTCCCAGCAGGTGATGCTCCCCACCAATGGACGGAGCCTCTCCCAAGGTGTTAGTGGTGTCTGCTCTTATCAGCACCACTAACATTGGTTGGGGTGTATAAAAAAAAAAAAAAAAAAAAAAAAAACCTTTGAGGATTGGGCCTATCATAGGTTCGACGGTCCAACCACTTCTTTTTTTTTGGGGTTTCTGAACAGGAGGATGAGCGCCCTAAGCTGGGAAGACTCAGATTCCTAATGTTTATTTTGGGTTGCTGAAAACAAGACTGGGGATATTCTAAGTTGCGTAGTGTCAGTTCTGTGTGTGTTTTCTTCTGAGGGGGACAACGGCATGAGACTGGCGTACCCCTAAGTTGGGGCAACCTAGCCATAAGCCATGAACTTAAGAGGTAATCCAAAGTATAAAAGTTGATATACATGTTATATATGCATCTGGCAGGCTGACACCCTAAGTTGGGAGGTTTAGCCAATAAGTCATGTATGGCAAAAACAGAAGGAAAGCAAATGAAGAATATAATGTGAAGGTAACCTGGGCAGGATGAACGCACCCGTAAGTTGGGGCGGTTCAGTCCTATGCCCATGATCACATAAAAAGGGCTGAAAGTTAGTGTAAAACTTTTTATTTTCCCTTTTAAACAAAAGGCAGGGTTAGATGTCTCCCTAAGTTGGGTAGGTCTGACTCTCTGCCTAAAAATAAAGTAAGTTGTAACGTTTGTAATGAGTATTTATGATTGACAATAATTGAACTGTTGTAATGTAGACTAACTACGTAACCGTTTTAACGCTATGAACGAACGTTCGCGTTCAAATCCACGTTTGAACGCGGATTTAAATTCACGTTCAAAATTGAACGCCGTTTTTTTTTTTTTTTTTTTAAAGAGTCTCTCTCTCTCGCGCGCTATGGCTCTCTCACTCTCTCTCTCTCTCTCTCCCTCTCTCTCTCTCTCTTTCTCTCTCTCTCTCTCTCTCTCTCTCTCTTTCCAGCTATGGATCTCTCTCTCTGAGACTTTCTCTCTCGCTTGCTTTGGTTCTCTCTCTCTCTCTCTCTCTTGTCTCTCTCTCTCTCTCTCTCTCGCTCTCTCTCTCTTCCCCTCTTTCTCCATCAGTGCGCGTTTGAACGTTGTAGGCCGCCATTTTTTATATTTTTTTTTACGAACCGTGGAATTGATTGACGTGTTCAGTCGCGTTCATTGAACGCGTCGTTATGCGCGTTCATCCCGTTCAAATATTGAACAGAAAACCCACGTTCAATGAACGTGCGGTTACATAGGAGACTAAGTGTACCCCTAAGTTGGGGCGACTTAGTCATACGTCGTATGTAACTTGTTTTAGGCAGATCAAGCGTACCTTAAAGTTAGGGCGGTCTGATCACATTGCCTTATTTATCTTAAACTTTCTAGAATAACTAGGTGTACCCCTAAGTTGGGGTGGTCTAGCGATATGCCCTTTGTTGTTGATGTTATGCAGGTTGGACGTACCCTTAAGTTGGGGCGGTCTAACCATTCATCGTTTGTGTTTGTTTAGGCAGGTTAGGCATACCTCTAAGTTCGGGCAATCTAATCCTATGTCATTGGTAAACTTTGTTTAAGGTTGACCAGGCATACCCCTAAGTTGGGGCAGTTTGGACATAAGTTAGGCATACGTCTAAGTTGGGACAGTCTAGTTGTGCGTATTCTATTTGTTTTGCCTAGGCAGGTCAGGCGTACCCCGAAGTTGGGGTGGTCTGATCCTATGTCATAGGAAAAAGGGTTTAATAAGGGTTAAAATAACTAAGAGATTAACGAACTACTTGGCCAAAGCAAACGTGGTATTGAGAGAGATGTTGTTTTGGTTTAATTATGAGCGCTCGTTTGGGGAGTCTTTTGATAACTTAGTCGCTTTAGATGCTCGTCGTGTGCTGGAGTTGTAGGAGTTAGATTAATTCCTGCATTTTTTCGGTTAAATTTATTTTTAGTTCAATTTCAACATTTCAGGAATAAGTTTATCTTATATTTCTGGCTTTGTATAAATTTTAGGAAGACACTTTTTCTACGGGAAACGCTGCCCAAATTTCTGCAAATCCTGGGAGTTAGTTAAATTTTGTCTTTTACAAATTCAGCTTTTTGTCTGTATTCATATATGACTTAGTATAAATCCGGGAAACCTATCTCTCTAAAGGAGATGCTGCCCAAATTTTACTAATTCAGGGAGTTAGACAAAAAAATGGCTTTGTAAAAACCAGAGTTGATTTTTTTCTTGTATTTAGCTTTGTATAAATTATGAGAATGCACTTGTCCTACGGGAAGCGCTGCCGAAATTTTTTAGAAGAGTTAAGATATTTCAGAACTTGAGAATTTGACAGTCTGCCCTTGTTTAGGGTATACACTACTGAAATTCCTGTTATTTTTAGATAAACATAAGAGACCTTGGATTATTTCATGATCATTCAAACATGGTTTGGGCACTGGTCTATGCTGCATAGCAGACCACCTTTGTTCAGATTGATTCAAGGCTTGACTAGCTTCTGACTGATCCTACGATGATCGTCTTCTATTATTTTTTGATAACAGGTGGGTTTCCTGATCAACTCTAATTCATTCCCGCTACGCAACCTCAAAGTCTTAGCCCCTGTGGATTGAAATGTTTCTTTGGGGTTTTTACCTGGACTTTTTTAAATGGTCTGTGTTTTGTTTTGGGAAGGTTGGACAAAGGTTGGGGTCTTCTGTGGGTAAGGCACAAGGGTGTGAGTGCTGAGAATTGTTAAAGTTGACCCCTTGTAGTGTGTGTTTTGTTGATCTGAAACCGCTGATGTGATTGCAATTGTGGTTCAAACTATGACTTTGACTTTCTTGCGATTATATATATATATTTTTTAGGGAAGTCACACTTTGATTGTGAGAAGTGATTGTCTCGTTTCTTCTGACCCTATATATATATATATATACATATATATACATATATATATACATATATATATATACATATATATATACAGGGTTACCTGACCGAACTTTTGGGGGCCCCCGGGCTGACCCCCGAACGTTCAGGCGTTCGGGGTCCTCAACAGAAGAATTCCCATGAGAAGTGAGAGTTGAAAAAACATTCCATAAAAAAAACATTCATCATATTTATAAATTATCATTTCAATGTTTGTCCAATTCTAAAATTTTCAATTAAATTTGATATGTTCTCGTCTAATATGAGCTTTCTCTTCCAACTACATCTATTTGTTCAAGATGGAATGAAAGTCTGGACGAGTTTATAAAATGTTTTAATTAGACTTTCATTCTACAACAACAAATATCGTCTAATTTAGATTGGATTAACCTATTTATGACTAAAAATCCTTACCTAGAATGAAAGTCTAATTAGAATATTTCATGATTTCATCCAGACTTTCATTCCATCTCTAGCATGCAGTTCAAATCAGAAGGGATACCACATTCTTGGAAGGAAAGTTTTCAAGTAAGACGAAAAATTTTAAAATTGGAATGAGATTTTTTAAGATGGAATGAAAATTTGAAATTTAAAATGTAATTTTACTCTAGAATGATTATTTAATTTTGGGAAATTTTTCTGTTGCCGTTGGCGGGCCGAACACCTCCAGGTTCAGCCCCCGCCAAAAAACAACTTGGCGCCTAAAAATAAGTTTTTCTTTCTGAATGTTTTTTTGTGAGTTGTCTATGATGTAGCCTACACGCCTATACATTTTGAAGCCATTCTGCTTAGCCAAAAAAAACATTAAAAATCGTCAAAGATGGGTGTGTCAAAACGTGCTTGCCCGCTCACTATTTTGTTTTTTTTCAGTTTTCACTTTTTTTTTTTTTACTCCATATTTCGGGGCCTAAAATTTTTTAATGAGTTGTTGATTATGTAAACTAAATATCTGTAAATTTTCAGGGCATTTATCAATGCCAAAAAATAATTAAAAACCGGCAAAGATGGCGATGTCGAAAAGGTGCTGGCACACTCACTCATTTTAATTCTCTTTTTATTTTTTCTTATTTTTATCAGTGTTTATTTTCTGTATTTGATTTTTAATTCAAATTTGGTAAAGAATTTGAATGTAGTAACCTGGCAAATGTTGTTATGTTTATGTTTCGCCATAACTTTTTTTTTTTGGGATTGTTTGAAAACGTTTTTTTTTTTTTTTTTTTTTTTTTTKTCCMCKTTCGGCCCGAATGGCCGAACSCCTTCCGAAGGGGTTCCGTATGTTCAGGCGTTCGGCCCGTCCCGAACGTCGACAACCCTATATATATATACACACACATATATATATATATACATATGTATATATATATCGTCACAAATAGAACTGTCTGGTAAACCGTAGGCAGAGAGAGAGAAGAGGACAACAAACGAGGGGCTGTGACAAACTGTTTCGTCGGAGTTTCACCGACTCATCAGGAGGCTGAACCCTCAACAGTCTACAGAATCCCCTCACTGATTATACTGTAAATGATAATTTACCTTAACCAAAATCAAAGTAGACTATCACTCACCCACACCTTATGGAAAACTCTACAGACTGGCGGTTCATACCCCATCACAAGCCACCAAAACATCCACGAAACAGAGAAAGGTCTGTCACAGCCAAAAAATACACTGCAGACATGCCGCTGGCACTAGAGGCACAACATGGCCGCCTAGTAACGGTCCCGACCACTGCCGCTCGACATGAACGGAAAAAACCGTAGCAGGAAGCTAGCGAAGTCGTAGCATATATCGTCACAAATAGAACTGCCCGGTAAACCGTAGGCAGAGAGAGAAGAGGACAACAAACGAGGGGTTGTGGCAAACTGTTTCGTCGGAGTTTCACCAACTCAACAGGAGGCTGAACCCTCAAGTGTCTGCAGAATCCCCTCATTGATTACACTGTAAATGATAATCTACCTTAACCAAAATCAACGTAGACTATCACTCACCCATACCAGATGGAAAACTTTATAGACTGTCGGTTCACACCCCATCACAAGCCAGCAAAACATCTACGAAACAAAGAAAGGTATATATATATATATATATATATATATATATATACTTTTCGAGTGTTCGCGCGGTTTATTGCGACCGTGGGTAAGGATCGAGCGCATTTGCATTAAGAGAAAACGAAGATCCTCTTTTGTCTTTTACTCTTTAAAGAATTATTATGTTTGGACGTTGTAGTCCGTGGCAGCCGTCAAAGTCAAACCCCTTGATTTATCTTCAAGCCCTAGACGATGGAGCTTGTCTCTAAGGCCATCGGAGTTGACTGTCACCACTGGCTGAAACCTGTGTACCACCCACTCTCCGCAGGGTGCAGAAGAGGGTGTGGTGATCAACCACCCTGACAATTGTCTAGCGTCGAGAGATTAACCCCTCAAGGCGCGTGCCAGCCGACACTTGAGTGTCGAAAGTGACCCTCGAGGTTATCGAGATTCGCGTGATTACTGGTACTACGTCGTTGCGACTGTGTGCGTATGCTTGCATGGCTAGTCGATATGAGAAAGGTCTAGCGTCTGTGTGATTTTATCTTAAGTCTCACGTGCGACGTCTAGCCGATTTTCATGTTATAAGGTTATACGTTGAATACTGAAGAGACTAGGAGAGTTTTTGTATGTGTGTATTTTAATTCTTAGCGTGGTGTAACGCGTGGTAAGTGGAATGTGTCCTAGTGGACCGACGGCGAGTCGTGCTTGAGACCTCAACCCCCCAATGCGTCGATTTGCATGCGGGTTCGATTTTGGGGCATTAACCGCACATACCCCCTATGCTACAGCGAACAAGAAATGCCATCGGTCGGGCCACCTTAATAACTGCATACGAAAAACCTTTGCATGTTGTTCGGTAGCTCAGCAGAGATACGCCCACCCAAAGGATGGTGACAGCTCCCGCGGGTGGACCTAAGTTGTACCTCGCGTAACCCTATCCTATCGTAGGGGTTCGCGAGAGGTATGATTGGCGCACTCGGCCAGAGCGGCAAAACACTCTACGACGAAGTCCTGCAAAATCCAGCGTGACACGTCCGGGAGGGTCCCCCTACGGGACCGATGCGCTCGGCATCGGGCTGGCTAGCAAGCGTGATGCGTGCGATGGTTTGTGTTGGTTTGCGGTCACATGATTAGGAATAACTTGAAGGTGGGATGTTTTCTTTATTATTCGAACAATGTTGATGGGGTGACTAGACGGCGAGAAAACCGATATGTAAGTGTTACTTGGTGTTCCCCTGTCTTTTGAAAGCACATTGTTGTCATCTTCTTGCTTCGCGCTTCATCGAGTTATGCTGCAGGCTAGCATGCCCTATGGAGGGGAACCTATTTTCGATTGAAAGTAAGGCTTCATGACCAGTCACTCATGCTCTTTAGCTCGCATTTTTTTCAAGTGGAGGTAGGTCGGCTAAGGCAAGTAAAGAAGAGGAGCGTATCATCACGAGGAGTGGGAGGAGGATTGGCAGGAGACTATCACTGCGGTTTTTTAAGAAAGGTCTTACGCCATCTTCATCATCAGCAGCAACATCATCTGTAAGGATTATTATAGGTTCATTATGTTTATCATCAGCAACACAAATAATATCGTCATCATCAACAACATTGTGCGATAAATACTTACCAAGGTCATTATCTTCATCATCATAGTGCGGGAACATGGATTATTATCATTGTTATCGTCATCATATCATCATCATCATCATATCATCATCATCATCACCATCGTCATCATCATCATTATTCAGGTGCATGGGCATAGGAGGAGGCCTCTTCATCACGTCTTCCCACTTCATTTCCCCCTTCACATTTCTCTATCAATTCTCTTTTTGTCCTCATGCCTCTCTCTCCTCCTTAAATTTACACCTTTTTTTTTTCCCCCCTTTCTCGCTTCCTTACTTCGACATGGACACTTTCCCTTGCTCTACTCTAGCCTGGTAGCTACTTCGTTTGTTGGAGTCTCTCACTCTAATTCCGAAAGGAAGTTGGGTGAGGGTGATTACAATGGATGGGGTGGTTGGGGTAATGGCGGGAGAAGGGGTAAAACATCACGAGGGAAATGGGGGAGGGGAGAGGAAGGGGAGGAGCTATGAATTCCCCACGGCCCGCGGTCGCCTCGGGTACGACCGCGGGCCGCGGTCATGACCGTGGCGACCGCGGGCAAAAACGGGCCACCACGGCCGCAGGGGGAGGGGTGTGGGGAAGAGGGATGCGGATTGAGGTTCCAGAACCCCGCCCGCACCCCCTTGAACAGAAAAAAAGTCAAATTTTTTTTTTTCGGGGGGGTGATTTTTGGTGTGTGAAAGAAAAAATAGAAAAAAATAGAAAAAAAAATGATTGATTGATTGATTGATTGATTGATTGATTGATTGATTGATTGATTGATTGATTGATTGATTGGTGGGGGAGGGGTCCTCCCTCCCCTCCCCCCGCACTACGCGCACAGTGCCGCACAAACACACACACTATGAAACACCCGCGGATGCGTCCGCGGGGCCGAGCTCGGAGGGGAAACGTATTCACGGCCGCCTCCGCGGCCTACCGGGTCCGCGCCGCGGACCCTATTTTCCCAGATTTTTCCTGAATTAAATAATAGGCCAAAAAAAA
>BFEA01000042.1:2086164-2101339 GCA_003427395.1 Chara braunii
GGAAGGAGGGGGTGGGGGAGCGGAAGGAGGGGGCGGGGAAATTGGAGGAGGGGGTGGTGGAGGGGTTGCCACGTCTGCTCGGCGCCGAGTCGGCGGGGCTTTGTTAATGGACGGTGTTGTGCTGGCGTTGGTGGTTGTCGCTGTGGTCGGTCGACGTAGCTGTTCTTGTGTCGTGTGCATTGGAAAGGAAGCCATTATGAGAATGACACATTTTTATGTTAAAAAAAAAATGCAACGTCCACGTGGGCGAATGCATCTTTCTTGCGTGCACTGTCTTCTTTTTGCTCCTCTCCCCCATGTCCATGCTTGTGACTTGTGTATGATTTTGAAGAGCCGGGATCATCTAGTAATTGCTTGCGTTTTTAGTGCTATCATGGACAACTTGTGATTCTGTTGTGAATATGGTGTGTGATATTTGGTGCAACGTTCAACCTTTCAAGCACACCAATTATTTTTTTATTTTTATTTTTTTCGCACACGAATACTGCCGACTTCAATCGTTCGAATTTGTGATTGTCATTTCCGTGTTGATTCACCGAATGATTGATTGATTGATTGTCTGCAGTGTATGGTACATTTATTGACTGATTGATTATGGAATGATTGATCAGTTGTTTGATTGATTGTCCGATTGATCGAATGATTGATTGATTGATTGATTGATTGATTGATTGATTGATTGATTGATCGATTAGTCGATGGATTGATTGATTGATTTATCGATCAATTGATCGATCGATTGAACGATTGACTGATCGATCGATTGATGGACTGATTGATTGATCGATCAATCGCTGGATTGATTGATGGATTTATTCCTTGATAGACTGACTGATCGATTGAACAATTCTCATAAAACAATGATCATGATTTTAGTGTGATTGAACCCGTCGATGCGACCCGGATGGGATTATCATCGAAGACATGCAACACACAACCAAGCACAAAATAAGCAAGAGAGAAATTTGAACCGTAACATGGTCACACAGCTACAGAAGGATGACAAAAATAAGTGTTGGAGAAGTTCAAAACATAGAGAAAAGGTGATAGCGCTACCATATTAAAATCGTTGATGGAGCACCATCCATCACTCTACAAATGTTCAACAACAAAAGAACACTGACAAATTGAATACAAAAACGTGAAATAAATCTACAAAATGCATGGATCTGGCTATCGACGTTCTCCCACCCCCACCTTCCTCCCCGCCCCCCTCGGCCATGGCAACTAACGGCGGACATCAGGACAGCCATCCTCCGCAACAGAGCAACGACCAAGGTAGTTCTGTGGAGAGTGCACGAGTGTGTTCACTCGTGTTTTATGCGCTCCTCAAGTGCTTCGTGCAAGGCCAGCGCCCGGGTGGGGTGGATGATCCATCCCCAAGTCCACTCGCCGGCACACACCATTCGCATCCACCTCCCACATCAAGTTGTCGTCGAAGTCGATGCCGATATCGAGGAGGATGTTGTGCAGAATGCACATGGCTTGGAATTGTTGTGGGAGAGTGTCTATATTCATTTTGTGTGTGCGGAGGAAAAGCTGCCACATCCCCTTCAACCTACCAAAATCTCTCTCCACCGCTCCTCTGACGGCCTTCTGCTTGTTGTCGAATCACTCCTCGTCGGGGATTTGATCGATCCCTCCAAAAGGCACCACGATCCACTCCATGGGAGGATAACCATTATCGCCAAGGATGTACCCGTGTGTTTGCACCCCGAATGGTAGGAGCACAGTAGGACCACGAAAAAATCCCTCTCTTCAGCGCACGTCCACAGAGTGGACAACTGAAGCACTCGGATGTCGTGACAACTCCCGGGATAGCCGACGAAAACGTCTGTCACACGCCAGTCCAAGGCCACAACCACCTGCGAGGCTGCGCAACCATCGCAGAACGATGCTTCCGGTTGAAATAGTTCTTGGATGGCACGTTGGCTGGTTTGTCCACGTAGATGTGTGTGCAGTCTATGCAGCCATAGCAGATGGGGAAACCCTTCGCCTCGAGCGCGCACAGAACGACCAGCCGCCGCAACCCAGAAGGCCAAACAATCTTCTCCCGGTACACACCGAGAAGCGCCCTCGTCACGTCCTTCACTGCAATCAATCCTGATGTGCGACCTATACCGAATGACTACGTGCTGCTCTCGTACGTCTCCCCGCTCGGCGCTTGCCCAACGATAAAGTGCGTATGCGACGATCTGATCGGGCATCAAAGGCTCCCTGTAGAATGTCACCCTGCGCTGCAGATGAGGGGACAACGCCTCGACGATCTCCAGGAACACTCTACAGGACATCCGCAGCTTCTGCTTATAGTAGCCCTCCGCCGCGTCATCCATCTTCTGGAGATCCTCCCATGTCCCGCCTGTCCTTCTCCTCATCCACCATCTCGGACTCGGCCGCGGGATCGCACGCGATCCCATAGCACAGCAGAATAATTCCGGCAACGACACACAATCAGGCTCGTCCATAACTGGTTGCATGATCTGCCTTTCCCGGTGAATGGACAGTCTCATCTTCAGGCGAGTTGTGGCTCTCTCAATGCGATAACGAATGGCGACGGCCAACACAGCTGCAACCATGGCATTTCTCTCCGCAGTCGTCAATGCATTCCCAACGGCCCGCACCTCTCCCTCCATGTTCATGACGTGCAATGCGGAAATGCTCAACACCCCTTTGCTCGCCGGCGCCCTCGTTCCCTTGTCTCCACGTCGACGAATATGGCGACAACACTCTACGGCTTCATGGAATCCCACACTTCACGCACCCCCCCGACGTACGCGGTCAGCTATGGCGGTCCACAGGATTGGCATGGACGGCCTGTAGAGGAAGGTGGAACCCGTTGGCGACGTCGCGCAAACGACCGTTACCGTTCGTGCTACGTCGGTGTCGGTTCCAATGCCATGCCCACCAGTACTCCTCCGTACGGACGTTTGGCTCCAGTGTGCACTCCAGCGGCCCTCTCGCCTCTGGCACCGACGCGTCACTACTAAGGTTTCAAATTTCAAACTTTGAATTGGGATGGTCGCGCCATTTTTTTTCCCCACCCCGGTGGCCTGCGGCGGGCCTCCCTGTCACCGCCACTGGACCACACCGACGACGCTCGGACATCCGAGCACAACGATGGACATCCGCCCCCCGTGGCCGCGTGTATATGTATGAAATTGGCCGCCGGAGGCCTCCAAGGGTTTTCCTTGGGACCCACCGAATTAGGACGCGGTGTAGCGACGACGCCGAAAACCGAATTTTTTTCCAAGGACTTTGTCCTAATTCCTGAGGATTTTTCAAGGAGGGTCTAACGAGGCCCTAAGTCTTACATTCTTATGCGAAGCCTGCTGCCAGAAACAAACTCTTTTTTTTTCTCTTTTTTTTTTTTGAATGCGCCGATCTATAACTTGTTCACATAGTAGACCCATATCCATTCCAAACAACCACCACTGTACTAAGGAAAAAGTGCCAATTTTTTTGGGGGGGACAAACAAAAAGTGCCAAGTTGACCACATACTTTGCATGATGCCCCTGGAAAAGATGATGTAGCTTTCTTGTGCAGACCCCAGCTCAGCCGACAGGGAATGCACACAATGGACAATGATTGGACCGTTGCACCGCCGGAATCAGAGCGGACCTGGGGCGGGGTCCCACAAGCAACGAGGATTGGATTAGACTCCAAAATCTGGAGGATGTATTTGATGCACAGATGCAGAAATGCCAGGTCCCACAAGCAAGGAGGATTGGATTAGACTCCGAAATCTGGAGGATGTATTTGATGCACAGATGCAGAAATGCAGATCAATCATGGTGATTGTATGCACCTGTCCACATTTAAGTCCAGATTCAGGTGCTCATTCTATTCCTCTTTGCCCAGTGGGACCTAGCTCCTGCCGACCATTTATTCACAGATGTATTATATGCCTTAAAGTTTTTATTTTCCCCTTTCAGTTCCGTGGTCTTGAGGTCGGTCTCATCATCATTAAGTACTAGTGCACTGTTATTTAACTCCTTTTTTATCACAATGTCATCAGGATTGTGATTCAGGGCTGTATACCCACAGTTGGGGGATGTAGCCACATAACAGCCAATGGGATTTGGTTAAAACGGACATTTTATATTTTTTGAAAAGAATTGAAACCTGCTTATTTGGCCCTAAGCCCCCTTGGATGTATCTGGACTTCGGAGAGCAGCTATAAAGCACTGACATTTTTAGGGCCAAACGTAAAGGTTTCAATTTTGCTAAAAATAAATTAAGAGCCAACTACGCGGCGAAAGAAAGTGAATAAGCCAAAAAGAACAGGTACCAGCCGGTCACTAATGCGCCTTCACAAAGGCAACAACAAAAGCCGCACCGCACTTTCTAAAAAGTGCGTATATAGTAACTACAGTGGCAGGCCATGGTCTTCAGAGTGTACGCACTTGTTACAATTGCGGGGATCGTATGATTTTCGTTTCGTTGTGACATTGCTTTTGCTGGTGGCAGTTGCTTTCGTTGAAATTCACACTTCCTCTCACGGAGTAACCGTCGTAGAGGTTATATTACGTCACGAGTGGCTTCGTACTTTGTTGGTGTAGCTTACAACGATGGCTTTCGCTCCTAGTGTACGCACTTGTTACAATTGCGGGGATCGTATGATTTTCGTTTCGTTGTGACATTGCTTTTGCTGGCGGCAGTTGCTTTCGTTGAAATTCACACTTCCTCTCACGGAGTAACCGTCGTAGAGGTTATACTACGTCACGAGTGGCTTCGTACTTTGTTGGTGTAGCTTACAACGATGGCTTCCGCTCCTAGTGTACGCACTTGTTACAATTGCGGGGATCGTATGGTTTTCGTTTCGTTGTGACATTGCTTTTACTGGCGGCAGTTGCTTTCGTTGAAATTCACACTCACATGGTCTTCAGAGTGCCTGAGGAAAAAATTGGCAAAACAAAATTACCACTGTTTTCGCTACTTTTAATATAATTCCAAACTGCCAGCACGACAAAACTGGATTTAGTGTTCTTTTTGCCCCTTTCCGAAACTCGGACCATGACTCAGACTTAGTTGTTTTAAATATAAAATGTCCATTTTGACGAAATGGCTGTTACATGGGATGGGTCCTCAATTATAATATGCTTTTACCTTCAAGTGGCTCTGTGATTTACGATCTGATTCAGAGAGAAGCTGTGGCAAGTTTCACTCACCAGAATTCTCAATTTCTGGCCATAGATTATCAAGATCAACATCTGGGAGAAAAAGAAAAACAACGGGAAAAGCAGAGTGTAGTCAGGGTTTAGTGAGTTTCAAAATGCATTCCAGGCAAAACACTGAAAAATTTAATGTTGAATCAACTTGAATGTATTAAGGTCCGGTGGGGGTGTCTTATGTTTGAGGGATGCCTGAAATGCATTTTGAAACTGTTTTCATGACTGCGCCCTAGTTGCCTCGAAAACAAAAAGGGAGTCCGGCCAAGTGGGACTTGGGCCGCGGGCATTGAGAGGTATGTGCAATTGAATTCTTCATTTCTGGTCATCTTCATCATCATCATCTTATTATTATCAGTAGTATCATCATCAAAATCCTTGCTGTAAGGGACACTGGGCCCGGTTCCCAGCAATTTCAACAATGTTACGATCCTGGCCAATTTCGAAGTGCAAAATTCATGACAAAGCAAAATGCCGTCCAATTGCAAAAGAAATGAATGAACTTGAGAGGAGGGAGAGATGAAGAAGAAGAAGAAGAAGAACTTCAAGAAGAACGAAAGAGGAAGAAGAAGATGTACACCAGCAAAAGACCAATGGTAATCCGTCTCTTCCTCGCCAACCAAACTCCTCCTCCCCTTCTCCTCCCCTCTTATTCAAGCAATAAACAATAATAATAATGAATGGCAGAACCAGAATCAATGTCCGAATCCCACTTCAACTGCTTGGCATCACTAGAGGTCCACCATAGCCATGGTCTCAATCTTCTTCCTCCTCAACCAGGCCGAGGCTATGGCGGACTACTAAGGGCCTAGCCCTGCTGTGCAAAAGACAACGCAAAGCAGCTATGTCCGCTGCTGTTCAGGCTGCCGTGCCTGACTCTGTCTTGAAGCCTTCTTGGTGCGGCGCAACCTCACTGGGGCCTTCCAGATGTAGCGCCTAACAAGGCGCTGAAGATGGAGTCCACCATAGCCAGGTAGGAACCTCGCCACTCTCCTCCCTAGTCCTCCTTTCTCTCCTTCTCCTACTGGTAGAGCTCCACCATAGCCGAGGTGAAAGCTCCTCTTCCTTCAGCCTCTAGACTGCTAGGGCTTGCTCAAGCAGCATGTAGCCCAAACTTGCATACCACAAATTTAAACCACCAGTACTTGGGCGACGCCTTAGCGTTAACGCTACGGGAATTTCGCTACCGGCGGGCCATCGATAAATCGTATCGACAGCCCGCGCCGCCGGCGTGGTGCGCAGTGCCCAAGTACTGGTGGTTTAATGAGGTAGAGCCTAGCGCTCTACCTGAAGATATACAGGCCTACCTGCCTCTTGGGCGGTGACTTCCAGGCTGTGCAGCCTCCAAGCAACTGGTACCTCCTCCCTTTCAGAGGGAAACATCATTGCAGGCTCTGCTATCGTCTGCACAGGCCCTAGACAGGCTAGACTCAGGCTGGGCTCTCTTTTTTTTTTTTTTTTTTTTTTTTTTAATAACCAAAAAATGCAAACTTTTGTCTTCTTCTACCACAACTTGAGTGGTACCGGCCTACCGACAACTTGAGTGTTTTTCCCGCTGCTCTAAGTGTCATGGGCCTACTCCCGCCATGTGAGTGTTTTCCCCGCTGCAACCCTCAAAGTCACGGCCAGAGGTAAGTACCGGCCCTGGGGGGCCTCCAAACAAACAAGTACCCTTGCGGGTCACACACACACTCAGACCGACAACTTCCACAAGCACTCAGACAAGCACGCACACACACACACACTTAGAAAACTCAGCACAACGCAGGGATCTCAAGAAGGCATTCATTCCAGCTGCAGCAAAACTCAGCAATCAGCAGTGTTCTCAGTCTGTGTTTGATGGGTCGTTACAAAAAAAATAGAAAAAAGGGCAAGTACGTTGGAGTCACACCCAATGTTCAGAATAGGCAATTTTAGCAGTTCCCAAAATTATGGTGCAAAAAAGGGGACCCTAAATCTGCCAAGCGCCACTGTGGGTCATGACTGGTGCAGTTTTAGACCCCCGAAACTCACACCATGACACGGGCCACTTCTTCTTTTCTTGCCTAATATCTCAAACTAAAAGTGTGTCGCAGGCTCACAGCCGCAGTCTTCCCCCCCAAAAAACAGGATCTTGGCAATCTATGTCCAAGATCAAAGAATGGAGGTACCACTAAGTTAGTGGGGTGTTGCCCCCTGCATCCAGGGATATGAAGCCTCTCTGACAAACACCCCCGGACTTTGCTTTTTGGCGAAACTGTGGCTGTTACACACTTTTAGTTTGAAATAGGCAAGAAAAGACAAAGCGGCGCTGGTGTCATGGTGTGAGTTTCCAAATGTGCAAGTTTAGTGGGGGTCTAAAACTGTGCCATTTTTTACCCCCAGTGGCGCTTGGCAGATTTAGAGGGGTCTCCTTTTTTAACTCCATTTTTTCGCAACTTCTAAAAAAAGTTGCCTGTAATTCTGAACGTTGGGTGTGAGTCCAACGTACTTGCCCCTTCTCTTTGTTTCCCCAAACACTCCCAGACTCAGTCTGACTGACAGATTGACTGACTGACAGCCTGATCAGAACAGAAATCCGCAGAATGATTGATGAAGAGCCAAGCACACAATTCATGATTTGAGTGTTTGCAACTTTGCATCCAATTAGATATAACCTCCTAAAAGCCCAATGACATCAGTGTCATCAGGTTGGCTTTCCATGCGAGTTATCACCTTGGGCAAGGTCGCACTGAATACCCAGACTATTAATTAAAAAAAAAAAAAGGAATACCCACTGCAGATATTTGTGTGGGTTTGTGGGCGTTGATGCTCCGACTCGGAATCCAGGGTCCAGAGCTCCGGAACAAAGAACCCAGGTTGGGAGGCCTGGATTCCAAAATGTGCATCTGGCATCTTTCATAATAATATTAGGTCAATCATGCCTACTGTAGCCCAGCAGGCCCCACGTCGCGTGCATGATTTAGGCCCCATGCATATGTGACCCATGCACCATGCCTACCCGCTTCCCCTAAATAGAACAGATGGTCTCCACCCGGCGAACGGAAGGCCTGCAGTGGTCATTATCGTTATATCTATATCTAGACAGAAAGTGAGCACTGAATGCAGCTGCTACAGTGACAGGGTGTTCTATTTGAGTGAAGTCCGTAGCCCAGATTCTGCATTTCTGACCGCTGATCCCCAACTTCAAGATGAACATCTGAAAATGAAGAATCTGGCTAAATTGGATGGAAGCTAGGTAGTACCCCCCCGGCTGTAAACCCACAAATGTACCAGTAATATGATGATAATGGGCCTCGGTTGTTCGTCCCCAGTACTCCCAGTGGCGGAATCGGGCATCAGATTCTGATTCAGTGAAGTGCAGACCATCTAACGGTTCCGGTCATGGCTGACAAGGGTCTATTGAGTGTCAGACAGAGATCTCTGGCAGATCATCACAGTGACTGTACGCATAGGCAGCGTAGGTGATAGTCGGACTTGCAAATTTTGAACAGAAAAGTCTGGACATACATGCAGGATGAGCCTGGTGTCACTAGACACTGAACATGATTAAGCTAGCCTAGCATGTAATCATGAGCCATGACACATACATGATGGATGACGTTCACGTGAAGAGATTGAAGACTCAAAATAAGCCAAGAGTTCGTGGTGCGGTCCCGGTAAGCGGCCAGGGGGGCAAAGGTCGGGGGGGATGAGGTACATGATACTAGCACCGACTCCTCGTAACCAGTAGGAGTGTCAGAATATCAGCGAAGTTTTGTGTCACGCTATAAGCTGCTAGCAATTCTACGATCGTTATTATTCTCCTCTGCAACCAAAGAAGACAAAAAACAACCTATGGCTTGTTTATTTATTGGGGTCTTCCCTTGTCTTAGATGGGAGGGGTCTTTTTTCTTTCCCCCGTCCCCCCTCTAGAAGTGGAGGAACCCCACTTACCGAAGAAAGGCAGGAAACATGCAAGGCATTGCAAACTCAGGGGAAATTTAAATTGGAATTACTGGTTTGTTATTTAGGGGCTCGTTAGACACTCCTTGGGGCGTCCTCGGGGCCCCGAGGAAATTTTCCCATCGTCGCCCGAGGAAATTTGCACCGCCGTTCCACTCATCCTCAGAATGGTTCCCCGAGGACGATTCCTCAGGGGCTTTCGCGGCCAGTTTCATATGTCGACAAGGGGGGGGGGGGGGGGGGGGGGGGGGGGGGGCGAGGTTGGTCCAGCGAGTTGTGTCCGTGCCCACGTCATTGGTCCAGCTCGGGTGGGCGTCTCAAATTCGAAAATCGGTGGCGTTAAAAAAAAAACACGGCATTGGAAAAGGCGCGCAGTCCCGGATTCGAATTTCGGAAATTCGAATTTCGGCAAGCGAGTGACGTCGGCGTGGGCGTCCCCGAGGAAACGTCGGCAGCAACATTCCTCGCCGGAAGCGTGTGGGTACGGGGTGGCAGCTACGTGTCGGTGGGCAGGCCGAACATACATGTGCACATCCGAAACAGCAGACACGCCGTCACACAATCGCCACCGTTGTCGTCTTCGCAGGCACACCTTCGTCGTGGACGTCTACGCCGTGCACTCCATCGTCACTCGCACCATCGCTGTAGTGCCCCCCGGCGCTCGTGAAGTCTTGTGTTCTTGGCGACGTCCATGTCGAAAGTACCAGTTTCGACGATGGACATGAGTAGGGAGGCGGGCCCGTGACACACTGAGCACAGCGGAGAGGACGGCGGTGGCAGCGGTCGTGAACGCCATCCTGTTCCGGTGTCAAATAGAGAGGAGCGAGGGGAGGATGAGAGCGGCAGTTCGCGCACCGTGGAAGAGGACGCTGCAGTCCATGAATGTGGACGACTTTGACACTGCTGCAATTTGCGACGCCGTGCTGCAGGTGTGCTACGCCATGGGGTGTGGAGCTTTTCCCAGAGCGACGCCCAGGTAGTGGATGAAGCGACGGACAGGGGGGACGTGGGAGGATCTGCGGCATTGCAGCGATGTGACGGCCGACTACTTCAAGGACAAGCTGCGCATGTCGCCACGTGTGTTCTGAGAGATCACGGAAGCTGTCTCCCTTCCTTCAACGACGTGTGACTTTCTATAGGGAGCCCCTCCAGCCTGACCACATTGTCGCGTACGCTTTGTACAGGTGGGCGTGGGGGGAGACGTACGAGAGCGGGACATGCAGTTTCGGCATTGGCAGATCTTTTGGGTTGGTGGCTGTGCTGGATGTAACTGCGGCTTTGCTGATTTCGTACCCTGACAAGATATCATGGCCGACGGGGCTGCAGAAGGCGGTCGTCTTGCGCGCTTTCGCTGACAAGGGTTTCCCTAACTGCCATGGGTGCATCGACTGCACCCACATCTATATCGACAAGCCAGCGAATTCCCCCGAGGAGGACTACTACGACAGAAAACATCGTTTCTCCGTCCAGGCGGAGGTGGTCATCGATCTGAACTTGCGTGTGCTAGACGTGTTCGTCGGTTATGCGGGAAGTTGCCACGACGTGAGGATCGTCCACCTATCGAGTTTATGGGCGTGCACGGAGGCAGGGGAGTTTTTCACTGTGCCACCTGTCATGCTGCCTTTCGGTGTGCAGCCGAATGGGTATTTGCTGGGTGACAACGGTTATCCCCCCCCCCAATGGGTAGTCGTCCCCTATGGCGGTTTCGCACAACACCCGTTGGAGTTGCGCTTCGACAACAAGTAGAAGACGGCAAGGGGAGCAGTTGAGAGAGCTTTCGGGAGACTGAAGGGGATGTGGAGGTTGTTCCTTCGCTCCCTCAAGACGAACATGGACAAGTTGCCGCAGCAGTTCGTCGCCGTGTGCATTCTGCACAACATACTCATCGACGCGGGCATCCCCTTCCATGACAATCTACTGTGGGAGGTCGGGCTGGACAGTGTGCATCGCAGGTTAGATCTTGGGATGCAGCGGCCTCGGAGGCTGATGTGTATGGAGTCGTCGACGAGGGATTCGGTGATCCTGCGGAACGCATTGACGGAGCGAATGGGTGCGCAGTACAGATGGCCAAGCGTGCGGGGCGGGCGGCTGCGGTGACGTGGCTGCGGCGAAAAATCGGAGCAGACAAAGGGTGAAGCAGGCGAAGAGTTTGTGTGTCGTGCATGAAGGGGTGGTTAGTTCCCCCTTCTACTGGCGGTCGCGTGTCGTCACAATATTGCTGGCCTCCGATGTGGTGGCGTTGGGCTGTGGTTCTGTCCGCGGCGAGAGGCGTCGTGTCCTTGAAGGGGTGGTCATCTGCGTTGGCATCGTTGTGTGTGTCGCCCCGTTTTGTGGAACTGGGGAGTTCATGGTCAGGTGGTTGTTTCGCTGAGCGTTAGCGTGCATGAGGCGGTGTGTGTGGGCAGTTTACTTTCAAATTGGTGTTCTTTCGAAATGCGCGGCCATGAGGAGAGTGTCGGCGGCGCGGGTAGATGGCAATGGCGCAGTCAAATGCGTCGTCGGCGGGGGCGACGTCACGTGCGTGCACGTGGCGATCGTAGTTGTCATGTAGTGTGTTGTCACCGTGGGTGACGTGTCTGGGTGTCGGACTCGAATCTTTCCATGCCCCTGACCATAACATATAGAAATTTGAATGAAACCAGAAAAAAAGCAAGCAATGCAAAGCTGTAGAATTCATGAATAACGTTGAATAATTCGATGTTCGCTTCAACAGATGACACAATGGTTTATCCATTTCCGAAACAAAAAACAACCAAAAACAAGGAAAACTTCATGAAACAACCCTATGACAATCGATCCGCCACAACAACGACCCGCAACACGAGAACCTCCCCTCCCATGATCGATCAGCCCCCCCACACAACCACCCTCCCCCCCCGCCCCCCCCAACACCTCCCGCCACCCCCACGAGAACCAAGCACACCACGAACCCGACTCCCCTGTCTACCATCTCCCCCCTCTTCCATCTCTCCCCTCCTCACCAGCAATGACCTCGTCGCGAGAACCTCCCTTCCCGCCACTTCCACGACCATCCCACGTGTTGGCGAGTAGATGACGCCGACTACAAAATCGGAGTGCTACCTCTGAACACTACAGTGACACGAACATGCACATGCAGGGGGTCCCCCCCCCCCATCCCATTTAGCCGTCTCTCTGGGACAAACGACGACCACCCTATCCCACCCTGCGATGGCCGTGTCCACTACGAGGCCGTCTTAGAAGACGCCAGACATTTTTCGACGGCCACGTCGAAGACGGGCGCCACGAACGCTTCATCAACCCCCCTTCAAGTTGTCGGCTTCGTCATCGCCTTTCTCTTCTTCTTCCTCATCCGGGGGGCCTATACCCAGCCAATCGAGCTTCTTGGCGTCCATGGGGAGGGCAAGCTCACGTCATGTGAGAACTTAACGCTGCAAGACTCCTAGTCAGGGATGTACAACGGAGGGTCTACCAAAGTCATGGGGGCATTGGGGGGGCTCGCCAACTTGTCCGTGATGTCGGTAGCAGCTTGCAAGATATGGCAACGCGCATCGAATGAGCGATGCATGGATGCCACGAGCATTGGCTTCGTTGTGAGTTGGATGAAAACCCACGTGTCGTAATGCGCGCGATGATCGCCCCCGCTCATCCGCATGAGCCACATGGTCGCCGCGAGCATTGTCATCGTGTCGGCAACACTCTTCAACCTTTCGTACGACACCCACCTGCTGTCGATCCCCTCCTCCATGCTCACGGCGCTCGTGAAACCCCCCACCCGTTGTTGGATGCTCGCCTCCTGATACGCTGCCAAGTGGTCGTTCTCGTGCCTATCTTCGATGTCGGCGCCGACGAACCACAGTGGCAACTTCATATCCATGTCCAGCGTAATGTGGAACACCATGGGGCTCACACATATACCTCAGTCTTCCCCCATCCACATGGCGCGAGCGATGTTAGTGGCCGCGTCCCCGCAAAGAGATGGACTGCACCTTGAATGCCCTCTCCTTCTCAACGTTCAACTCCGTTTCGTCCTCCATTTTCTGCTGCGGGATGGTGATATGAGGCAAGACAATGATTCGACGAACGCCCGGAGGCTGCACTCCCCGTGCCACCGCCACAAGATACAGGCACGCTTCCTGTATCAACTTGAGCATGACGTTTCCTTCAGTTTCATTCCAGAAACGCAAGTCATCTACCCACAGCTTCGACGCCGCCTTCATTCAATCTCACGTACCCCGCCGCCGCACCCTGTTCACCAGCGCACTTCTCTTGCCACTTGGGCTATGTATGGCCACCCCTTCTCTCAGGAGTGTTCCTCCCTAACTAGACCTAGTAGGACCATACGTTCATCAAACTCAATAACTTCTCCCCCCAATCTGTTTCAGTGATCCTCCCACCATTTCCACACCCTCTTGGAAGTTGTGGGCAATCACACCACAGATGTTTGGTGGACTCTAACGGCCACGAGCATCGGGTGCATCTCAGGGAGACATCCATCTCCCTGCTGCACAGCCAAACCGGCCAAGGTGTGACAAAGAATGAAAGTATCCAGAGGGAGTGAGCGGGGAGCCTCTCCGCCGACATCCCCTGCCCTCGCGACATCCCCGGCATGTGAAGCCCCCCCCACAGCGGCCCCCTGCGCCTCCTGTGCAGGAGAACGGTTCCTGTTCCCTTGAGCGACCGCTTGTGAACTCCCTACAACGTCTGCAGTCGTCCGCTGTCATGGGGTTGCTGGTGTTCATGCATGGACCGCAGGCTCGTGCACGTCCGGGGCATCGTTGAGACGTAGAATGGGCGCGCGATGCGGCTGTACGACACCAACTCCCAAGCCCTCCCCCGATGCCGCTGCGGCTTCCACGTCCATGACGTTGTCGGCTTCCGCGCGGCCTCCTCCACAACGTCTTTCTACAAGAGCTTCAATTTCCTCCTCTTCAATTCGGATGCCTCCCCCCGTCCGCCTCAGCATCCTCCTCTTCAACGACGCTTCCTCCTCGTCCTCGAAGTCGCTCTCCTCCTACGGCGCAACCTCCTCCCCCACCCATTCGTTGTGTACGGCACTTCCTGCACCCGAAGGCCCGCCTTGGATGACCTTCCTCTTCTTGTTGGCGTTGTGTCGTCCCTTTTTCTCCCACACCGCCGCTACCATTGCCTGGTTAGTGGCGTTCTTGCCGCGTCCAGCACCACGGGGCGACATGGCGCACAACACAAAAGCTCGCCGACTGACCAGTTGCAAATCCGAAAAGCAAAGTTCGCAGTCCACGTCGACAACGACGACGATAACGACGACGGTGATGATGGCGATAAGGGCGATGTTAAGAACGATGATGGCGCAGTCCACGACCAACACGAGGGCGACAATGGCAACACTGGTGAAAAAGGCAACGACAACGGCGATGGCGACGATGGCGATGCAGAAGAGAAGCACGCGACGCGGATGACGGCCACAATCGCGCTGACGATGGCGATGATGGCGACGAAGATGACGACCGCGATCTCGTTGACGATGCCGATGATGGCGGCAAAGATGATGATGGAGGTGCTGGAGATGGAAAGGGAAGATGGCGACGATGGCAGCAATGGTGATGTCGTGTCGTCCACTCGACGACGACCACTTGCACGTTTCGCAGCGAGATTAGAACGGTCGACTGCGCGCGCAGGGCGGCGACCCCTCTGGAAGGCGAGGATCGTCGAGGGTGGTGTAGTGCAGCATTGGACTACTTTCGTCTTGCAAAAAAAACGATGGGCGGGGAGGAGGCAGGAGCAAGCGAATGCGAGTGCGAGATGGCGAGAAGGCTGGCGTGTGGAGTCTAAAGCGGGCGTCTGGAGTCCCGTCGTGGATTTGATGAGGACGCCCGCATCCTCTCAAATCTGTGCGCAGTGGTGTGCATCCGTCGACCGCCATCTTTCTTGTCGCCGCCCTTGGTGAACAGTGGAGAGGGATGGACCCCCAGCGGCAACACGACAAGACACCAACCGCCAAGCCACGCGACGCAAATGGACACCCCCACCCACACCACCCCAATCCGCCTATCCCCAATCCACCCGCCGCCTCCTGCCCTCAAAAACTCCCCCCCCCCCCCCCACACACACCCACAAAATCAAT
>BFEA01000042.1:2120266-2131907 GCA_003427395.1 Chara braunii
TCTCCCCCCTCCCTCTCCCCCTCCCTCTCTCCCCCTCTCCCTCTCTCTCTCTCTCTCTCTCTCTCTCTTTCTCTCTCTCTCTCTCTCTCCCCCCCCCCCCTCTCCCCCCTTTCCAGGTACATGCCCGCATGCCGCCCGGGCCACCGCTACTGCGGTCATCAACACCCCCCTCGACGCCCTCGTTTTCCAAGTGCAGACCCGCATACGGCCCAGGCCACCGATGCTGCGCTCATCGACAGCGCGTGCCCACCCCCGCCCCTTCGCCCGATATTTCATCTGCAGTGCCACTCCTCGGCCCCCTGCGACGCCAGTTTTTCCAACCGACGGGCCTCCCCCACCGCCTCCGCGGTTTTCCTCTGTCCTCTGCGGCACATCCCGGTTCGCGCCTCCTAGTTCCTCCGCCCGTCGCAAATGCGGTGCCGTCATCCGGCGCGCGGGGAGCTCCGGCCTCCGCGAACCAACGGCGCCCGTCGCAAATTCGGCGCACCCTCCTCAGTCCCATGTGGCACCGCACGCGGCCCTCCAGCCTGATTTTCGCTGGGCCCGCTGGGAGCGTCACGCGTGGACCGCTCCTTCCTTTAAGGTATAAGAGAAGAGATATGTTCATTTTTATGGGACACTGGGCCCTGTTCCCAGTTCTTTTTTTTTTTTTTTTTTTTTTTTTAATTTAAAGAAGGGCCTTTTGCAAGGCTTCTATCCCGGTGGTGGTAAGAGAACCACCGGGATTGAGGCTTTGCTTGGCGGACCGCTCCATCTATTGGTGGGGGCGTCACCTGCTGGAAACCGGGTCCAGCGTCCCTTAGATACAACCTTGCAGTACATTATTGAAAGTCTTTACGAGTGACGCCACTGTGCTGGAAACCGGGTCGAGCGTCCCATACCAGAGCTACTTGTCAAGAACTTCATCAACTTTTCGATCCTGTTCTGCAGCCAGGGCAGGGACTGGGGGAGACACTGGGGGGCACCTGTGAATTCTCCCCTCGCCCCCTGGCCCCTGCTGTTCACCAACTATCCTCAGGGCGTTAGTTGTAATTTTTTGGAGAAAAGCTGGGCAATAATGCTGAAGGTGAGCCCTACGATCTACAGAGATAAGAAGGGCATACCTAGTCAAAATTGCAGAAGTGTCTGAGAAGTACTGGAAAAATGTAGGAAAACAGAGGATGTGTTTGGCTAGCGCTTTGGGGCTCAGCACATCATGGAGGGGGAAGAACTTCCTCTAGAGCCCAAGGGTGGGGGGGGAAGGGGTCTTCAAATTCTTGGGCAGGGCATAGGCCGTCATCGGGGTCCATAGAGGTCCATTCGTGGAAGATTAGCTGATAGTTTCTTGCTGTCTCTGTCCGGTGTCCTTTTTTGTAGTTCCTCATCCTGCTGACAATCCCCAGACCATCTTACCTCCGCCACCTATCCTTCTCTTTCCCCTCCCAGCCAGTCTTGACAGAATCCGGAAATGATCCGATTGATGTCTCGCCAGGAGTACATCTGGTCAAGCTTATCTCTGGCAGTCTTCCACTAGGCTGCAATTTCATGTGGGATTAGCAGGCGTAATTGTTTTGTGACTTCTCCATCTTTCAACCGCGCCCCTTCTATTTCCCGTATACATCTTTTCCACCAGATAACCCAGAGGACAGCCCGCCTGCCTAAATGGAACATGTTCTCTTGGAATACGTTTCCTCGGATCGGGGGGTAGTGTCCTAGTAATATAACCCTCCAATCCCATGGCCATTCTGTACCGGAGACTATGTGCTGCCAGATCCAGTTCCAACTCCTCCATAACAGTACTGATGTCGAGCATTGAAGGAAGATGTGTTCTATAGTCTCGGCCCGTTTTCTTCCTGGGTAGTTCTAGAGGCAGTTGTGGCACCAGGGTAATGCCCGGCCTCGCTGTTCCAGGCGGGTATGTTCAGTCAACCAGTCGTTGGTTGGCAGACAACGATGTGCGATTTGCCACTGAAGGCAGAAATCGTAGCCGGTCTGTCCCCGTAGTGTGAGAACCATTGGATGGGTTTGAGAAGGTCGCGGTCCACATTGAGATGCCGGTACCACCTGTCTTCTACTAACTCCCGCAATTTTCACTTGGGACGGAGCATTCGGTAGACCAATTTGGTTTTCAAGTTACGAAGTGTTTGTTTTTTTACCGTCCCTTGTCTAATCCTCATTTCTTGGGACCAGTTCCACTCGTCGGGGTCGAAAGGAAGTTCCTCGATCGGGGTCATTGGCCGGTATGCTCTCCAACATCTGCCATCATCTAGAACTCTGATGTGATATATACTTATTCTCTCCTTCCAGATGAAGGGGAATTGGCTCCCCCGTAATACCCCATCCCTTTGGACGGAGAAGACCTCGATTAGTGCTTGTGTTGGATTGACCACGTGTACTCGTCCTATCTCCTTATCATGATCGGGTAGTCCTATCCAGTCTCCTTCCTTCAAGTGAGGGCCTTTTCGAAGGATACTATACCATTGAAGAGGGAAGCTTTCAATCAGTTCATTTAGTGCAGATTCCGTAAGATGGCAGTAGCGCAACCATGCACGCATCCTTTCTGCATTCTTCCAACACCTTCCCTCTATGTCCCACATGTCCCCTACCCTGCTAACGCCGTGTTTGACCCTGCCTTTCCAAGGGGCCTCTGAACAACACCTCACCTGGCCCAAGGAATCCGTGATCAGTCGGTTTTCGAACAGCGGCTGTCTGAATATTTCCTCCCATCTGTCCGGAGTTAGTCTATCAGGTGGCGGGAGCTTCCTCCATGTGCGTAAGAGGCGCAACCAGTGTTTGTCTGCAGGGTCCCCATTTCTGTACTTTCTTGGGAGTCTCCAATGTCTATCCTGCAGCCATACTAAAGGGTCAGTCTCAGGGGGAGTTTCCGGGGCCAGGGCGGCAATTTGTGCCAGGGCTAGGGGGGCCAGGGGGAGGACGGTGAAAAAAATGATATGCTGGAGCCATCGAAGCGTGAGGGCCTGGAATTGTGTGGCTAGGTCCACAATTCCCAGTCCTCCTCTGGCCCTGGGCTGAATTACTGAATCCCATGCTACTCGACCGATCGCGTGGGGGGCGTTGCTGTTGCCTCTCCAAAGGAACTTGAAGGTTGCTAGCTGTTGTTTTAGTTGTCTAAGTCCTTCATCGCTCACGGACCGTACAATGGATTTGTACCAGAGTGTCGCTAGAACTACATTATTGATGACCAGGGCCCTCCCAAATAGTGACGTATGCTTATTGTCCCATTGTTTAAGTTTGGCGTTTGCGGGTCCTGCCAACCATTCATCATTGGACACCGATTTTTCCATTGTCGTGATGAGGGCCCCTAGGATTCTTAATGGGTCGTCTAGGGGAAGCCATGTGATTCGCGGGCTTTCAAAACGCCTTCCTCCTTGGTGATGCATCCACCATCCTACGGTCTTCTGTCCCCACTTAACTGCCATATCGGACAGTTGGCAGAACCGACTCATAAGATTTTGGATTTCTTCCATATTTAGGTCTATTGCCTCCGTCGTTATGGTAAGGTCGTCATAAAAAAGGGAGTAGACCGGTACTGCTTCCTCCGGGACTGTGTAACACTCCGTACGACGTACGGGGGGTTTATCGTACGGTCGTACGTACAGCCCCGTACGGGGAAAAAAAAAAAAAAAAAAAAAAAAAAACATTTTTATTTTTTTTAATCTCAAATTTGGTAACGAATTTGAATATGACCCTGAGGCAAAAGTGTTTCAGTTTATTTTTCTGCATAACATTTGTTTTTTTCAGATTTTTTTGCTTTTTTTTGTTTTTGTTTTTTTTTTCCATACGTACGGCCCGTACGACCACATGAGCCTGTACGTACGGCCGTACGTACGTACGGACAACCCGTATTCGTACGGGGGTCTACACAGCTCCGGGATGTTGGCAATCTTAATGCGGGAGAGGTTCTTATTGTGTCTAAGGTTGGCTGGCAGTGCCTCCATAATTACCAGAAGGAGATACGGGGCAATGGGGTCCCCTTGTCTTACTGACCGATGGATCTCAAAAGGAGGCCCTATCGACCTATTTACCTGTACACAGGTAGTGGCATTATGGTGTAGGATCTTGACCCAGCGCCGGACGATCGGGCCGAGATTCATTCTTTCCATGCATTTGTCCAGAAAGTGCCAATCAACATGGTCGTAGGCCTTTTCAAAGTTGATAAAAATGATGGCCGCGTTTGCTTTATTCCGTTGGGCCAACTGGACCACTCATGCTGTTTCTCATGAATAGACTGGAGCTTTTGTCCCCTCGAAAGAAAAAAATACAGGACAAAGGATCATCCTATGGATTATTATACATATTTATGGGTCTTTGGGAGGAGATGCTCACCGCTAGTACACTGCCCAGCCTTGCAGAAAGAATTTGTCGCCACAAGCAAAACTCAGAGGCGCTGAGCGGATAGGCCCACCGTTGAAAAAAAAAAATCGGCGGCCTTCGAAGTGGTGCGCGTTTCATGCTGACACCCGCGGGCCGATGGGTGGTGTATCGACATGCAGACATTTAGATGTCATGCAGACCCGTAAATTGTAGATAGTTCTATAAACAAGATCATAATCATTAAGGAAAAACGACTGTCCGTCTGGAACGTTATACATCTCAGCAGACCTGTAAATTGTAGATTATCCTATAAAAAAAATTAAGGAAAAAGGATCCTCGCTCCAGAGCCTAACATCCTTCAGATGTAAGAGAAGCTGGGTGGTGCTCCGAGTACTTGCTCCCTCCGGGTAGACTGCGATGGCCCCGGCCTCAAGTGGCTATTCATATAATGGCTATGGAATGTTTAGGAGAAAAAGGTTATAGATGTTCATTTTTATGGGCATCTATAACAGGATAACGATTTCTGTTTGAAGATCTCATGCCGGCCAGAATGATCCATGTCAGTCTCTGACGGCTACAGCTTAGAGGCATACCCACTGTCCTTTCAACAACAGACCGAGTCCATTAGCACCAACGAGCCTGGCTCAGTTGATATATGCAACCGAGGTTCGAACCCTACCCTGACGAGCAGGTGAATGCAATGAAATAACTACGGCCGGTCAAGTCTATGATGATATCACTTTTTTTTTTTTTTTTTTTTTTTTTTTTTTTTTTGAGAAAACAGCCCAAGCACATGCTAGAGGTGCTGATAAGAGCAGACACCGCTAGCACGGTCAGGAAGGCTCCATCTATTGGTGGGGAGCAACACCTGCTGGAAATCGGGTCCAGCGTCCCTGAAAACACCCAGATTATCATAAACGTGCCACGTGTCACATCCTTCATCCTAACCAGCTGTGATGGCAACACGAACCACGCACCATTCAACACGACGAGCAGCATTCATTGCCCTCCTTTCAAGGGGATTAACTGCTAATCGCAATCTAAAAAATTATTCCTATTCTGGAACCCTCGTCATACATCGTACCAAAAATCACACACCGCTACGAGGGGAGGGGGTAATCAGAAATAGGGGAATTATAGCGATTCCACTTTCGGAGTCAGCAGAGAACCACCTGGACCACCCCAACTGCTGAGCACAAATATTTCCCCCATGGTGCCACGTGGCAAATTGTAACAAGAACACTCACTATTAGTGCCCTCGTGGCAGCACCGGGAATCGCGAGTTATACGTTGATCACCACACACTGGCAGCGAAATCCTACCCAAAAAGTTGCACTGCCAGGTAAACAGAAGATAGATCGATTATTATGGCTAACCCCATCATCGTCACCGAGTTGTCTCTCCTAAATTATCTGAAAAGCAATCGCACCGTCCGCAATTAAGCGGAAACCTCACTAGGAAAGACACCCGTTTTCAGGCCTTAATGCGTCATACATTGTTAACACGTGGCTAGAACGGGTTTTTCCACGTGGCAGCCTACAGGTGAGGGGAAGCAAATCCAATATCAAACGAACCTCTAACCCACCCCCTCACGCACCCATCCCACCCATATCTGTCTCCCACACCCATCCTCTCGCCATCCCCCCGAATCGTCAGCACGATATCTCAAGACTGTCAGCCTTTTTCTTTTCTTTTTTCAAAGAAAACAACAACAGCCTAGTATGCTGTAATTCCGAGTTGGACTCCATCTTTTTCCCGAGAACATAAATGTGAAACACACTCTAGGGCTAGTCCTAGAGATTGAAAGGCAAAATGGGTGCCCTGCATCAACAGCAGGGAAGTCTGATACAATACCTACTAGGCTGGCTCCTACTTCTTGTAGTACAAAACGTTTAGCACACACATTGGGCGTCGTTAGACGCTCCTCGGGGCATCCTTGGGCTCCGAGGATGAATCCTTGGAAAAGTTTAGGGTTTTTGTCATCTTCGTTAGACTCATCCTCGGAGCAATGTCAGAAATAAAAAAGGAAAAAAAAAGAAAAAAATTTGTGCTTCACGCTTTCATAGGGTACAGACGTGCATGCCCAGGGCCTCTCCTGTCCGTGAAACGTGGATCCTCGGGGCCCAAACAACCTCAGGAGGTCGCCGAGGACAATTTGACTGGGAAAACCTCGGAGCCCAAGGATTTGTCCTCGGAGTTTTTTCACATTTTCATTTCTGATTTCATCTCCAAGGACAGGTGGAATGAAATCGAACTCCTTGGAATCACGTCCCGGAGGAGTGTCTAAGGATGCCCATTAAGGAACTACTTTGTGGCAGTTTGTGCTATAATCTAAAAGGCCTCATTCTTTACAATCTTTATCATCCCCAGGTACTATAACTGGGGGCGATAAGAGTAACCCACGATGCTCCAGGCTAGGAAGTGATGTGGCCATAGTCCCAACAAACATTGTACTTAGATGATGTATAGAAGGGAAGTGGGAGCCGGTTTCTAGCAGGTGTCGCTCCGAACCAATAGATGGAGCAGCCCGACAGGCAAAGTCTCAATTCCGGGACTTCTCTTACCGCCAGCAGAATATTAGAGGCCTTGCAGAAGGGGTTGGGAAAAAAAAACAAAAAACAAAAAACAAAACCCGAGTATCCCCTAGTAGTAGGGCCCTGTAGCGGATGGCTCCGGTCCATTGGTGGGGAGCATAACGGTGCCATAACCTCCTGGAAACCGGGTCTAGCATCCCCAACAGGATTCAAAACAGATGGAACAAAGATCAAGACCCCACCCGCTGCCTTTGGAGGTAAGAGTGTAGACAGGAACATGCTAGGACGCAGGACCTGGTTCCTGGCAGGGAGGGGCATATTTTGTTTTGCTTGCGGCTTGCCAGTATATATATGATATATATTTCTTTTTTTTTGGTTCTCTCTTATAAAAATCCAGGTTGTTGTAGAGGCAGGCTTCCAGACATATGGCAGTTGCCTCAGTGGTCGGCCATTTAGTTATCTTGAGACTTTCTTTATGAGACCGCCTTCCCTACCCTTCCCCTCATCACTTCTCCCGCGCACCCCTATACCCACTATCCTACCTCAGTGTTAATCACTCAGGACCATCACCCCTTTACCATGGCGGAGGGAGGACCTTGACCGAACAGCAGTTAATATCGGCACCACGGCTAGGCAGATAACTCCACCCAGCCCTAGTTGAAGCATGATCGGACAAGCCTTGTCACACAGGCACTTTGGACACCAAGCTCAACCATTCTTCTCCCAGTCCCATATGATGCCCAAACCTCTCAAGCATATCACTGACCACGCCTGATAGCCCCCCCAGGCCCAGATCTAGCCTATGGCAATCCCTAGAGGGGACCAGGCACCCCTGAATTGTTTTTTAGACCCCCCAGATTGCCATTATAGTTGCCGATGTACAGATAACCGCATGGTTCTGGTCTTCTAATTAGCAGATGTACGGGGCAGTGCCCCGTAATTAGCAGATGTACGGGGCAGTGCGGCCAGTGCCCCCGGGGGCACCACTCCCCCCATCCACCTATTAACTATTGCTAAGTTACCACGACTAGACGGTTGAACTTCTAACCTATCTCCTGCAGGAACACCAGTCGTTCGCAGCCCCGACCTGCTGCTCTTAAGCCACCAGTACTTGGCCCAGCTATCGGCCGCGGCGCTTTCCCATTAACGCGCCGCGCCTTTAGGGCTTCGGGGTACCGGACCACAATGGGTGGACGCGCCAGCCAAAAAAAATTGAAACGGTACCCCGGCGCTTCGGCGAAAATCGGCGCGCAGGGGCATTCCAGGCTTGGCATGGATAGCTGGGCCAAGTACTGGTGGTTTAAGTTGAAGCTGTCATATACAAATTATGATGTTTCAAGTTCAGGTCCGATAGAGTCATAATGAGGATGCACGGTGTTTGGGCAACATCTAGCTAAGGGATACCCGACGTTACCCATTGCTCATAAGTTGAAGCTGTGGTATACAAATGATGTTTCAATTCAGATAAAGTCATAATGAGGATGCACTGTGTTTCGGGGGAGACGGTACCTACTATGTGGCGGCATTATTAATTTATTACTCATATTTAGTTTAACTCTGTGTGTGCGTAGGCACGTGAACCAATGGACCTGTCGCTCATAAGTTTGACCCTGGGACCTTGATTTTGACTTGCCTGTATGTTTCATTGTTGATGTACCGTGTGTTTCTGAGCAGTGACTGAGCCTCTGGAGTCTTGAACCTGAGACCTGTTTTTGTGTATCTCTAAAGTGAATGTTCGGTACCACTCCTGCCGTATGCATGCCTCCAGCAAGCAATGCCATCTGGAGGATTCCAGGGCAACGGGGAAGGTGCCCCCTGGAAGCAGCTGAAATCGTTTGTGCAGGCCCATTTATCCAGTGTAGTGAAGGCAATCGTGTTGTCATCCAGCATTTACTGTTGTTGTTTCTGTTCGTTTTAGAAGACTTAGTGCACTGTGTGGTGCGCTGTGTGGTGAAGAAGACAGCCACAGCTGAAGAAGGAAGGCAATCCTGTCGTCATCCAGCTGGTTCGTGAAAGCAAGAAGTCCACTGTGTCGTGAAGAAGACAGACATAGTTGAAGTAGTCAGGCAATCCTCTTGTCATCTAGCAATTGTTGTTTCTTTTCCTTTTTGGAGTGGAGGCTCATATTAGCAGAGAGTTGTGCTTGGTAGAGAGTGAGTCATCACCGACTAGAAGCATCGCTTTGATGTTCCGGGAGAGATCATAGGAGAGAGTGGGAGGAGAGGAGACATGCTTGGGTAGTAGAGTGTGCAGAGGATGAAGACTCCCTTCAACTCTGGTCCGCATCAATTCAATTGTGTAAAAGTGGCGCCGCCTGGTCTGCTATGATCTGGAAGTTGCAAGTGTGTGGCATATTTGTGGGGCTGACCCACCATATTATGCAAGGAGTATGAGCGAGAGTGATAGACAGAAAACCAAGTTGCAAAATCACACAGATGTCCAGATAGTCATGTACCAAGTAGTGAGCTTAAATGCACCAAGATTCCATCCAAATAAGAGCAAACCAGTGAACTCGTGTGCCAATGTTATCGCCCTCAGGCCTTACCAACACAGTATCCAATGTTGCTCATCTCTGACTGGCGCCCAGTGCCCAGCCTACTCTACAAAGCCTATCTAGCCTATCTACATTCTTGCAACAGGATCACTTTGACGTTGAAGACCAACGTACATGATGTCAACACCAATGCCGATCTGCCACATACACCAGGTACACTCTCTCTCCTCCCCTCATCAGACCTTGTCCATCCACTCATGTGCCTCCTACCCGAAGACCACCTTCGCACATCACCATGTGCGCCGCTGCAGCCCAGCTATGGCTGCTGTGTGCACGCTGCCCTGCAGCGCTCCTCTCACCTCATAGCGCCCGCGTGCGCCCCAGCCAGCAGCGTGCATGCAGAAACTTGTGCAGCAACGCAGCAGCGTGTCCGCATTGCCTGACTAGGCCAAAATGCCTTCCTCAGGCCAGGGCGCTTTCCTTTATGGAAAGTGCAGCCTTCCTTTGGCTGCGTGGCCCGGCTGAGGAAGTTTCCAGTAGCTTCCAGTCGGGCCCCAGTGTCTGTGCCCAGGCCCCTTCTACAGTTAAGGGCCTAGGCCCTTTTTGGTTAAGCTCATCCAGGCCGGCGTCCAGGCACAAGTGTTTGCCGCATTCTCATCGGCTCGCTGCAGTTGTGTGACTACAATACTGTTTTCTCATTCATGCACGGCCACTGCGTGATGTGTCGTCCTCACAATAAGTGTGCCCAGGGTGCAACCACGGCCCTGGGCTCAACTGTGCAGCGCAGTCGTTGTTTCTGGAAAGAGCCTGGAGGCTCACGTTTCCTTGTAGCCAACTGGCGTGCTGCAACTGTCTGAGTACCCACAATTAGAAAATGTCAAATTTTGGCCTCTTGTGAATATTCAGGCCTGCCCGCACAGGCTCACAGGGCTTGCTGGGGGCCACAGCCCAGAACATGTGCATGTGTGATAAGGGCCTACATGGGTGGATGAAGTACGACATGGGTGTGGTATGTCAGGCACTATATCAGACACTGATGGTATCACTGGCACATAAACGACCATAACGTCAAAATGGACATTTTTTATGTTTTGAACGAAATTGAAACTGAGTTTTTTGGCCGAAAACTTGTCAAAATTTGTTGTTCCTGAGGGTCCAGCGTTTCACAAACGCTGGACCCCCTGGCTGTACATGGACCTAGCTTGAGACCAGGCACCTCCAGGAAGGACTGCCTGGAGGTACCTGGCCTCAAGCTAGGTCCATGTACCAGTGCCGTACCTTCGTTCATTGTTCATGGGGTGTGTGAACGGAAACCGGTCATGGAGTTCAGGGAGTTCACGACATGGGAGTTCATGGAGTTCAGGGAGAGCAGGATCGTTTTTTTTTTTTTTTTTTTGGCTGGGGGGGGTGTTTTTGTTTTTATAGGAGGGTGGGGGTCATAGAAGGGTAACCCCCATAATTTTTTGATTTTTTTTTTTTCACAAATAATATTTTTTTAATTAAAAACGGAAAAAAAAAATTCAACCAGCCGAAATAAGCATTTTCATTTGTTATTTTATAGGTTATTTCAATTTTATTTTTATTTTTTCAATGTCATCACGCTGTGGGGCTTGAGGCGACCTTTGCTGGGTGAGAGCTCAAAAAAAAAAAAAACAAAAAAAAACACCACTCTTTCATGGTCTGCCCGTTCACCGTGAACGGCCGTTCACAAAAAAAACACCAAATGAATGGCCGGTCACGTTCAAGTGACCGGTGCCGTTCATGTTCAGGGTGACGCTGGACCCTCAGGGCCTCAGGAATAGCAAATTTTGACGAGTTTTCGGGCAAAAAACTTGGTTTCAATTTTGTTCAAAAATGAAAAGATGTCCATTTTGACTAAATGGCAGTTCATACACGTCAGGCGTTGTCAGCTGTTCGAACAGGGATTATGGACACAGCTGACCTTTCCCTACGCGCCCTAAGTTAATGCTCCCAAGCTCTTGCAATTGACTCTCCTCATGGATGCGCAGCCCGTAGTTTGTTTGTTGACGTGATTGGGGAAGGGTAAGGTAGTGATTATGCCGTGTGTATGTTTCGTCATGTTAGCTCTACACAACTCGAAGAGTGTGTGTGTGTGGGGTCCCAGTTGGTGCTTTATTCAGGATGTTCATGGGACGCCGGACCCAGTTTCCAGCAGGTGGTGCTCCCCATCAATAGACAGGAGAATGTGTGTGCGTGTGTATGTGAGAGTGAGTGAGTGAATGAGTGAGTGTGTGTGTGTGTGTGTGTGTGTGTGTGTGTGTGTGTGTGTGTGTGTGTG
>BFEA01000042.1:2144383-2157200 GCA_003427395.1 Chara braunii
TCTATTGTTTGTGTTTCCCATTCGTTCATTGCGTCCTTCCACGTTTTAACTAAAACGCGCAAACCCGCTTTGCCATTTGTAAAGTCGCCGGAAGCAGGGTTGGGCGACTCGCGTCGCGGCTCGAACCCCCATTCGGGTCCTGCCCATTTCTTGTCTGCACTCCGTTTGAACCAGTATACCGGTCCCTTCTCAGGCCCCCAGTTCTTGTCGGTGCAGTGCGCTTTGTAGAGCATAGCCGGGTTATCATCCTCCATGTAGAAATGGAAAAGGTGGGGTGTGGCATGACCTGAAATCAAGTTGTCAAGGTACGGTGAGATCGCGGTTTTTCAGTCCACCATTTCCGTTAGTTGGGTGCACTCCACTTGCTCCTCACATGACTGTTGCAACACCGCAAACAGTTCTTCCATCGTGTACGAGTCGGAGCCATTCAGTTTGCGAGCAAACAAACTAAACTTCGCGTCGATGTCGGTGTGGGTATGACCAACTATCATGAACCCCATCAAAATCTCCTTGAAAATCCTAAACTTCACCAACAATGTAAGAAATGCGAAGACGAATCTGTTTTTGTTCTGTCCGCCGCAGTTATCAGCTTGGACGCGAAGCAACGGCGGGAGTTTGCCTTCTCGCGCTTGCACGTCCCTCAAAACTTTGGCAATGGACGTAACTACTGAATTCGACCCGTGAGAAAGATAAGGAAACCAGGTATGCACAATCAACGACGGATTCCTATCGTGAGCTATGATACCGGTGAGGTTCGTTTTCATCATCGTATTATTAGCCATCTCCTTAGACAAACGTCGGCGCGATGCATGGGGAATGGTAGTCTTTGCCTGATCCATTCCATCTATAATGATGCACAAACTTTGGTCCTTATGCAGCTCGGACTCTGCCGACCATCGGTCATACTGCTTGCGATGGGCCTTTTGCAGATCGAGGTGGCTCCTTTGCGCTGCAACCAGTTCCCGCAGTGGCCCCGAGAGTGCTCCTTCAATGAGGATAGCGTTTTTTATGCACACGTTGCACCTCGCGTGGTCAGTCGTTCGAGCCAACCTCACGTGCCAAAAATAGTCTCTCCATATCTTACAGAACACCTGATACGACGCGCAAGACACACCTTGTTTGCCTAACCTGCGTTCGATGCTATTATAGACGACTTTCTTACTACCATACACCGAAGGGAGACGAATACGGTTCCTAATCTCGAAATCCGGACCCGTCTCCGTCTGATCCGGCATAGGATCGGACTCGTCGAGGATAATATCCTCAAACGCAGACCATGTCAACGCATATTGCGTTGTTGTCCGAGGACGTCCCTCGTTAGCATGACCTGCATCGACGACTCCTTCGTCGAGGTCATCATTATGTCTTTTGTATGTGTTTCGGCCACAACCGAGTATCAAACACCATGCGGTGACACAGACCGGATGCATCTCTACAATAGGTTTCACCTTCGGCTTCCTTTGGATCAGAGACGTGAAACTACGAAGCTTGTCTATCCACCACTTGCGCTTGTCCTTGCCTCTAAACGATCCGAACTCGCGTCTGCACTTCTGGACCTCCACTGCTTTCATTCTAGAGAGACACCTGTAAGACTTGCAACATGTCTTCTTCACAACGGCCTCACACTCTTTGAGGCTGCATCTACGTTCATAGGTGGCATCCGACTCGTTCGATCCTCGTCTGCGCGTGTGGTATGTGTACCTCATTTTGCCTTGTCTACCAAACAACGAACACCGGGGAGGAACAGATAGTCCCTCCGCTGCGGCATCATCGACTTCTGAACGCCGATCTATCGAAGCTTGCTCTCGTTCCTCTTGGTCTCTCAGCAGTTGCTCCCGTTCGAACTCGGCGATTGTTGTTTGGGAAAGTACGAAATCGTACGGGTCATCATCGCCGTCGCCCAGAGAAGGAGGATGAACGAAACCCGAGGGGCACGGTTCTGTGGAGACACCGACGGAAGCGACTTCTGCACCTCCGTTGATGATATCTTCGAGACGGAGACGTCTAACGACAATGTTGCCTGTCACCGTCTGGCGGCGACGAACACCACATCATTCATGTGACCTATCAGTGGAGTCCACCCGACCCCGACGTTTCGATGGTGTAGCAAAGCCTGAAGGCGATCGACTTTCACCCGAAATAACAATTTTGGCTTCATTTGGTGTATGAAACAATCGAATGGATGGTTCGGATGTCATGGTCACATTAGCGCTCGACACGGTGAACCTGGCAGAGCGAGATAGGCACAACATTCGGCCATGACAGAGTGAGAGTCTATCATTGGCTTCTATTATCATTCAGGGCACTCACTCGCCTACAACAAATCTACCAAACTCACTTGTCCAGAACGAATCTACCATACGAGTGCGGTGTGCTAGCGACGGGGGTACCGCGTTTGACAAACGCTGTACCCCCGTTGACGGGGGTCGATCGTTTGACGAACGCAGGACCCCCCCCCCCGACAGGGGTCCAGCGCTTCGGTACACGCTGTACCCCAGTTGGGGGGGGTCCTACGTTTGTCAAACGTTGTACCTCCATTGGGGGGGGGGGAGTCCTGCGTTTGACAAACGCAGGACCCCTCGGCGACAGGGGTACTGCGTTTGACAAACGCAGAACCCCATGCGTTTGTCAAACGCTGGATCCCCCCCCAACGAGGTCCAGTGTTCGACAAACGCCGGGGTCCAGCCTTTGTCAAACTCAATACCCCCGTCGCCAGGGGGTACCGCGTTTGACAAACGCTGGACCCCCCGACGACGGGGGTACCGCGTTTGACAAACGTTGGACCCCTGTCAGGCAGGGGTACAACGTTTGTCAAACGCTGTCAAACGCGGTACCTGGGGGGGGGGGCTGCGTTTGTCAAACGCAGGGCCCCCCGGCGACGGGGGCACCGCGTTTGATAAACGCTGGACCCCTGACGTTTGACAAACGGTGGACCCACCCCAATGCTGGACCCCCGGCGTTTGACGAACGCTGGACCCCCGGCGTTTGACGAACGCTGGACCCCTGATGTTTGACAAATGCAGGACCCCCCCGCGATAGAAACTTGCACCCGTCGGGGGTCCTGCGTTTGGCAAACGCAGGACCCACCACGTTTGGTAAACGCGCGACGCCCCGCCCCCCCCGATTGTCCCCTACCGGCCGGGGGTTCTGCGTTTGACCAACGCAGGACCCCCGGCTAGTGGCCGACACATCGGCGGGGGTCCTGCGTTTGCTAAACGCAAGACCCCCCACCAATGTGCCGGCCGGTAGCGGGAGGTCCTGTGTTTGTCAAACGCAGGATCCCCCGGCTATCAGCCGATTCATCGATGGGGGGGGGCCCTGCGTTAGTCAGACGTAGGGGCCCCCGCCGCCCCCCCCCGATGTGTCGGTCGGCAGCCGGGGGTCCTGCGTTTGGCAAACGCAGGACCCCCGCGATCCCCAGGGTCGACACATGCGGTTGCTGCCCATAGTGTGAGGTAGAGATAGGTCTGCCGCCGACATGTGGCGTGGAATTGCTTTTGTATTTTGGTTTTTTCCATCTCGTGATGTGGGAGATAGAGATAGGTGTCATTGATGCATCCCTCGTTCTTTTTCTTTTTGATATCTCCTCCAACGAAAGGTTGTAGGTGTCCTGAAGATGCGGATAAGAGGTACAACAACAGGTCAAAACTGTACCGCGACAAGCTGTGAGCTCTCGACTGGGTCGGAGTGCCCGGCGAGCCCGGGTGCGGTGCTGCTGTATTCTTGACGGAGGACGAAGGGACGACCTGGTATTGTTGTGGTGGCATCATCAGGTCTGAAGTTGACAAGGCCAYGGCGGASAAGGGTAAGGTCGACGACCGAGATTTGAGGAAATTCTTCCTCACTTCGGTGTACGATGAGCAGGGTACGAACTGGGTCAAGACTGACCACAAGGTCAGCCTTGACATTGCTCTGTTCAAGGGGTATGTTCAGAAGGCATTCGGTATGAAAGCCTTCAGCAGCAAGTGGGACGGGAATGCTTCGAGGATTCTCTTACCCATTGAATTCCTCACCAAGACCAATGGGTATAGGAGAAGTGGTCAATACCCGACGGTCTCCGCTGGTTACCAGCTCTCGTTGCCTCTTGTGCCGTTCGAGGCCTCATGAGAAAGTCTCGCAGGCTTGTCAGCGTGCTCTAGCGATCGGCGGCAGGATGTCTCGACTCCGCAACCATCTGTGTCCGCGAAGGAGAAACTCATTACTTACCAGAGGCGTCCGAGCGGTGGGTCATCGGAACGTTGCGAAGAAGAAGGTGCTCGACAAACCACCTTCAAGTCTTCCGGGAAGCTCGCGTGCCGGTAGAAGCTCGCGCTCGCGGGACACCTGCCAACGTCGAATGGACGAGGAGTCAAGCGAGAAGACGGAGGACAATGAACGGATTTGCCGATTGCAATCCCAGTCACTAGCCACGCGAAGGTTCACCCAGGGCGAAGGCTTTTGCGATGTGAATGCAGAGCGGGAGGATAGTAGAGGTGACGAAGCCCGGGCGAGGGGCGATGGAGAAGACGATGAGAATGAAGGAGAATGTGGTGGTGGGAAGGACCACATGGATTGCGAAAAGGCAGCGGCAAGCGGCGGGTTGCTCGATGGTAATGTGGGTGGTTCGGAGATGGAAGACCAGGAGATGGAAGATGAGGAAATGGAAGACGAGGAAATGAAAGACGAAGGACAGGATGTCGATGTTTCCGCGGAGCTTACTTCGAAGGGGAGGGGAAAAYGCACAGCGGAATCATCGCCGAAGCGAGCCGCGCCTAAGAAGCAGGCTCGAAGAAAAGCTGTGCAGGACGCTCGGCTCGCCTTGGATGCAGCTGCTGGTACGCCTGGTGAAGCCGGTGTGGAATCCAAATCCAAAGCTTGGGTTCGCAAAACTTCGCAACCCAGGAAGCCTGTACGGCCGTCGAGGCACCCGAAATCAAATGACTCGAGCGACGATGCTGAAGGGGTGGCCCCTAGTTTGCTCTCTATCCCTGACGACGACGAACCGGAGACGAAGAAACCCAAAGCGGTGAACATGACGCAGTGCTTCTTCCTCGAGTACGACGAAAACGACAAAAAGAGAAAGGACCCGCCTAGGGTGGTCATTGACGTCATGCAGATTCTTCCGATTCCGGTGGGAGAGATCACCTTCAACCAGCGAGCGTTGAACCCGGCCATCRTCGCAGGCATCGAAGCGGCAATYGAAGCATCAACTCGCCCACAGTCCGTGGATGATCCGGCTCCGTGGGATCCACCGGAGTTGGTGCTGGCTCCGATTAATCCATCAAAGGACGCGGACGAACAAGGAACCCGCGTCCTTCCAGAGGATTTCGACCCCGAACGGGCAGATGAGTTTTTCTATTACCCGGTTGCCGGTCAACATTCTTCCGAAGCTATGAAAAGAGYGGTGGYGAAGAACTCTGCAGCGGTGGAGGTGTTYGDCTTTCRGAATTATGATCGTGTACGGATYATTTATTTTGACGATGACCATACGAACGGGTACCATTATGTTTCCACATATGACAACACGCGAGGTGACCGTGCTATGTTGCCATCGTTCCRCCAAGCCTGCATGGACATCAGAGGATTTTGGGACAGCAAGAAACGGATCGGGCCTRTGGGGAACGTGTCCAAAGGGGATCCCAAAGGCTTGGAGCACCAGAAAACATGGAGGGAATTTTTGAGGTCGTGCATGGGGAAGTCGTGTGAGAAAGCATTGTGGACCGAGTGTATCTCTGGGAAGTGGCAGTAGGACTGGACGAACAGAATGAGGGGGTACATGAATGTCGCCACATGCAAGGACCCGGTATGGACACTGGTTAAGGAGTTTTTTTAGAAGTATGAGGCGGGGGAGTTGCTGCTGCACGACAACAAATGCCCAAAGGACTTGCCCGGAAAGCAGGAAGGCTGGGTGCCGGGCCAATACACTGAAGAGGTGCAGGGGAAGAAGGAGTTGTTCCATTGCATAGCGGCTAAGGACGGGGGACCAAAAGCTACCGTGTCCTTCAAAGATCTCATTCCATCAAACTTCAAATGTTTTGGAGATATGACGAGGCGAGAGAAGGAAATTGCATTGCGGTTGATGATAGATAAGAAGGTCATCGCCACTACCCGACTGGTTCCTCCACGGAAGTTGAACATGAGCAACCTCCTCGACATCATGCAGCAGGAAAGATACATGATGCGTCTGTTCAACTACATCGTCTTCAAATCGGAAAACAAAGAGGGGAAAGAATGGAAGGACGGGAATTTCATCGACTACGAAGGGTTGGAGAAAAGGTTCGGTGTGAAGGCAGCCGAATGGGAGGAGGAGAGGGATTGAATCCCTTTGGAATATGTCAGGAGTGTTCCTAAAAGACTCGGCGGAGAGCAAGAGGAAAAAGGCCTGAAAGGAGCTGGCCTGAAGGCCACCGCGGCGTTGTATAGGGACGCACCTTTCCACTTCAAGTACTTCGTGTACCATGCGATTGGGAGAGTGGACTTGCTGACAGCAGAGTTGCGGTGGTTGAAGAACACTGCCCTTAATCTTAGCTGGGAGAAGAAACAGCGATGGTCGACATTGCTACCGGTCAACATGCAACCGAAGGAGTTACTGCCTGCAGGCGACGAAATTGTGACTGCGGCCACGAACTTGAATTGCAAGGCGGCCACCCTGGATCTCGTCAACCCAAAGAACTGCCTTGTATGGACGCCAGCCGATTTCAATGCTCTGACTGGGGGGGATTCGTAGCCGCGCGGTTACCATGGGCAGTAGGGGCTTTGTGGTTTAACTTAGATTCTGAGGTGAAGAAAATTTCATGGGAAATCGGGAGCCCCTGCAGGATGACATAAATCGGTTTCAAGGCAGCCACCATGAACAATCAATTCGGGAGGAGTCGAAGACCGACGTGTCCGCAGAGCTAGAGGCGCCAAAGGTGGTACAAGACCAGTGGGACAGCTTCACTGAGCCGGAGTGTCAGAGTAGACTGAGTCGTAAGCACTGCGTGGCTGGTTTTGCAGCCGCATACTGAGCGTGGCAGATTCCAGACTCTGAGGTGTTCATCATGCCAGGGCCCAGGGGACGTATGAACATGGCTGTTAGCCTGTTACAGCAATAACGTCCAGGCTTATTCATTCCTGGCAATGCCATGAAGATAGCAAAGGCTGGACCTGGGCCCCGAGTGTGATTCTGTGTGAAGCTCCCTAATGCGGCTTTTGGTGAGCTGGCAGTTCTTTGATGGTACATGGCCACCCAAAATAACGACCGGCCCGGGTTGCCCGGGTTTGTGTGTTCCTACTACCGTCTTCCCCCGAACATAACGCACCCTGAAAAGGAACGTATACAAGGTATGTTTCTGGCCACATTCCGTCAGAATGAGGGTGCATTGTGTTTTGAGGAAGATGGTAGCATGAAGAGAGTCAAGATACCACCTCCAGACTGAGGCCGTCGCCATGCACGGGACACGAAACGAGAACGAAACGAGTGCATCTTCCTGCAGCAAAATGCCCAGATTCCTCGGTTTGCTATAAATAGTGACGAGCGTATTTTGCCACCTTTCGTCGGCAGACGCACTCGTTTCGTTTTCGTTTCGTGTGCCGTGCGGCGAGACCCTGAGTCTCAGAGTCTGGTACTCGACATTCACGAACAGAGCCGCCTCAGTACAGAGCTGGTTACATCAGAGCTGCACCAGTCCACGGGGTATTGGCCATAATTTCATCTTCGTTACCTACTGACGAACGTCTATTTATCCCTGTGAGTGGGCCTTTGGACTCTCACCGTGACGTTGGACCTTGCCTCAGTAAACAGCAAATTGAATGCAGCATTGTTTGGTGAGATTCCAAAGGCCCACTCGCAGGGCGCTGGAACTGGTTGCCTGCACGTGCCGCTTCTCAGAAACAGGTCCGAACGGTGTCGACGTAAAATAACAACGATCATTTTAATAGATACGTCGGCCTTAAAATTGAAACCCTTATATTAAATAAAAGGCATAGATTTCAGCCGGAACATTGCAATCTGCCATGACTCATAAGCAGGTTCGTTCTTTCGTTTCCTTCGACTTTCAAAATTTATTCGCACGAGCGAGTCTGTCGAAGGTTGAAGTCTTGAAGAGAGTCAACCACTGGGTTAGCTCTCAGCGGTTACACTTTTCACTGACAGCTGTTCTCACAGGCTGTTGAAAAACAGCCAAGGCCTGAGTTTGAAGATAAAAAATTGAATGGAATCAGATGAAGTAGACATGTCAAGGCCGGTGCTCTTTTTCTAAATTTTTAAGATACAACAACAACAAAAGAAAGTTGAAGAGAGCCCCAACAGCGCTTGGAGCAGGACGGGAACCACAGCCACGCTCAGTCTGATGAAGTGCGAGAGCAGAGGGACCTGTCGGCAAAGGAGTGAATAGTGCAGGGCCTGGCATGAAGGATGGACATGGACATTTGTTGTACACTGGCGCACTGCCAGTTCAAACCCCGGCGCACGGCCCCAGACTCGCTGAAAATGAAATCATCGCGCACCCGAAAAAAATTTGCGCCTTGCGCCTACCGGACCACAATGGCTGGCTGGCAGTGCAACCAAGAAAGAAAAGATGTTAACCGCTGCTCGCTGGCGGTTTGGCAAAGCTTGGTGTGCAGTGGAGCGCCTCCTCCAGGCACGGGGGTATGCATCGTTTGGCTCATTGACAATTCTTTTGTCTGTCTGTCTCTGTCTCTGTGTGTGTGTGTGTGTGTGTGTGTGTGTGTGTGTGTGTGTGTGTGTGTGTGTGTGTGTGTGTGTGTGTGTGTGTGTGTGTGCNGGGGGGGGGGGGGGGAAGGGGAGGGAGCGGGGGTGCGGGTTGTCAATCAACTTGAAGTTCAATGGTGTTGTGTGTACATATTTACATACCACAATTGGCAACATACACGTCAGATTTTAATTTTGCACAATCTCAAAAATCAATTAATGTACCGGGGGCCTTGTGGTGATGCGGCAAAACCCCCGAATTCTGGGCCTTCGGCGAAAAAAAGCCAAATTTTGGGCCTTCCATTAACCATCTCTCTGGGCCTGGTCCGACTACCTGGGGGTTCGTTTAGTTTTGCAGCCGTGCGACAGCGAGGACAGCAGGAAAAAAAAAAAAAAAAAAACATCTCTTGTCTGTACCCGCTAGATAAGTGGGCTGCCCGACAATCTGATATTATATCCTTAAATTAAAAGAAAAAGAAAAAAAAAAGGGCGGCAGTCTTGAGATTATTGTGGAAATTATTGTAGAAGTTATTGTGGATTATATGTCACGATCACGACTTATGGACCTTCCTTATTGAGCTTATGTTGTGACAGCACTGACAGGTATGTTCAGAATTTTTTAGCCTCTGGAGCGAGATCCCACTACCAGTGTAGTATGTGGATTAGTGTTTGAGGTGAGTGACTGTCAGGCATTGTGGATTCGGCAGAAATCAGTGGTAGCCAGTTTTTGTGAATTAAGCCCGGGAAAAGGATCATGGTTTTTTTGCTCTCCCAATGGTAGGTTTTTCTTTCGTTTTTGCTCCGGGGACCGGCGGGGGTCCTGTGGAGGTCCCAAACGTGCGTGAAAACGAGATCAATTTTTTTGGGACCGTAATGAAATCACGCACGTTTCATTCACCGCGGAAGGCAAAGACAAATGGCTTTAGTCCTTCGGGACATCAGTTAATATTGGAACGATACAGAGAAGATTAGCATGGCCCCTGTGCAAGGATGACACGCATAAATGGAGAGAGAAAAAAAAAAGACAAATGGCTTTATCGTTGGAAATGGATTGTGATTTGGGAGGTGTTTGGGAGGGTTAGATCAGATTCCCCTCACCTACAGCAAATGGTGTCGGCAGTTACTCTTCCCCTCCTTTGCCAAAGAGAATTTCTGTCAGAACAACAGAACAGCGTGCACTGCGGCCTATTTCAAGGAAGCCTCAGACTATTGTCAATGAATATCATGGTCCGTGTGCTGGCTCACATGCAGTCGTCAAGACTGCCACAGCCATGGTCAGTGAATCATACCCTGACATCTGACACCCCGCCTGGAGCAGACACCATCTGTGAGAAGAGCACTTTCTTTTCTTTTTAGCATTTTTTTCTTCATTTGTTTGGTCATGAAATGTTTTTCTACATTTATTTTCCCTATTTCACACTGCCACCCACCTGTCCCCCACCCGTCCCACACACCGTCAGACTAATCCACATGCCTAAAAACGTGGTAGGTACTGGTTATCTTAACTCACTAGGCTTATCAGAGTCTCCTCTACAATCCCTAATCATCCTCATACATACACACTACGTCTCCCTCGCATGACCAGAAAGACCAGGAAACCACAACTGAGATTGACAATGTTTGTTTGTTTTTGGCAGAAAAATTGAGAAAATTGAGAGTCCAAAATTTCCCAGTTTTTTTTTTTCTGTGTGTGTGTACTTTTTAAACCCATTCTACTACACACCTAGAACTAGAAGGAATACTGTCTCTAGCGAATGGAATTCCTTTGGCGTAGGTCATAAAATGTACAAAAACTTCAAACCACCAGTACTTGGACCAGCTATAGGCGGCGGAAAGAAAAATAGCGGAACTTTTCTAGTCGGATGAATTTGGGCGCTCCTGTAGTTGCCCGTACGTTTCCTAAAATCGTGGGCCAGGCGCGATAACAGGCACGACTTTAGGAAGAACTGGTGGTTTAAGTAGCATTACTCTTAAACCACCAGTCCCCCTGCCACGAAAAATCTTGCGGGACAGGTACCACAGTTTCGTCAGGGCTACGGGTAGCATAGGGCGTAGCCCCACCACTCTCGAAATGTGCAAAATGAGAATGAAATTTCCGCTAGAACATGGCCAGATGCACCCGACACATTTTTGTTTTTTTCACATTTTGAGAGTGGTGTGGCGACGCCCATAGTGTGGAGAACCGGCACAATGATGGCAAAAATGAAAACACTTGAATGACATTGTGTGGAACTGCTGGGGTGAATTATTTTGCAGTTGAAATGGTTTTTCAATTATTTTTTTAATATTTTCCCTGGAAATATCAAAACCAAATCTACTGGCCCTCCAATTTTCACAGCCTTCAGCGCATTCTTCTGAGTGCAAGAAATAACTCAAGTTAGGGGTACTTTTTCCGTTGGCCCACACGTTGCAAAGTGACAAATATGGAAAATGCACTGAATCATCGCAGCGATTATTGACGGTCAATTTTTTTTATTTTTTTTTCTGACTTGTTTCCTAGAAAGATCACGGCCTAATCTAAAAGATCCCAAATTTCAGATTTTTCTGTGGAATTGTTCATGTGTGAAAAATTGCCGAAGTTAGGGTACTTTTTAATTGCGGGACTGTACCTGCGGGTAACCAACAGATGCCGCCCTTCTGGAAAACGTGGCCCTTACTCACTGGAGACTGGAGGCAGGTTTTTCGGTGTCGGGGGGTCTGATTTAGTACACTTTCTGCACATTTGCTGGCATTATGACGAAGGAATGGCATTCGGTGTTCCTTTTTGGTGGGTAGTATTATGGGTTCGAAAAATGCACAAAAGGGCTGGGAAATTTTGGCCATTCAATTTCGTGCAATTAAATAAAAACTCATTTTAACTAAATCGGGGCTAGAAATCACCGAGGCCCTCCCTTTGGGATGGCGATCCATCCTATGGAAAGGTCGCGAGTGGCAAGGAGGGGACTGGGTGGCCTGGGAGGGGGCCCCCGGACGGGCAGGACAGATCCACCTTGTAGGAAGAAGGGGGGGGCTGACGGGTAGCCGCGACCCCTTTGAATGGGTCCTGAAGGAACATTTTTACAGGATTCCAACCTTCCGGGAGGGGGAAGGACGGGGTGCTTTCAGGCCTGATCCCACACCCATTGGAGTGGGCCGAGTGGCAATGGGAAGCCCCAACGAGGGCTAAAGCCAACACCCTGAGGCCCCGTACGGTCCGTACCCTCTCCAGCCTTACCGTAAAGAGCACCTACAGGTGCTCGTATCACCTTCCCTAGTGATTCAGGTCTGGCTTTCCTGTTTAAAAAAAAAAAAAAAAAAAAAAAAAAAAAGGTGGGTCTGTTAGAACCTGAGAGATGTGGTGATCAACAGATGCCATTGGCAGGAGCATCTCAACGTAGATAGAGAACTTCTTCTTTTTTTTTCTTTTTTTTTTCTTTTTTTTCAAACATCCACGGAGGCACCTTGAGGCGCTGGTAGGAGCAGACACCTCAAGCTGGTCCGGGGGAGGCTCCATCTATTGGTGGGGAGCAGCACCTGCTGGGAAGCGGGCCCAGCGTCCCAATTTACAATTTACAGAGTTTCAGAGTTTCACAAGAATCATGGAAGTTTCAAAGTCGTATAGTGTTTGCTGTAGTATGTACTGTGGTTCTGTGCTGGTCTATATAGTACTGATATGTCTATGTCTGCCTGTGCTTGTCTTAACAGCCCAGGTGATGTTGTCATGAGTCCCAGCATTCTAATCAGCATTTGTATAATTTATGATCTGTGCTCTGTGTTGTGTTTGAAGTGTAGTGTTTGTGGAAGTATCACACTGTGCTTGAGCCTATGTATGTACAATTGCCGTTAGGCAGTGGTGGCAGTATTGTCCTGGTGAGTCCTAGTGCTTTAACAAATCCTAAGTACAGTTACAAAATGTGATGTCATGCTGCTGGTGCAGACTGACTAGTTCTATTTTACATGGACATACATGGGGACTACCACTAATACTAAGCAGCTTTCRGTAACACTGCAGGACTTCCAATTTCAGATGCCGTAGCAACTTCCTCCTGTAGCCGGTCTTCTTATGAGGTCTGCAAGACAGTCAATCCCTGTCCGGCATGTTGGTGTGACTGGGAAAGAGGGGTGAAGACAGGGGGGGGGGGGGAGGGGTGGGGGGGGGGGGGGGGC
>BFEA01000042.1:2170320-2189236 GCA_003427395.1 Chara braunii
AGAGAGAGAGAGAGAGAGAGAGAGAGAGAGAGAGAGAGAGAGAGAGAGAGAGAGAGAGAGAGAGCCGTCACAGCTCACCGCGTCCCTTCTTGCCCGCTACTCAAGTGCTAAAGTGTTGTTTCAGCTGCATTTTCAAACTGTTTTTGTGACCGTTGGCTAGTTTCGCCTTTGTTTTTTGAGAAAACTAGGAGGTCGTCATGGTTTGAGTATCTGAATGCATTTCAGACTGCAGTTTCTAATTCAAGTCCCATGGGGAGTTTACTACGCAGTCTAAACTCCGCTTTGCAGAAAAGTCGCACTGCGGACTCAGTGCCGAGTTTGGAGCTGCAGTTCAGTCAGGCAGGTGGCCCCTTTTTTACTTTTTTTTCTCACCCCCCTGGCCGGACCACAGAAGAGATGTCTTGGCCACGCCCGTGGCTGGGCCACGGCCAAGATGTCTAGGCCACACCTGTGGCTGGGCCGCCGCCCAGATGTCTAGGCCACGCCTGTGGCTGGGCCACGGCCGAGATAATGTCTAGGCCACACCCATGGGAAACGACGGGTATCGGTACCGGTACCTCCTGGTTTTGCCGGTACCGGTACCTCCTGGTTTTGCCAATTGTTGAACTGGCAGGACCGGTACCTTTACGGGTACCTGTTTTTTTTGCAGTTTCAAAGTGTACTAGTTCCGAACTGCAGTTGGCTGTTATTCCTGCGAATTTGAATTTCGGATCGAACTGCAGTTGGCTGTTATTCCTGCGAATTCGAATTTCGGATTTCCACACCGCACCTGGGCGCAGTTGTCTCTCCATTTATTATCTAGACTGCTGGCCAGAGCAGACTCCTTATCACTAAGCAATGGAAAGCTGCTTTGTCTGTCAAAGACAAGAGCTTGGTCCTACAATAATTGGAGTCAGTCTAAATGCCCTCTAGATCATAGTTGTGGTCAATATCTCTCTTTCCTACGTGATCGCAAAACCGGGTGCTGCAATTTTACAACAATAAGGACGATTGGTTCCGTTGCCTAGTCACCGTCGAAGACACTGTCAGGTGATCACATGTCAGCATGTATTCAATATAAAATTATATAATCATTACAATTGAGAAAGCCAGGAGGTCGAGCTCGCAGGAAGATGCAGGCTAAACCCTAAACCACCAAGATTGCAATCTCTCTGTACCGGCTCCAATAACAGGACAGTCGAGATTTCACAAACAACCAGATTATCAATATGATCCTGATTTTATGATGTTCACGATCTATCAAGTTGTCGCTTAGCTCATCAGTCTTCTTAGACTACGCGGCGGAGAGAACAGAGAATCTAGCAGTCGTGCTTTAAAAACTCAAAATCACCATTTTTTTCATTTTTTATTTATTTATTTAAAACCTCCTGTGGTGCCAGTGGTGCTGGTAAAAGCAGACACCGCTAGCGCCTAGGGGGGACTCCATCTATTGGTGGGGAGCATCACCTGCTGGAAAACGGGTCCAGCGTCCCAAATACAGAATGAAATTGGAAGATATCAGAAAACAGGTTCGATAGACGCCTGCTAGCATTGATTGCTCTGGAGTCCAGAGGATTGACTGAGCAGGTTAATGGGAGACAAGGGGGGAGAGAACCTCTTCGCCCTATATCGGGCTCCGGATACCTACTTTTACACTCTGGTTCCTCCCTCCCCCAGCTCCATCCTTCACAAAAAAAAAAGAAAAAAATGGACCATTTCTTGTTTTATGTGTGTCATCTTCGCATGCGGGCCATGCTAATCTTCTGTGTATCGTTTTAATTTAACGGATTTCCCAAAGGACATTTCACTGCCTTTTTTATACTTTTTTTTTTGGGGTAACTTCGGCGCAGTCACGAAAACAGTTTGTAATTGCACTTCAGGCAATCCCGCGAATACAACACACCCCCACGCGACCCCACCGGACCCGAAACGTAGGTCACATACATTCAGCATTACGGGCCCTTTTGCCTCAACTGCAATTACAAACTCAATCCCTGACTGCGCCGTAGTTTTCTCTTTTTTTTTTGTTTGGCGAACTTCATGCACAGGGGCCGCATTAATGGGGTGATACGAGCATCCGCTTTAAGCAGGTCCCAGCACCGAAGGCTCCAATGCATCTATTGGTGGGGAGCAGCAGCACTTCCTGGAAATCGGATCCAGCGTCCCTGTGCATCTCAAAGGTTTCTTCTTTTCTTTTTTTTTCTTTTTTTTTTYTTTTTTTTTTTTTYTTTTTTTTTTTTTCCGGGAAAACACACCCTCGCAGTGTTAGTGGTGCTGGTAGGAGCAGACACCACTAGCACCCGGGGGGAGGCTCCATCTATTGGTGGGGAGCTTCACCTGCTGGAAAACGGGTCCAGCGTCCCATATACAGAATTGATTGATGTGGACAGAAGGAAAAAGAAAGGAAGAAGAAACCTGCCAGCATTGATTACTCTGGTCTCCAGAGGATTGACTGTGCAGGTTTATATGGGAACTCTGCACTGCAAACAGTAGAACAGAAGAGGAAGCTCCTGTCCCATGTCCCCTTCCTATCCTCGCCTGCAGGTCTGCCTCTTCAGCCCTTCTGTTGGGCCGCCTGATTGTTGCCTTAAGCCCTAGCAGCCTCACTCTCGCTCGTACCATGCCTTACCTACTGAGCTATTTGCTGGGGGGGGGGGAAAGTCGGGGAATTGGTCATTTGGGCGCAACGGGATGGAGTCTTGTAGCTGGGTCCAATCATTGAAGAGGAGTCTATAGTCCCGGGTGATCTGCTCACTGTCCTGTCCTGCCTCCTGCCCCTCCTCCCCTCCTTTCCATTCCACTTTCCCCACTCTCCCCCCGGTTTCCCCTCCGAGCCATTCCTTGCAGAACCTTTGTATTGTCTGTTGTATGTCTTTATGTGTGTGGGTGTGTTTGATTCGTGTTTTAACTTCCTCCCACTTTGCAGTTATGATTATCTCTATCTGTTGCTGGATGCTCTCCGTAAATTCTGGTCCGTCCAACCGCACTCCTTCCATCTCATAGGTGCAGCGTCGTCTCCATAGTGCCCATAATACTGCCCTGCGCCCTTGTTGGAACATATTACGGGTGAAATCGTCTGGGTGTTCCAATAGCCATATTTCAAACATCAAAGCTTTCCAGTCCCATGGCCAGGGTGCCTCCGTTCCCAACTGATCCCAGATCCTGTCCCACCATCGCCAGAGCCAGACTGCGCCTGGGCATTGGAAGAAGATGTGTTCTATTGTCTCTGGTCTCTTTCTGGATGGGAATGCGTTTGAGCACAATTTGCACCAAGGTAAGGCAAGTCCTTTCTGTTCGAGATTGGTCCTATCAATCAACCAATTGTTGGTTGGCAGACATCGGTGTTCCACTTGCCATTGTAAGGAGATCAGGTTGGCCGGTCTGGATTTGGATTACTGGAACCATTTAACATTTCTGAGCGAAGCTTTGCTGAGGTTTAAGTGATTCATCCATCTCGCTTCCACTCGGTCTCGCAAGTCTGGCTTTGGCCGAAGCATTCTATATGTTGCTTTAACTGTGATTCCATACAGCGTGTTGGTGTTGATCTTGCCCCTATGTGTTTTGTTCGTCCACACCCACTCGTCGGGGTCGATGGGTAGTTGAGAGATCGGCGTCTCCGGGAAGTACGCCACCCATCTGTCGTCCTCCGTCAACACTCTAATTTGTGAGAGGGCACTCTGGTCCACTCGTTCTGTCCGTTCAGGATTGACTGTGTGGACCGAGTTGTCACTGCTAACTGTGAAGATGTCGACCATCACCGATTCTAGTGATTCCTTGCGCGCCACTTTACCCACTTCTCCCTGACGGCCCCGGATTAGTACCCAGTCCGATTCTCGTAATTGGGGTCCCTTCTTCAAGATTTTCCACCAGTTCAGGGGGATGCATTCTATCAGGTTTTCCAGCGCTTCCTCCAGTCTGTGGCAGTACCTCAATTTTTCCTTGAGTTGATCTCTTGTGATCCAGTCTCTGCTGTCCTCATCCCAGATGTCGCCGATCCTGAGGACTCCCTTTTTTACCCATCCTTTCCACGGGGAGTCCATGCATCGTAGGACCTGACCGCTTGTGTTGGTTATCTTTCTGTTCCCAAATAGTGGTTGGCGGACCACCTCCTCCCATCTTTCTGGCTGGATTTTGTCTGGCAGGGGGAGGTGTCTCCATGTCTGTAGAAGGTTTGGCCAGAAGGGTTCGTTGTGTGAGTGTTGTCTTGCCCTTCCTCTAGGTGAATTATTGTCAGTAGTGGCCGGCCGCAGTCGTCTCCATGGAATTGACCATTCTCTGTTTTCGAGCCATATGAGGGGGTTGATGTGGGTCCGTGTTTTCGGGGCCAGTCTCGGGATTTGTTCCAGTGCCATGCCTTTCCATGGTGTATTCGGGTAGAAGAGCAGGCGTTTAAGCCATTGGATGACCAGCGCTTGAACCTGTGTTGTCGGGTCGATAACACCTAGTCCCCCCTTCACTCAGGGTTGGGTGATTGCCAGCCACGCCACTCTGCTAATTACCTTATGTCTTTCATGATCCCCTCGCCACAGAAAGGTGGCCAACTGCCGCTGCAGGGCTTTCAGAGAGGCTTTGTCGAGCCCCCAGATGGTCGATTTGTACCAGAGGGCTATCAGCGAGGTGCGTTTGTCTTTCCAGAGGGTCAGCTTCTCTAGGGGGGCCTTGGTTATCCATTCATTGTTAGTTGGTGGTCTGCCATTCGCTGTCAGTGAGATACCTAATACCTTGATCGGGGCTTCTTGCAGAAGCCATCTTACCCTCGGTTGTTCTGGGGGTCGCACCCCCTTATGGTGGATCCACCATCCCAGGGTCTTATTTCCCCAGTTCACTCTCATGTACGACAGGGCACAAAATCTGTCCATCATCTGCTGAACTCCTGCCATGGACTCTAGGGTTGCATCCACCATAAGGGTCAGATCATCCGCAAACATCGAGCATACCGGAATAGCCTCTTCGGGGATTGAGGTTAGTTGTATCCGGTGGATATCTCTGTGGACTCTCAAATTTGTTGCTAATGCTTCCATTATGATCACGAAGAGGTACGGGGCTATTGGGTCCCCCTGTCTTACCGACCTTTGTATTTCGATCGGCGGTGCTAGGTTGCCGTTGATCATGACCCTGGTTGTTGCATTTTTATGGAGGATCTGCACCCACCGTCTGAAATTGGGTCCAAAATTAAAATTTTCCAGGCATTTATCCAGGAAGATCCAATCCACGTGATCATAGGCTTTTTCGAAATCGATGAAAATAATTGTCGCGTTCTGTTTGGACTGCCTCGCTAGCTTGATCACTTCATTAACTAAAAGTACATTGTCTTGGATGTTCCTGTTTTTTATGAACCCGGACTGATTGGGATGTATGATGTCTTCCATTACTTCTGTCAGACGGTTCGCCAGTGCTTTTGCCGCCATCTTATATACCACTGTGAGGAGTGTAATCGGTCGGAAGTTTCTTATATCTGTTTTTGCTCCTTTTTTATGTAGAAGTCTTAGGACCCCCTGGCCCACGAACTCCCCTGTCCGGCCCTCCTCCCATAGTGCGTTGTAGTACCCCATCAAGTCTTGCGACATATCTCCTCACATCTCCTCCCAAAATTATTTCGGCAGGCCATCTATTCCGGGTGTTTTCTCGTTTTCCATCCGCAGCAACGCGGTCCTTACCTCCTCTTTTGTGAGTGGTTTTTCTAGTAGCTCTCTCTGTTGTTCTGACAGTGTCTTGGTAAGGGGGAGCAAAAACTCCTCGATGGCCTTGGTTCTTTGCTCCTCTAGTTGTGTGCTGCACTCCGAGGTGAAGAGATGTTGATAAAAATCTCTCGCTATCTGTGTGCAGGCTGCTGTTGACGTAACTAGTGGCCCGTCATGGTTTTTGGGGTCTGTCAGGGTCTCTATCGTTGTTCTTCCAAGTCGCGCTTTAGCCATTGCGAAAAATCTAGTGTCTATGGTTCCTTCCGCATTGTGTTTTTATAGTTTTCCCCGGATCCAAAGGCCCTGCCAGCGGTGTTCCATTTTTTGCAGGATCTGGGCTTCAAGTGTTTGAATCTCCTCTGCGATTTCTGTTAGGTGTATGGCGTCACTCATGTCGTCTTCTTGTTGCTGGAGTTGGTGCAGTCGGCGCTGGAGCTTGATTTCCTCCGCGTGGCGGCGGGCTGCGAGAAGCTTTGAGTATTTGTTGCACTTGCGGCCCGAGAATGCCAGGCCGTTGTTGAACCATAGTATGTCATCGCGGATCAGGTCCTTTTGCTGGCGCCAGTAGGCCCAGGCATCTCAAAGGTTTCTAAAAGCTGTTTAAACATAGACTTGGAAAACAATGAACAATGAAGCTTGAGGTTTACTCTCACAGTACAACCACATTGTATCAAGTTTCGAATTTCCTTGGCCCATAGCCAGAGTTTCGAACTGGTCACTTGATGCTTAGACACCAGTCCGAGCCCGATTTGTAAGTGAGCACTGTTGAGTTTTGAACCAGGGCCTCGTGAGTGGGGCATAGCTTTGGACAGCTAGTACTTAAGTAATTTTACCGAGAAGCCTTTGACGTAGGGCCAGTAAAAAACTGAGGAAGCTGACGGGAACCGGGAGGTATATGATCGTGTTCGTAGACTAGGGGCCTCGTTAGACCCTCCTTGAAAAATCCTCAGGAATTAGGACGAAGTCCTTGGAAAATTTCAAGGAATTCGGCGTCATCGTTACACCGTGTCCTTGGAGCGTCGGCTTAGAGATTCGTCCTTGGAGCTTTTTGGGAGGGAAAAAGAAAAAAAAAAAAGATAAACAGTTGTGCTTGAGGCTTTCAGCCAATAGGGTGTCACCACGCTCCCGGTTCGACCGTTGTAACGTCCCCACTACGTGTGTGTCCTCTCATCTCCGTCAATCGGGGCTCCTTGAGCCCAAGGGACCTTAGGAGGACCCTTTGAATCCAAGGACGCAATGGCTGGCGATTCTGAGGATCCCCAAGGAAATCTCTCGGGAGCGTTTTCACTTTGGGCCTCGTTAATCCAAGGAAATTCGGTGGATAAGGATGCGGTGTAACCATGCCAAATTCCTAAAAATCGTCTTCCCAAGGAGGGTCTATCGAGGCCCTAGGAATTTCCCTTTCATCCGCAAGGACGGAAACGTGACGAAATGTACTCGGGGGTTGTCGCTGTGCGACCGGGGTGTTCGTGGGTATGGTGGTGTCAGGTTTCGTTTTTCATCATGTGCGCTTCACGCTGACATCTTTAACAATCACGCGTTAACACGTTTTTCATTTCAAATTTGATGATGACGATTACAGCTACTATCTCGGTGCATGAGTTCATGTCGAGGGTTTGCTGTTGACTGCTGTCGCGGTTCACATGCTTGCTTTCCTGAAGGCAGTCGGCTAGTATGCCATCTTTCCCCCCCTTTTTTTTTGTTACAAATGAAAAGAAAAGAAGAATCTCGGCAGTATCTGATTGACTCCCCGTGAGAAACGGGGAGCATTGAAGTCCTCCCACCAATGCAATGTCAGGCAGTTTCATGCTTGCGCTTTCCAGACTGCTTCTGACTCCTGGGGTGGTACAGAGTGAAATGAAGTGAGCTGCAGCCCGTTTTGTTCCTCGTGCTGGCAGAACGTCCAGAATATGGGGCGGTACCAGTGCCAGCCAACAGATGTTCCGGTTCCCGCCCCCTACAGGCTCGGAAAAAAACGGCGTGCAGGTCTATTTCAGGCTCGGCATCAATAGCTGAGGGAAGTACTGGTGGTTTAAGGAACAAATTTATTCGGGAAAGCATAAGGAGAAACGTTGGGGTCTCTTTAGACACACATATAAACCTCTATAATTTTTGGGCTGATTCATATTTCATGATTACTTTGCTGACAGTTTGCTCTAAACTGGTTTCTTTGCTGCACCACACTCTTTGATTACTTTGCCGGACCCTAAAGAAGGCTGTGATTTAAGAAAAACAAAAGGCAATTGGGCTCCGGAAGTCCTGGCGGTTCTCTTACCACCTGTCTCTTATACACATCTAGATGTGTATAAGAGACAGGTCTGACACCCTAACATGGGGGCCATCCATTTCCAGCCCTCTAAAATAATTGCCGGACGAAATGACGGTGTCATCGGGCCTCCCTGCACTACACACCACTTTACATGCATTGGGACGCATTCTAGACCGGATGCATTCGGAGTTTTGGACTCATCTCAATGCATCTGGTCCAAATACCGTCCAGATGCATGTAGAGTGTTGTGTACTGGAGTGAGGCCCATCCTATAACCTCTAGGACTAACCCTTCACTCCTTTTCACCTTCGCAGGGTCCAGGAGATGGGCAGTCTGACACCCAAAGGTTGGTAGCATCCATTGCAGGGTCCAGAACATGGGCATTCTGACACCTAAAGATGGGGGGCAATGGGGCATCCATTTTCCACTCCTAAAATCTCAAGGGGTTCCTTGAGATTACTGGATGATAAAATGGCTAAGCAGTCCTATAATCTCTAGTAGGACTAGCCCTGTAGTCTTTTTTGCATTGAATTTTGTTTCCTCGGAAAAAAAGATAGGTGTGCGGTGCAATGACGCCAGGTCCGCGTGTGCCACTGGATGTTCGGGCGAAATGCGGTTTAAAAGGGAAAGGTACAGATAACATAAGCATTGCCATTGCACGACCAGAAGTCGAGAAAGGGTATACGCTTGGGCATATATAGTAGGAGTAGGATGGTAATCCATGCTTAAATAAATATTAAATGCGGCATTACGGATTGGGGCGATTATATTATTGGTCTGGCACATGGGGCAAGTGCAGGTGGCAAGATCCATTCGTTACCGTTCTAACTAGTCAGAGTAAATCTTGTAGGAAGATGCACTCGTTTTCATAATTGCATTTAGTTTGTCTGCGGTCGCGGATCTGGTGTGTTTTTCTTCTTTCTCTTTTTCTTTGTTGAAAAACTGCTAAATTAAAATTTGAATTATCATGAGAAAAAGTTTGAGGCCATGGACCTCACAATTCAACCCAGATTCCCCAAAAGAAATAACTACGGGGGTCCGGAGTGCTGTGCTGAGTTCAGGGCACTGCAGGTCCGGGCCAAGGGCAGTTGGAAACGGCAAAAAAAGAACAGCTTTGTGCGTTTATCTTTTTTTAGGGGTAACCCAGGTAAGTACGTTAATGTGACCTTTGAGTATCGAATGGGCCAAAAAAGTCGCGTCGGCAAAGAAAACCTCACTGAGTTCGAAAAGGCAACCGAAGTACCGACGGCCGTGCTGTCAGACCGGGTGTCATATTTACAGGGGTTGGTCGTGGTGTCAGAGGGGAAAACAAAAAAAAAAAAAAAAAAAACGCCCAATGGATACTTTTGGACCTCAATCTCTCATTTCGAGTTGGCGTGTGGTTTCTTTGCTGGCGCGTGTTTTTTTTGCCTTGAGGGTTTCAAAACATGCCGCGTCTGCCCTTTTTTTTTTTTTTTTTTTTTTAATAAACGCCCAGGCTGTTGTAGAGGCAGGGTATCAGGCGGGGGAATACTCTCCGCTGGGGTTCAGTCACTGGAAGTTCGGAATGACCCACTTGGCCCTCTGGACCTTCCTAGACGGAGTCCTCTACTGGCTTAGAGCCCAAGTCCTATCGCAAGTAGTGTGCCTTCCACACCTCTCGACTACAGTCTTCCCCTGAACAAAAGGCACGTATGCATATAATTCAACTTTCCCTTGAAAACTCGATCTTTCGAAGTAGCTCCCGAAAATCCGAATAGTACGCACGTTCAAATAGTACGCATGTGTGTAGGATTCGAATAGTATGCATCTCTCTCTCTCTCTCTCTCTCTCTCTCTCTCTCTCTCTCTCTCTCTCTCTGTGGCTTCCCTATCGCCGTCTGATGTGGAGGTCTTCTTGGACTTTCAAGCCAATGGCAGGTCTTGGTGGCTCAGGCGGAACTCGGACGGTGATGGCAATGGCGAAGGTCCCTAGTAGAGTGCATGGAGACTGCATCGACATTCACTCTCAGACTGTGCGAATGGTGCACACAGTCAGTAGCGAGGCTGACTGTTCGAGCGCTACGTTCTATCTATGTACAGTCGGGCCTCGCTCCACGGTGACCCTCTACACATCCAGCATGTATACTTCCATCTTCTAGGGGAAGATTCATCCTCATTTTGCACATTTGTTAAGTACTGCCACTCATTGTTGATTATCTTTTCTTTTTCTTTTTTTTCTTTTTTTTTCCATGGCCGAGATGTCTAGGCCATGCCTGGGCCACAGCCGAGATGTCTAAGCCATGCCCGTGGCTTGGGCACGGTAGAGATGTTGAGGCCCCGTCCATGGCTGGGCAACAGCTGAGATGTCTACGCCACACCCGTTGCTGGGCCACGGCAAAACGGGTCTTCACGAGTCGTTTTCCAAACCCCCTCCGTGGTCAAAAACAAAAACAGAAAGGAAGGATGGTAGACAACCTGTAGCCAGTACCTGCCATTTATGCCAATTGTAGAACTGGGGGCCATCGGAAGCAGGAATTTTGTGCAGTTATTTCAGCGACCTTGGAACTGTGCACTGGTCACAGGAGCAGATGTCTCCCAGGAAAACAACTTGGGCCCTTACCCCACCAGCGTAGGCTGACTGCAGGAAACTGGGTCCGACATCCCCTCTTTTCTTAAACCGCCACTACCTTTCCCCCTGTTGGGAAAAGTGGGAATACAGCCTACACTGCCTACAGCACATTTCTTGGGGGCTGGGCTGAACGGCACCGGCCGTAGATAATTTCAGCAGCGCTCGATATTTCATTTCGGCCTTTGGAACATGCAGGGGCCCACCCCGTGGCCGATATATGTGAAAGGTAGTGGTGCTTTAAAATCTATGTTCCCAACCCGTGCGTACCCCTAAGTTCCCTAACCTGTTCTTCTTGGCCCAAGAGCGAAGGAACCATAACCTAGCTCTTACCCAGCCTGCTCCGGTTTTCATCATGACTTTATTGCACCAATCCACCGTGATCATGTGTCTGAGCATGGCCTTCATCCCCTTTTTCAGCGCTGGGTCCGAAAAATACTTCTGTTGGAACAGCACAGAATTTCTCTCCTTCCAAATCCACCAAATCACCAGGGACCGAATTGCCGTTGCAGTTTCGGCCACAACGGGGAGATTGGTCTGGTCACCGTGGTTGAGGGGGGACTAGTTTAGGAATATAAGGGACGGGTCTATCAGGGCTTAATTGGGGATTTGGGTGAGGTTGATGGGGAGGGTAGTAGGTGTGGTTCCCAAGGCGATTCCAACCTGTCACTCGGTGGGTCGTTCTGTCTTGCTGTAATGACAGTAGGTCACAGGCCAGCGTTAGGGCCCAAAGATTCGCCTTTTGAGTGAAGTAGGCGTAATGTCCTTTGGTCTACCAGGTTGGTCTGGTTGGTACAGTGCTCTTTGTCTACAGCCGGGTTGGTCTGGCTGAGTAAGACTCTGCTTTTACCGGGTTGAATTGTGAGGACCCCGGCCTCTTCCTTTGTTTTGGAATATAAGGGACCACATCTTGAAAAAAAAAAAAAAGTAAGTTCCCTAACCGGCCATGAAATTTCCAGAAATAGGCAACCGGACTGACGCCTCCAGGAATAGATGGGGCACCAGCGTGCGTCTGTGGTTTTTATATAAAAAAGAAAGAGATTCCAAATTGAATTTTCGTGGAAATAACTGCACACGGCAGGTCTGGGCGAAGAGCAGTTACAAACAGGAGAAAAAAACAAAAACTCATGCTTATTTTTTTGCAGTTTCTAACTGCCTCTGCCCGGACCTGCAGTGCACTGTTATTCCTGCGAATTCAAAACTCGACACCGCACTCGCGCGTATTCTACAGGTATTGAATTCGTTGGGCTTAAGCCTTAAAGAATTAGCTTTAAAAAAAATAATAAAAAAAATCATACATGTGGCGCATCACGTGCGCCTGCACGTGATGTGGGGCACTAACAAAATTAAAAAAAAAAGAAAAAAAAAAGGGTAGGCAGTGGTAACCAAAATTGTAAGTCCTAAGACTATCTAGAGGGGACCCCTGCAAGCATAATTTTCCTCTCTCTGTGAAGGGGAGATTTCATGTTGCCCCTTGCCCCTAATGGTTAGGGTATAGGGTTGGGGCCGCCAGTGGGGGTCTGGCTAACACAAAGACCGAGACCTGCCAGTAGCTGTGCCTCCCTTTCTCATCGTCCCCCACCCTTCATCGAGTAGCAGCAGAGGCTATGGCCTGTCTCTTATACACATCTAGATGTGTATAAGAGACAGCCCACACACCACACACAACCCACTCGCGCTTACACTCACACCTGTCTTGGTCATAGACCCCGCTAATACTGATCAGGGGTATCCAGAGGACTATCACAGTCCGTTGGCACTAAGTGCTTATACACATCTAGATGTGTATAAAAGACAGGTAACAAACAGAAGTTGAGAGAAAAATTAAAAAAAAAAAAAAAAAAAAAAAAAATGTAAGTCCAACCAAAAAGAAATATTTTGGGGACACTCCGTACTACTCATTGGATCTATTTTCTTTTCCAGAAGGTCCCCTGCAAGGTCATGAGGGTTTTCATGCTTTTGGAAGGAGATTCATTGAACTGCGGGGAGACCACGAGCAGGCCAGCAATATGGGCCTCGTTAGACCCTCCCTGGAAAGCCGATTCTTAGGAATTGGGCGTCGTTACACCCCATCCTTTTTCTCCAAATTCCTTGGAAAAATGTGAACCCCCCCCTGGAGAGAATTCCTTGGGTTCCTTAGAATGCCCGGGCAAAACGTCCTTGGATTGTAGGGGTCCTCGCAAGGTCCCTTGGGCTGAAGGAGCCGCGATTGACAGATCGTTGTGGAACTCATGCCGACAACAGGATCTGGAGTCAATGGTGGTGTAGAGGTCGTCCGTGGTCCATCAGGCGGACTCCGCCGGCCTCCAGTAGCCGATGGACCCCCAAGGGCATTTTACCGTTACCGTTGGCGCGGAAATGCGTAGGGGCAGTTCTTCAGCTCTGAGGCACTTGGTGTCGTCGGGCATGGTGTCCAATGGTCAAGTCTTTCGTGTTTTGTACGGCCGATGTATAAGCAGTGCCGGTCGACAGCAGTCCTCGCCAGTGTGTATTGTCGGCTATTGACGGTCGCACAGGAGATAGCTTTGTTTACTGCATGCCTCGCCTGGTGCGATTCATGGCAGGCGTCCTCCGACGGGTCCCGCTCCTGCTGCGGGCCACTCTTCTCCTGCTCCTTGTCGTCTTGTTGCATGTCTGTGTCGTTGTGCGGGGCCCTGGCAGCAGACGAAAACGACGAGTTGTGAGGAAGACGACGATGACACTGGTACGGTGATGGTCCTGAGTGCTGGTCACATTGAGGTAGGATAGTGGGGACAGGGGGGACGATGGGAGTATTAACGTGGGGATGGGTGGGGTAGGTGGCCTGCCCTGTCAGGACAACCATTGGCTGCTGCTACCAGCAATCACCGTGGGTCTGGTCCTCGGCCTCTACAACACCCTGGGCTTTCACACAAAAAAAAAAAAAAAAAAAAGAGGATCTTGTGCTAGAACGTGGAGTCATACGCCGCTATATGTTTTTTTCTCTTGTGCATGTGGTGAGTAGAGTCCCACGGCCTGTCTGCTTTCAAATGTCAAGGCCTGGAACCTTCCCGAATTTCCATTGGTCTGCTGCTGCTTGGGCCTTTGAGTCGTGACTTTTCGATTTTGGCATATTATTTTGACTGTGGACTATGACTCCTGCCACTAGGACACGAATCTGGCCTGTGGAACTGCCCTTTACTCATGAAATGTGACTCTTCAATATGACTTTTCATTATGAAACGTGATTTTTGCCCCTAAGATGTGACTGTTTGCTGGGTGTCCGTTGGACTGGACTGCTAAGATACCCGACTATGACCTAAGACCTTTATGAAATTGACTGACTCGACCCTTTCTTGGTCAGGGCCTCTGACCCTGAGAACTGAATTTGGGGTCTGAATAGTGGAAGGCCTTTCGGCATGTGGTGAGTAGAGGCCCTTAGGGCCACTGCACATATTCCTAAGAAAAGAAAAAAGAGAAAAAAACAAAAGAAAAATGAGAAAATAATAGAAAAACGAGAAAACAAAAGACAAACGAGAAACAAAAGAAAAACGAGAAAACAGAGAATTAGTGACCCATAACTGTGATGCACAGAGTGCCACAGACCTGAATTCGAATCCAGACTATATATTCTCGGCCCACACAGGCAGTCTACAAGTCTAATGTCCATCTCTGCTCCGCGAGGGATCCTTGCTAGTCCGTAGGGGCCCTTGAAAAATGAGACTGGACAAATAGATTGGAGCATTTGTCAAAAAAAAAAAAAAAAAAGGACATGCGCACACATGTGCTCACAGTGTTGGGGGATGGGGTGGCCCCAACTTTTTTCACTCTTAAAGACCATTTCGTCAAAATGGACATTTTTTAATTTTTTGAACGAAATTGAAACCAAGTTTTTTGGCCGAAAACTCGTCAAAATTTGATGTTCCTGAGGGTCCAGCGTTTTACAAACGCTGCCCCTGGCTGTACATGGACCTGGCTTGAGACCAGGCACCTCCAGGCCGGACTTCTGTTCTTTCTACACTCTTCTCTCAACTTCTGTTCCTTTTGCCTTCCATTACCTACTCCTAAGACTATCTAGAGGGGACCCCTGCAAGCATAGTTTTTCCTCTCTCTGTGAAGGGGAGATTTCATGTTGCCCCTTGCCCCTAGTGGTTAGGGTATAGGGTTGAGGCCGCCAGTGGGGGTCTGGCTAACACAAAGACCGAGACCTGCCAGTAGCTGTGCCTCCCTTTCTCATCGTCCCCCACCCTTCATCGAGTAGCAGCAGAGGCTATGGCCAACACTCTCCCACACACCACACACAACCCACTCGCGCTCACACTCACACCCGTGTTGGTCATAGACCCCGCTAATACCGATCAGGGGTATCCAGAGGACTGTCACAGTCCGTTGGCACTAAGTGCGCCACAGGCAGCCATGGAGCTTGAACCCACAACCTCCTGAATGCCACTTGCATGCCTAACCAACTGAGCTTATTTTTTGTTGGTGACATCACCTCTGAATTTTTTATTTATTTATTTTTTATATATATAGGGGTTGGGGGGCCCTGGGGGGCATCACTCGTCACTCCTGAACATACACACACACACACACCATACTCACACTCACACCCAGACACCCCATAGACACCCCACACACACCCCACACACCACATACACATGAGGACGCCCTCGGCAGCCCCCTAATTTGCGCTCGGCCGAACATGTTCTGTTTGCGCTCGGTCGAGCGTCCGAACACGTTCGGCTGCTCGGTGGGGCGCCGAACATGTTCGGTGTGCTACACAGATTTTTTATTTTAAATTTGGTGACGAATTTTGATGTGACCCTGAGGCAAAAGTTGTTCAGTTTATTTTTCTGCAGGTCAAATTTGTTTTTTCAGATTATTTGGAATTTGGCTGGTTTTTTTTTTTTTGCTGGGACCTTCCTTGGTCCTTGCACGGGCTGGCCACCCGGGACCCGGGCGGCCCGGCTGGTAGCCTAGCACCTTATGAGGGCAAACATGGCCCTCAGCTTGGAGATTAACAATCTTAGAGAGACATTATACCACAGCAACACACATAGAATACTCCCCGTCTCCCGGCTAATTAGGCTTATGCTCACTTTTCTCCTCTTACTCTCTTTTAATGCTATGCTCACCATGATCATCACACAAGGAGATGCGGCTTGAAGGATTCATGTACAGAGCAGTTGTGTGTTCATCAGAATTCTGCATTATTGAAGACTGAAGTTCTTCCAAAGGTGGGGAGAATTGGCACATCTATACTGGATAGAGGATGAATGTGCTCATGGGTCGGAAGCTGCGCATAAGACCGGATGCAGCCTATAAACCTACAGTGGAACTGTAGTACCACAGCTTGCAGTGGGGTTTGTGGCATTTTGTGCCATAGGGTAATGTATTGTAACACACACACACACACACACACACACACACACACGCACACACACACACACACAGAGAAGGGGCCCCGGGATAAAGCTGGAGACTCTCCTAAGGACGTGTAATTCAGACGCAGCATGGATAGGATAGTAGACACCAGAAAATGATGATGAAGATATCATGATGATGAAGAAGAGATAAGGAAATGAATACGACATTATATCAAAACACTATAATCTCTCATCGTCAGTACGCGTTGCCTCGACACGTTTCGCTGCCTGCCTGAGTACCCGGCAGACGCATCAGGAGGCTTCCTATCAAATCTAGCACACTGTTTTACCGTTAATGCTCACTCATGGTTAGATTTTTTTTTTTTTTTTTTTTTTTAATTCATGGTTAGATGATATGCATAGCGGCACTCTTTTATAGCTTAGCTAGTAGCTACTTATGCATCTCAACAGTTACTCCAACACGCTACTTATCCTTACCTGCTCACACACTCCCCTACGCTCCACACTCCTCTATTCTAATCATATCTATTTTTTTACAAGCTATCCTCTATTCTACTCATTCGCCATCTATCAGTTAATGTACATAGTCTCTTTTCCAGACTCAGTCTGAATCATTCATCCTTTCTCCTTCTCCATACGTAGAATCTGATAGAGATGTATAATTCCCTGGTTGGCGTTCATGTCATTCCATCCTATTAATTGATATTGTATCAGGGAGCTCGGGATCAAACCTTTCTTCCCACTCCCGTCAGCCTGTGTTGCCTACCTACTCCTGGGGCCAAGTCCCACTAGCAGCGTTGAGTTACCTCAACGCCCGAATGTGGACGAGTTCGTGGAGATGTGCAGAAATGGCGTTGAGTTCACTCAAAAGCACATCTCCGCAAACACGTCCAGATTCAGGAGTTGAGAAAAAACTCAACACTGCTAGACTAAGGGCGTCGTTCGACACTCCTCGGGGCATCCTCGGGCTCCGAGGATGAATCCTCGGAAAAGTTTAGGGGTTTTGTCGTCTTCGTTCCACTCATCCTCGGAGCATCAGTTTTAGGACTTGTCCTCGGAGCAATGTCAGAAAAATAAAAGGAAAAAAAAAAGAAAAAAAGTTGTGCTGCAGGCTTTCAGCCAATAGGGTGCTGCCACGATCAGAATTCTTGGTTGTAACGTCTCTCTATGTGCATGCCCTCTCCTCTCCGTGAAACACGGATCCTCGGGCTCCAAGGGACCTCCGAGGACGATTTGGCTGGGAAATCCTCGGAGCCCAAGGATTTGTCCTCGGAGTGTTTTCACATTTCTGTTCCGAAAATCGGCTCCGAGGGAGGTCCCTTGGAGCCGAGGACGATTTGGCTGGGAAATCCTTGGAGCCCAAGGATTTGTCCTCAGAGTGTTTTCACATTTCTGTTCCGAAAATCGGCTCCGAGGACAGGTGGAACGACGACGGAATCCTCGGAATCGCGTCCCCGAGGAGTGTCGAAAGACGCCCTAAGTGGGACTTGGCCCCTGGGCTGCTGGGCATATATCCAAGTTCCAACCGAGTATCCCCTAAGGCTTCTGCATACTCTTCGAGTGGCTAAGCCGCTTCCTCTTCTCTCTCTCTACCAATCTGTTCTCAGCAGGGGTATCTTCAGTAGTAGAGTCAGAAAAACGAGTAACTGTTATAATTGCCCTATGGACCAAGATACAGTTTGCAATTGCACTTCGGGCACCCTACCTGGCCAGAAAGCTGGGTTCTATACATTATACATTGCCCAAACTGCAATTCAAAATTGTATCTTGGCCCATAGTGCAATTATAACTCGTTTTTGTGACTCCCGCTTAGTTTCCCCAACTTTCCCTGTTCTCAGTATATTCTATAAACGGAGATGGCATTGTAATCTCCCCCCTCCGTATCCTCAATCCTTTTGCAGTGGTGGCTACCGTCTTCACCCGAATAGAACGCTCGGTAATTATCGCTGCATCTGGACGGAAAGTTGGGCCAAATACGGCTATAATGACCAGGCGTTCTATTCGGGTGAAGAGGGTAGGGTTGTCTGTCGCTGCGCATGATCCCGCCTGGATCATGCCACCAGAGAGGCGCCCTGATCGCATCTATTGTTTTTTTTTTTTTTTTTTTTTTAATTCCACAGTGGTATGGTAAACACTGATATTATGTTCTGTATGTATCCCATTATCTAGGTCGGGTGCCCCTTCAGCATAGTACTCGCTTTCCAATTCGGATGCCAGATCTGCTCCTCGAAGGTACAGTCCGTGATTATAACCCGCTTGAATTGAATCACCTACTTTTAAAGTAAAAATCATTCTTTTTTTTCTTTTTTTCTTGCCAATATTATTATTATTTTTTTTTTATTGGAAGATAGTGCCAAAAGAGCATCCCAGGCTTAACAATCCGGTACATAGACCCCAAAAACACTAAGTCTGGAGGGCAGTGGTAAGAGCACGTACCCTCCCGAAGACTCGCCCTTTGATTACTCCATTCTATTGGTGGGGAGCTGCACCTGCTGGAAAACGGGTCCAGCGTCCCTTATATCAAAGTATAGATCATATGAGTGCTGCCCGAGTGTCCTGCGGGAGAACCAAGTCATCCTTCTCATCCCACTGCCCTCCAGAGGAACGTCCGCCTGATTGTTGTAAAAAAAAAAAAAAAGTCTTGCCAAAATTAGTCAACAAACCTTTCGGAAAAGTTCAAAGGACGGTCGAAAAAAATCTTGATAAGAATCAGGACCGCTGCCAGCTCCTGCTTTACACTGTAATCTTACAGGATGCTTCCGGAAAATAGGTAAATGAAATAAAATAAAATAAAATACATTATAATCAATGGATTTACCAAAAAACATTGCACACTACTATCTACCGCTAAACACTTCCCAAGTGCAGGTGTACATCCTGGAGAGGTTCTCCCTCCACGGGCCTCTAGGGACCACCTGGCAAACTTTGCCAGAGCGCCGAGAGAGAGAGAGACAGAGAGACGCCAGTCATTGCGCAATGATTGGCGTCTCTCTCTCTCTCTCTCTCTCTCTCTCTCTCTCTCTCTCTCTCTCTCTCTCTCTCTCTCTCTCTCTCTC
>BFEA01000042.1:2212886-2223861 GCA_003427395.1 Chara braunii
CGGGTTCAGCGTCCCTTATACATCAATTTTCTTTTTTGGCTGCAAACCGGGTGCAGCGTCCCACAAAAAAATTGAAGGATGGGCTTGATAAGCCCTTTTGTGCCTCTTCACCCACTCTGGGCGCCAGAATTCGTGAGTACCTAGCACAAACCACAATATTTTGATAGAATTATCCATACCATGATGATGGGACCAAACAGGATCCTGGAAGAGGAAAGGGATCAGGAAATTCAGATAATGGTCTTAGGGGAATAGAAGGATCAACACAACTCCAATCATTAAAGATTAGTCTATAATTCTTTTGAACACAGCCAAGTAATTTCTCATGAGCTCCTTCCCACTGCACCCTCCCCAACCTCCCTCCCTGGTCCCCCCTAAGCCAGCTTTTATTGAACATTTTGATGTGATTCAATATCTCATTTTGTTGGGAAAGATGCTGTATTTTTTCTTTTATGTTTTCCCATTTAATAATTATATCATTCTGAATATGTAGTTTAATAGAATCTGTGAAATCTGGACCATCCATTCTTTCACCTTCCATTTCATGAGTACACCTTCTAACCCATATTGCCCAAATAATTGTCCTTCTACTAATTGTAAATAAATTGTCAATAAACTCATCCTCTTGGCCAGGATGCCATGATTCTAGGAGAAGGGCTTTCCACTCCCACGGCCATGGGCAAGAGGTTCCCAGCTGGCTCCAAATCCTGTCCCACCATCGCCAAAGCCAGACCGAACCTGGGCATTGGAGGAAGATATGTTCGATCGTTTCCGAAAAAAGTTTGGACGGAAACRCAGATTTGCARAATTTACACCAAGGAAGAGCAATACCTTTTTGTTCTRACGAAGTTTTRTCAATGATCCAGTCGTTTGTAGGAAGGCAACGGTGAGAGATTTGCCATTGCAAAGAGGCTATTTTAGCAGGTTTAGATTTACAGGAATGAAACCACTTAACTCCTCTTAGTTCTTCCTTACTAATTTCCAGATTCTTCATCCAACGATCTTCAATGCGATCGTTAAGATTAACCTTGGGTCGAAGCATTCTGTATGTGGATTTTACTGAGAGGGTATGTAGAGATATAGAGTATGAGCGATCTTGTCTTCCTGGGCAAGACCAGGTCCAATTGATAGGATCAAAGGGTAGGTGGGATATTGGTATTTCAGGTTTAAAGGAGAGCCATTTATCGTTGACATTTAAAACTCTTACTCTAAATAGCTGGTCAGCCTTACACCACCTGGTGTCGTCTTTAGACCTAGGAACAAGAAAACCATCCTCTTGTGAGTCCAGAATAGATATTAGAATATCTTCTGAATTACGGATCTCAATTATATTCCCCACTATTTCTTTGGAACATTGGATTGTCACCCAGTCACCAGGAAGAAATTTGGGCCCTTTCTTTAAAATTCTAACCCAGTCCAAAGGAATTAGTTCAATGATATTATCTAATGCAGACCTTTGATGATGACTGTAGCGCAATCGATCTTGAAGGTCTTGGGGAGAAAACCAGTCCTTTGTTTCTTGATTCCAAAGATCCTTAATACGTATGATTCCTCTCCTAATCCAGCTTAGCCATGGACTATTCATACCGTCAAGAACACATCCTTGAGAATCCCTAATAAATGTATTATTAAATAATGATTGTTGACAAACTTCCTCCCATCTTGTTGGAAATATTTTATCTGGTAGAGGAAGTTTCCTCCAGTTTTTCAACAATTTAATCCAAAAGGGATCTCTGCTAAGATCACTCCTAGCTGCTTGTCTCTCTAAAATTTCCAGACCATGTGGTTCCATTGAACTGCCCCTTGGCAGAGACCAAGATCGGTTCTCGAACCACATAAGTGGGTCTATTGCATCTGGGATAGGAGGAGCTAATCTCCTAATCTGTTCACAAGCAATAAGGTTCCAGAGAGTCCATAAAATAACTCCTCTGATGGTCTCTTCCGCATGGGCAAATTGAATCTGTGGGGTACATCTCCTGGCAGCTGTTCCCAGGAGGATAAACTCATCCTCCCAACGGGATTCCACAGCAGGGATCGGCACGCCCGACTGTCTCCACCAATCCCAGAATGGTCTTGAAAGATCACAGTTCAGTACAAAGTGCTGGATATCCTCCATCCTAGTCCTCGGACACAAACCACATTCAGGGTTAGCCTTTGCTGTTCTCCTAGCACACCAAGTATTTTGGTCGGTAGTGCCATATGCATCAACAACGAGAGCAAGCTAGCGTGCTTGCTAACCACCAGTTCCATTAATTGCTTCCAAAAGGCCGGAAGGGCAGCCGCAAGCCTGGTTAGCGTATCCCCGACTCATCCCGTTGCCATCCATCTTCTAGCTACCAACCAGTTAACGTCTGTATGTGGTGTCATTATCAGATATCCCTGTTTGGTTGTGTACTCATATATTCCAACCAGGTCCTGCTCAGAGTTATGCAGCGGATGGTCCCACGCCGCCCAGTCTCTAGGGTCTACTGTCAGTGCAACTTGGATTTCTGTCTATCCCTCTGGCTCGTATTCCTTGCAAAAAAAGAAGAAACTCAATATTAATTATTAAATTAATAATTATACTCAATATTAATTATTAAATTAATAATTAGTATGTTCAGACGCGTCAGAGTTATACGACTCAGAATGATTGTATTCTGGTCATCTAATTGTGTCAAGACAATAAATGACGTTAGATTTTTTTATTTTTTTTTATTAGAATGAGTTTCGATAGATGGACCCTCCCCCTGACTGGGCTAGTGGTGTCTGCTCTTATCCGATTAGGAACCCCTAGCATCACCCCGGATTGTTTTTAAAAAAAAATAAAAATAGAACGAGTTTCAATGAGATTTTCCAAGGAAGGTGATATGAAGCCCCTCCCTCTCCCCCCCCCTAAAAAAAAAGCACCTCCGGGGCCAGGTCCCACTTACACAGGCAGCTCAACGTTCAGCTAGCTCAATGCTGGCTCAATGCGTGTGACTTGACGCTACCTTCGAGATGCATTCGGTTGCTGCACCTGTAGCGGTTGATTTTTTCGTGTGAAAAATGAAAAGCCTTTTGTGAGTTTTTTTGGGTCACCAAAATAATAATAAGAATAATAATAATAAAATCCTTTCAGCCAAATACAACACCCCCTACCCTCTGCCCTTTTCCTTGAGCTACAGTCTTCCCCCGAATACAACGTACGTTCATTATAGCTGAATTAAGACGGAAAGATAGACGAAATTCAGCTATAATGACCGTACTTTGTATTCGGGGGAAGACTGTAGCTGCCCCACTTCCCACTTGGAGAGGGGAAGTTAGCTCAATTGACATTGAGCCATCATTACCTCCTCTCGCGAGGACCCTCTAGACAGACCTGGGAGGGCACTCTGACAGATTTGCGAGGACACTCTGACGGACGTGGGAGGACACTCTGACAGGTGTGGGAGGACACTCGTTTCTTTTGTTTGGCCGGTGAATGCACACAACCAGGAATACTGTCCGCGTTCGTTTCATGCTATATGGTGTCACTGAGGTCCCAGTCTCCAACCTTTTTTTTTTCTTTTTTTATTTTTCTTTCTTTTTTGACATGAATAGTCTCCATGTCCCTTAGAAAACATTCACAGCCCCAGATTTGCTCCCTGCTACTCCGGCCGGGTGCAAGTCCAGGCTGTAGAAACAGAACCAAACACAACCCCTCAACCGACTGTGGAAACAGGACCAAACACAATCCGTCAATGAACCACAATCAACAAAGTAAACAAAGCCCATTCTCCAACTTGGTGCAATAGGCGGAGAGTTGTGTAGACAAAGGCCTCGTTAGACCCTCCTTGGGAAGACGATTTTAAGGAATCCGGCATGGTTACACCGCATCCTAATCCACCGAATTCCTTGGATTAAGGAGGCCCAAAGTGAAAACGCTCCCGAGAGATTTCCTTGGGGATCCTCATAATCGCCAGCCATTGCGTCCTTGAATCCAAAGGGTCCTCCTGAGGTCCCTTGGGCTCAAGGAGCCGTGATTGACGGAGAGGAGAGGACACACACATAGTGGAGACGTTACAACGGTCGAACCGGGAGCGTGGCGACACCCTATTGGTTGAAAGCCTCAAGCACAACTGTTTATCTTTTTTTTCTTTTCTTTTTCCCCCCAAAAAGGCTCCAAGGACGAATCTCTAAGCCGACGCTCCAAGGACACGGTGTAACGATGATGCCGAAAATGATAAATTAATCAAAGGACTTCCTCCTAATTCTTGAGGATTTTCCAAGGAGGGTGTAACGAGGCCCTAAGAGGCTGATCCGACTACTACGTTTGAAGGGGAGAACCAAACAGAACCGCGTTGCTTGGCCCTGTGCCGGTCGGACCGAAAAAGCGAAATTGCATCCCACTTGCCCGGTTGGGGCGGGACTTTTTTGAAGTTCCTGCCGGGTAATCGTGGGCGGGGCATGCAGGCCCAGCATCGAACGGACGAAAGGCGGACCACCGGTGTCGGCGCGAATACCTTTACAAGGGTATCCGCTATGTTTATTGCAAATGACAGAAAAATGGGTTTGATCGGCATAAGTCGGGCGAGGTACGGCCGCGTCCGGGACCCGTCCCGACTAAGTTAGAGGGTATGTGGGCGCGCAGTTTTAAGGCGCGCATGTGATTTTTCTTATTGAGTGAGCGGCCGGTCTAGTCGACCGACCCGAACCGAGCTACGGTTTTGTTTAGGGGATAAAAGCTCGTTTTTGGTTGACACTCGTGACCAACGATGGGACTGGCACGTCACTAGGCACACGGGGTGGTGACGGCGCGGTCGGAGTAGGCCGGTGGCGGGTGCCGGGTGTTGGCGCGCCAGTTGCAGGTGAGAAGGGAAGGCCTAGGCTGTCGTCCCCAAGCCTAAGCATGGCGCGGCACCACTTCATATAGGAATCCGCGCCTACTGGTTCCAAGCTGGGGCATAGCCCTATGGGTTACAGCATTGGACTTTCGCTACGAAGGTACGGGGATCGAGGCTGGCAGGGCATCGGCGCAGCAGCGGCGGAGTGTCAAGGAGAGATGAGGGGGTTGAGGGCCTGTAGATGCGACTATCCACGGGGTCGGTGGGGTACCAGCAGTCCCTGACCCTTGTTAGGATTTTTTTTAATTTTATTTCATATTGTTTTGCTTTTATTATTTTTTATTATCCGCGGTCCCGTTCTGGTTCGGGGCGCGGTACCACGTTTGGCTGTTTGAGTCCTTGGGAGAGTTGTAGGTAGGACGGTGAACTCGGAAGCTGGCAAGACCAGGGGCATGCAGGAAGCACAAAGGGCGGCGCCCGCCCCCTCTCCCGTTAGTAGGCCGAGGGTAGAAGGGGCCGAACGGCCGGGGGTATCGCCACGGGGCATTTCCTCGGTCGGGCCTTTGGAGCCTGAGTGTTACGAAGGGGAGTGGTATCGCGCCGGCAGACGGATGGGGCGTATAAAGCAGGGACGGTCCGACAGCCGGGCACTTTTTCCTTCCGAAAAAGTTGAGTGTTGTCGGACCGCACGGTGCCGGGATATCGAGATGACGACAACACCCTTTGGGCAGGCAAGCGCAGGCGGAGGGGAGGGAACCGAACGGATCCGGACTGGAGAGCGGGCCGGGTGCATACGGGCTAAAATCGGAGATGGTGGAGGGAAGGCGGGGCACAGGCTGAAATGCGTGAGGCCCTTGCTTCTCAGTGGAACTGAGTGGGGAGAAAGATAAGATGGGGGTTTTGGGGCGGGGCGCGTCCATTTTTTATGTTAGTTTTAGTAGAGGGATAGTTAGTTAGAAGGTAGAAGGGAAAGCTGGTGCGCCAAGACATGGCGGGAGAGGAGTTCAAGCGCAACTAAGAATGTGTAGCATACTCGATCCCCTTCAGAACCAGGTAAGGGGAGCTGTTAGGAAGGGGTGTTAAGGGTGGGCGACACCGAACTCGAAGTCGGATTGGCCCGACAATCAGTAGGGAAGGGGATTTTAAGAAAAGCGGTGCGCGGTGCTGACGGGAGCGTGGGCTATGGCGGAGGAAGGTAGGAGTGACGGGGTTTCGGTCGCCGTCTAGCCGATTCCGACGAGAGAAGATCCTATACTAAGGCTTTGGGGTGAGGCGAGTAGGGTGGTGAGGGCAGATTAGGAGTTGGAGTGGTGTGGGTGGCGGTGCGTTGCGAGGAGGCTGCACGAGGAAGGGGGGCGTTTTAGCGGGGGGGTGTATCCGCCCACGTTCTAGTGGTGGGTTCACTCAATCCTTGCTAAAGCGAGAAACGGAGTAATAGAGAGGGCGTTGCGCCGGGGAGCGAGCTACGGAGGGGAGTGCACTTGGATGCTATCTGCGCCCGGGTTTGTACGCAAGTCGTCACGGAGAAGAGAATGACGGTAGGGACTGGGGGATGAGGTAGAGGGAGAGTGCAAGGCAGAGTGAGGTTGAACGAGGGCGGTAGTGGGAAGGAAAAAGGGGGGGGTGAACCCGGCGCGAATCCTCGCCAGGATACATGCACGCGAGGAGACTACAGGGAGGAGGCTGTCACTGTGGCTTGTGAAGGGCATGAGAGGAAAGTCGTTGGCTGTGACGATCGTGGTCTGACTACTGCTACGGCAGCCCGTTGGAGCTACTAACGGGTGTGGCATGCTCCGCCGGGCGTTGTGTGTATCTTAGTTGAGACAGCGGTCCGGGGTGCTCAGTTGGAGGTCACCCTGCGACCGGTCTTACCTGGGCTCGCTGCTAAAGTCGTTGTCGTGACTGTCGTGAAGTGCTAAGGGTGCTGCAGGTTGGTGCACTATTGGAACGCGGCCGCTAGGGTCGTAGGACGGCGACCTCGAGGGGGGGGCTGGTGTGAAAGGACCAGCTAAATAACAAGGAGGGTCGCAGGAAGGATCAACAGCGCAAAAATGAGTACTGGCTGACCAAGTTGTTGCGCCGTCTGATCACCATTGTCGGACTATTGGCCCTGTTGCTAGCTGTGTTCACAGCCAACCGTATTTCTGATCCTTGGCCCGTATTTCGAGTGGTAACCAAGGCTTATCAGACCACAAGTATTGGAACGGGGCTGGAGTTGTTGCAGGAGGAATGTTGCGGGCGGGAGGAGTGGCGGGAAGTCAAATGATTGATAGACCAGCGACAGTTGACCAGGTACTACTGTGAATTGGCCGCCATTGCGGGGCCCTCAGGCGCACGAAGGTATCAAGGTCCTCTCACGTGAGTCTAAGCGCACCCCTCCTGTATCTGAGAGACTAAACGCTTCTCCTTCTGCCCTTCTTCCTCTAAGTCTAGTCTGTTGGTTCTGAGAGGAAAGGTGGCAGGCGGGATTGCAACCCGTAATCCGCGCCAAGGCCTCTGTGGGAGGATCGCCCCACCGATTGCGGGTGCTCTGCCGGAGCCTAGGGGAGGCTCTGGAGGCAGGGAATTGAGAGGTAACCATCCTTTTCCCTCTATATACCCTGACATAACCCCTACTTGTACGTCTTGCTATGTTTTACTGAGTGTACTGCATGCACCCCTACTGTGACTTTGGCTTGACTGACATGACACAACTCAGATTAAGTAAAGGAATGTGTGCGCAATCTTAGTTTCGGTTTTTATTGATTGCCTGAAGGCAGATTGTGAACACAAGGGGTTGCATCTGGGGGAAGGGTGGGTGAAAGGTGATTTTGCTTGAGCTTGAATGGGTCCTATGGGGTCAGACCAGTTCCATAAGATTGGACGGCCTGACCGTTGTGTTTTATTTTTGAATTGCATGGAGAGTCAGACCAGTTTCATAAGATTGGACGGCCTGATTGCTCTGAATTGTGAGGGTTTGACTGTGGCTGACTCTTCAGGGGCCAAACCTGTACCATAAGATTGGAGGGTTTGGTTGCCGTGTTTGATTGCGGTTTGTTCTGTTTCTTTTGTTTTTGATCGAGGAGGCATAAGCAAGTCCATAAGATTGGACGGCTCAGCCCCTTCCTGTTTTTATGCTGAGGGGATAATTTGTGCTGAGGGCAGGGCATGTCCATAAGATTGGACGGCCTTGGAATCATGCCATACACAGTGGATCAGAGAGAAACGAATCTCACAAAGGACCAGATATGTCCATAAGATTGGACGGTCTGGCTCAATGCCACGCACATGTTGGAACCCAAAAGGTTAAATTTTGGTTATATTTTATACTATCCTATCTATGAACAGGCTAGCCAGGCATGGGTTCCATAAGATTGGACGGTCTGGTTATAACTTATTATGAAATGAAGAGAGTATAACTAAGAGTATAATTGAAGGTAACCCTGGGCAGGCTAGGCCTTGTTCTAAGATGAACGACTCAGTCCTATGCCCAACTTTTGAACACCAAGCTCAGAGAGGTATATATAATTTGGATATTAAACAGTTTAGGGCGGCTGAGCCTTGTTCTAAGATGAACGGCTTAGTCATATGCCGAAAAGGAAGAGAGAAGTAGTTGTGCAACCTGTTCGTGTATAGTCAATGGTTGGGTCAGGCGAGTTCCATAAGATTGGACAGCTTGACTCTATGCCCTATGTAAGCTGGGTATCAGGGGATAAAGCATCGAGAGATTACGAACTATTGTTTGTAAAGTTTGACTTGGGGTGGCGAGAGTACTTACCTTTGTAGTTTGGCCTGCATGAGACTGAGTGAGGCTACTACTTGGTGTGAGTCTCAGGTTGACAGGTAGTTGCTTTAGAGGCTCGCCTCGTGCTAGAACGATAAGAGTTAGGTCAATTCCTGCATTTTCTGAGCTAAGTTTTTTTACTTTTTCTGGGATCTTTTGTCATACTTGGCGTTGTATAAATTTTGGTAAGTTACTTTCCCTATGGGAAGCGCTGCTGAAATTTCTACAAATTCAGGGAGTTAGTCAAATTTTGACTTGTCAATGTTCAACTTGTCTAAAGTCTATGTATGACTTAGTAAAAATCAGGAAAGTCTCCTTTTCTAAAGGGAGTGCTGCCCAAATTTTTGCTAATTCAGGGAGTTGGACAAAATTGGACTTTGGAAAGCCAAAGGCTATTTCTGTTTTTCAAATTTGGGCTGATATAAATTCTGAAAAGACACTTTTCTAACGGGAAGCGCTGTCAAAATTTTTCTTGATTTAGAGGAGTTGTATTATATTTTGACAAGAGGTGATTCTGGCGGCGATCCACCCTGAATAGGGGAGATTCTGCCATTAGTCTACCTTTGCTTTGGGCGCTGGCGTAGAGGTAGGCTTAGACTTAGTTGGCACATAGCTATAAGTGAGGATGTACTATGGAGGTTCATCCCCATAGGCTGATGTTTTAGTTTGGGACTTGACCTCTCTCATGGTACAGGCCTTTCTTGGACATTCAATTCAGGATTTCGGCTAGCGTCAGCTTGATCCTACGAGGATCGCCTTCTGTTATCACTGATAACAGGTTGGTTGTCGATTCGTCGGTCTACGACTCAATTCCAACTCACTCATCACACCCAACCTAAAAGGCTTTAGCCCGGTGACTTTATTGTTTGTTGAGGGTTTCACCCGGACTTTTATTGAATGGCCATTTAACAAAGGTACAAAGTATTTAATTATGGTTGGTTGGGCGGGAGATTGGGGCTTGCGTGGCTAAAGCAAGGGGTATGAGTGTGGAGATTGGTTAGGGTTGACTCCGTGTAGTGCGTGGTTGCTGCTCGATTCTTTGATGTGATTGCAGGTAGACCTTGTGGCTCGGATTTGGATTTGGGGTTGCCTGTGATCTCATATACGTACTTATGGCTGTAAGAAGTCCCACAGTGCCCGCGAGCAGTGATCGTCGTAACTTTATCTTCCTTATGTGTGTATGCTTGGGTGTATTTACTGTGGGGGCTCGCGAGGCCGGGGCCGCGATTACCACATATGACTGGCATCGTTGGTCGGTATGGGACTGCCCAGCAGCCGCACGACCTTATGTAGAAATCCTGCGTGCGATGCTTCACCGCCCCAACGCCCAGAGGTTATGGGATCGGGAGGCTTGCACGTAGACGCAAACGCTTGAGGTCATTGTAGGCCGTGGGCATCACCCAAGGAGAGAGAGGGTACCCCCAAGAGATCGTGACCCTGGCTGGAATAAGAGGGGGTCTTCGGCCCATTCGTCTTCTTTTTAGGGTTTTTATGGTTGGACGTTGTAGTCTGTGGCAACCGTCAAAGTCAAACCCCTTGATGTTTGACCGCCACGACAGCTTAAAGTTGTCTACTCGAACCCCTCTGCACAGGGTGCAGAAGAGGGTGTGGTTTTCAACCGCGCATGGCGGTTGTCCAGCGCCGAGAGATTAACCCTCAAGGCGCGTGTCAGCCGACACTTGAGTGTCGAACACGACCCTCGAGATTAAGGAGGACCGTGCGAGTATGGATATTACATGGTACGTCATCATTGCGACTGCTCGCGTATGTCTGCATTGCGAGCCGATATGGGTTAGCCCTGCGCTCGCGCAGTTTTATACTAACTCGCGCGCGCGACACTTGTCAGATTTCCGTGTCGGGAAGTTATGGGTTGGCTACCGAGGGGCTAGGAGCATTGTCGCATTGTGTCTCGTGTCGTGTGTATGTGTGTGTGTGTGTGTTTTATTTTTGTGTTCGTAGAGTGGTGTGCGCGTGGTGTGTGGAATGCGTCCTAGTCGACCGACGACGAGTCGTGCTTGGGACCTCAGCCCCCCAAGATGTCGGTTCGCGTGCAGGTCCGATAGGTGAATTACCACGCGTACCCCCTATGCTACAGCGAACGAGAAACGCCCTCGGCTGGTCCACCTCTGCGATTGCAACTGATTAACTTTCGTATTGTGGACTGGTAGCTCGGCGGGGATACGCCCACCGAAGGGAGGTGACAGCTCCCGTAAGGTGGAGGTAAGTTGTGCCTCACGTAGGCCCTATTCTGTCGTAGGGGCTCGCGAGAGGTATGGCTGGCGCACTCGGCCGGAGCGGCCTAAGGAAGCTCTATTTGTGCGTTCGTATCGAGGTGGGTCCAACTCCTGCGTGACGCGGCCGAGAGGGTCCCGCGCTGCCACGTGCGGTGCTGGATCGATGCGCTCGACACCGGACACAAGAAAAAAAA
>BFEA01000042.1:2276061-2301395 GCA_003427395.1 Chara braunii
CGTGCACTCTAACTGCAATGCCAAGCTTGGGCGCGCGTGGGCGCGCACTTTAACGGCAATGCCAAGCTTGGGCGCGCATGGGCGCGCACTCTAACGGCAATGCCAAGCTTGGGGGCGCATTCAAACAACCAAACTGAGGCTAGGCGCGCACTCTAACAGCCAAAATGAGGCTGGGTGCGCACTCAAACAGCCAAACTAAGGCTGGGCGCGCACTTTAACAGCCAAATTGAGGCTAGGCGCGCACTCTAACAACCAAACTGAGGCTGGGTGCGCACTCAAACAGCCAAACTGAGGCTGGGCGCGCACTAAAAAATCATCAGAAGCAGTATACGCAGATTGAGTAAAATTCTACAGATTGAGTGCGCACTGTCGCACAAAATCAAAATCATCGAAGTCAAGTTTTGCATATCGATCATGCAGTGTCACACTTAAATTCGAGTGCACACAGTTACACTTGCTCGGAATGATCAATGCTGAGTTTTCAAAAATCGTCATGCCAAGTTTATAGATACAGTGCACACTGTCATGATTAGCCCCAAAATCCTGTTGATTTGATTTCTTGTTGATCAGTCTTTGCTTGGACGATATTCATATCAGACCCTGTGCGGAGGGTATTTTTCCTGCACACATGATATTAGTGCAGTCCGGTTTGCACACGCAGTATTTTGCAACTGGCCTCTGCATAGATAATATCTTGATGATCAGTCTCTCTCAGTGATGATATTTGCGGTTTAGTCTTTATGCTATAGTCTACTCGCTGCAAAGATGTTCGTATGATATTGCTATGATGAGTTGTTGTTCAGGCGGGCCCAATAAGGTGGGCCCCTATGTTGAGTTGATTGCTATTCAGGCGGGCCCTTTCAGGCGGGCCCCTAATTGAGTTGGTTGCCACTGGTCTGGCTTGAGGGTCTATTGAGGTGTTGTCCTCTCCAGCCCCATCGAGTTGGGTTATTTCCCTGGGCTATTGATATCCCCCTCATCTCCAGGACATCATTGCTTGGCACAACAGCTTACCAGGAGCATTCTATACTATTTTGCAGATTGGTCAAGCTGGCTTCTCAACGTGAGACAACACCTACATGGGGTAAGCTGGTTGARAAGTTCTGCTATCGRCACATTGGGCATCAGAGTTTCGCCATCAGGGCCAATGAGTCTTCCACTTTGAGATATACATTGGTGATCACTTATCATGTGAGAAAAGYCAGACAGGGAATAAAGGGAACCACCTACGACCGGATTGCTGACTATATCTTCCGCAGGGAGAGTTATTGGAGAGAGCACTGGTTATACGTGGTGTTTCCCCAGATCCCCTTTGCACCAGGTGGTGCTCTCTATGACTTTGATCGCTGTAATCCTAAACTGCTGAGCAGAGGTKGYAGCAGGGAAAAGAGGCATCAARACAGGAGGATCAAGAGCGAGGTGGCCAGATCCGGGATACCTATTACCACCTGTCTACAGAGGTCAGAGACGGACGAGTCAAACCAAGGGCCTTGTTGTGTGAGCGACGTTGATTTCGGGGACTATTTTGATTGRGATACTCACAGGGACTGAGCACGCTTGATTTGGAGCAGGCCCAAAGCATCTTATGACATTGGTGACTGGAGCGAGACGCAGGCGAAAAGCAGCCCTACGACGGGTTGCTTATCTATTGGCACGATATTTGCTTGAGGGTGACTGATTTGGACATTACATCTCAGGAGGACCCAGGTCAGAGGAGGTAGTCGGCCCTTCGAGGGGGAAGGGACCAGTCCCATATCTTGGGGATGGATACAACCATTTGGTGGGAGCAGATTTCGTCATACAGACTTTTTGGAAGCCTCTCTATGGAAAACGTTTTCTAGAGGTTTCATACGACTACATCTATCGCAAGGGGCGGATCGAGATCTTGATCGGCGTCACTGGCAGCATTTCCCTCGCTGAGGAGTTATACCTTCGGAGCGTTGCGAACGAGGAGATGGTCAGATGCATGACATATATCAGCAAGATCGATCATACGGCATCCTTTGACATCAGCTACGTGGTCCCAAAGTCGATGGTCACTCAGGTTCTCAATGATGAGGAGGACGAGCGTGTACCACATGTAGAGTCCCAGACAGTCGAGTCCACTCATGAGGGGGTACCACTTGTCGTCATTGACTGAGGCTCGTATCTTTTAGTCACTGAGATGTATTACGACATTATTATTATTTACCAGTGCTTGCAGCCCTCTCTCTATAGCTGCTTTCTGTACTCTCCGTGTACTACTTTTCAGTCTCGTGTCTCTGTTCATGCTCTTACAGAGTCTGTTTTTTTGTCTTTTCGTCCTCTCAGTGTCATTTGATTTATGATGCATGTCATATAATGCATGTAATGTTTATGCATGAGATAACAAGATATTTATCACTCACATCAGGTTACACTCAAGGCTACTTGAAGGACTCTTAGATAATAGGGACTCTGGTGACCTTGAGTCTGACCTTTATACGGGGTCAGGTGCAGGCGATAAAACTGAACGCCTCACTCTAAGCCGTGTCGCCGCTGGCAGGAGGGATAACCTTTACTACTCAACTGTGTGACAAAGGCTGCTTGTGATTTCACTTCTAATTTTCCTTAAACTTTCTAAACTCTTGCGTGACAGCCTGCCATTCCACCAACCCACCACAATTGGCCCGAGGAGGGACATCGAACCAGGCCCTGGAAAGGTGGGGGCGCGACAAAAATGGCGCCGTTGTCGGGGACTCAAAAATTTTGAGTTTCTGGGAGCGGACCTTGGTCACAATATTCAGTGACTAGGCAGCAGTCTTATATTTCGTACAAGGTCTGGCTCGTGTCAGAAATACTTTTTTGGCTAGAGGAGCCCCGAGAGGAGGGGCCTCTTGCAGAAGTCTATCGGAAGTGACTCAGACCTGCAAGCGAGGGTTTGGAATTTGTTTTCTGGACCCTTCGCTTGACAAGTCTATAAGTCAGAAACCAGACGATGACTGAAGTGTATAATGTCCTAGAAGCCCTAACTCGTGCCACGTGCGGTGGTGCCTTCCCTTATATGTTTGTCAAATGCATTACTTGTGTAAAAAGTACAACGACTGTGCATGTGTATGTCTCAAGATTCCTCGACACTGATGATTATGATATTCGACCCTACGTCCTAGAAGGGGCTGATCGGGACCCTAGTTTCTTTACCAACTGGGATGTCGTAGTGGGGTGTGTCGAAGCCGAGAGGGATCAGTTGAGACAACAAGGGATAGAATCGAGTTGAAGCTGACTGCCTAGGATTTATGAGAAGATCCCTACCCCGCCAGTACCCAAAGGATTCTGTGATGGTAGGAACAGGTAACCAATCATCAATGCAGCGTTGAGAAGGGAGAGCTGGTAGGCAACCCATGTCGGCAGTAACTAGAGCGATAGAGGCACTGACCAAGATCACTGCTGACAGTGTTTTTCCATACATCATTGAGAGGTGTGTGACTTGAGAGAACGACTCGGTGATCTTGTACGTCCTTGTAGTCCGATTCCTTGATACAAATGAGTATGATGTAAGGCCATACGTATCTGCTGGAACAAGGAGAGGGATTGATTATGAGGCATGTTGGGTAGTTGCTGCAAAGTATATCCTAAATGAAAGGTTGTTGTTGAAACAACAAGGAAAGAAAGTGACGTGGAGTGTCCTACCTAGAGAGTTCGAGAGGTTCCCAAGCCCTCATGTGCCTGCTAATTTATGCGACGGGAAGGACTGGGGACCAACCCTCAACGCGGTGTTAAGGGATCGAGTATGGTGAGCTATGTCGATCGATGCCTACACTCCTGATGATGGAGAGAGCTTCTATTTTGAGGTCTATCTAGACGAACAGCACGCGACTGTCATCGGGGCTGTGAGAGGATGCGATACTAGACTAGGTAGGCACGACGAGATTGGCATGGTAGAGCACTACCTTGAGCTTGTGCGAGCGGCTGCTTTTAGAGCAATTATGAGTCAGACTAAGATTAGGCATCTGTTGGATTGCAAGAGTTCGGATGACATGAGAGTGATGCTACATGCGAGAGATGAGACCATCCTATCTAGACAGTGTCCTGCCGATAGTCTGGCTAGAGGCGCTAGAGGCAGCCCAAGGCAATGATACTAGAATGTGAAAACTCTATGTCAATTGCGACTGTGACCATTAGTAGAGGGTGGTTAGACAAAGTAACTGAGACCGACAATCAATTTGAGATATTGAGACACGACGTGTGTAAGGAAGGGCGTTTAATATTTTATATTCTAGTGGTTAGATTTATCAAAACTGACGAGCTTGACGTGAGAGTTTATGCTCAGGAAGGGGTAAAGGAGGAAGAGGGTTATTTGAATTGTCTGAGGATAGTGTACATTCACTTCTCAAGGATAAGGAAGCTACTTTGAAGCTTGCATGAGAAAGTGACTTGGGGAAAACGAGTCACGCAATTTGAAAGACTCCCTAGTTTTCTGACTACCGATAGCTTCACTGACAGGAGAGACAAGACACCTCTTCTAGAAGCTATTGCCGTGGTTGGTAAAGCAAGAGAGGATGACATAGTCATGCGGCCAAAGACGCTGTTTCTTGAGACCTTTGTATGTAGGTTCGAAGTGCAAGACGAAGCTTCTCCTGAATTTTTCTTCACTTGACAAATGGAAAGGAGCTTGTTATGGCCGAGGAGTATGTTAGTTTCCTAGGAAGCAAGCATACTTGGGAGAAGGTTGAAGGAAAGGAATTACCAGACATTAATTCTTCAGTTATCTCACGCCTACTCTAGGATTTAGAGCCCTTCACAGCAGGAGGGGGCGTTTCCTTATAAGATTGAGAGATACCCTGTCTTAGCCATACCAGAAGCAGAGGAAAAGGTGTATATGTTAGTGACTCATTTCCTAGAGACCGATAAGTATGACGTGCGTATATACACTCCAATAACTAGGAAAATCTGGCGGCGGTATACTAGGTGTCACAAGTGGGCACTAAGTAACGTCTGCAAATACAGGAACGAACTCAAAAAGGGAGGTAAGAAAGTTACCTGGAGTGTAGAGCCTACTGAGTATGAAAATTTTCCAAGTCCTCCCATTCTGAATAGCTTCGTCAATGGTGAGGACTGGGAGTCTATCCTTAATGCTGTTTTGAGAAATAGGAAGTGGAGCAGTGTCAACATTGACGATTTAGGTCGAAAGACTTAGTAGGCAAAAATGGATCATGGGGGTCGCTAGGGGCTAGGCAATGTCTGGATACTGCCCAAGGATCACGGCTGCACTAGACGCCTTAGTTCCTTTTACCAGTGGAGGAGTTTTTTCCTACAAGATAGAGCGTTGCATATCCCTGGAGGAGAAGCATGCACCTGGGAAGGTGTATGTCCTTGTATTGAAGTTCCTTGACACTGGTGAATACGATATACGTTCCCTCATTAAGAGAGAAAGGGACAAATCGTGAGTCTCTTCGAAGTTGGATTAGTAATATAGTTAACCAAGAGAAGAGGGAATCGGAAAGAAAAAGGATAAGAGTAGTTAGTGACGTAACACCGATTGTGTTTGATAGTTTTCCTTAGCCCCATCTGCCAGAAAGTTTTACTGACGGCAAGAATTGGGAACCAATTTTAAACGTGATCATAAGAGAGAAAAGGTTCAGGAAGAAGTAGAAGCTTAATCAGAAAACTAGACATGATGGTCAAAGGACCGAACGCACGGCAGGGCCGTGCTAGCTCCTCTGCTGGGGATGGAGAAGTGACCACTATCGTGGTTTTTCGAGAGATGTTGAACCGAATAGAGGCCATGAAGACTGGGATGGACACTATGAATGTCCGTCTAGACCTTCCAAGAGCTAAGGTACCTCCAGAGAACATATCCTGCTTTGATGGAACCAAGGTTAGGGAGTTCCTGGAAGACTATGATGTCTTCGGTATGAGCCACGGTTGATCGAACAAGCAGAAGTTGAAAGCTTTGCTGGCCTATGTTGAGCCAAAGATGAGAGTGTCGGTGACAAAGACGACACAAGGGCAGACAACATGGGTTGAGGTTAAACAAAAGATGCTGGAAGAATACGCGAAGTATGACGTCCCAACAACCATGCAAAATTTGTTGGACGTACGACGCTCCAAGTACGCTACCCTCGATCAATTCTTAGAGGATTTTGAGAGGGTTGCGTGGAGAGTACCCTTCCTAGACGAGACCCAAAAATGTCATGTCCTACTGACTAACTTCGTAGAGGACAAAAGGAAGAGTGTGGTAAGTCGCGCTGCCCATTATCCTCTAAAGTGGGATGAAGTAGTTGAGATGGTCCGTGAGCTGCCTTCCGTGTCCAACCGAAAATGGTCCTTGGAACAGATGAAAGCAATCACTAGTGCGAGAGAGGGAAATGTTGAGGCAGCTACGGGGGGGAACTTGAAGGCCGAGGAGATCCTTGGTCTTCTCGTTAAGCTTGGTAGCTTCGAAAAGTTAACCCTTCCTGCCCCAGCAACTCAAACACTTGTTGGAGCCGAAGAAGGTAAGGAAGAAAGAAAGAAGGAGAGGCAAAAGGAAGAGAGTGAGAGTGAGAGCGAGAGTAGTGATGATGACACTAGGCGAAGGAAAAAAGAGAGACAAAAGAAGAAGCGCGACCGGGATTGGAAGAAAGATAATAAGAGCCGAGATTGGCAAAGGAGAGATGACCCCTTCTGATGTTATTATTGTGATGAGGAAGGTCATACTATAACTCGATGCCCTATACTAGAGAAGGGACTCGAAGAAGAGATTATCAAGAAGAATGCCAATGGGCACGTCTGTGATGCCAATTGGAACAAGATAGATTTTCGAGTCAAAGGAGGGATGCGAGCAGTTATCCTAGAACAGGCTAGGACCAATAAGGATAAAAAGAAGARGGCTAGAGTTAACGTTATCACCTTTGATGGTATGCTACCTCCGAAGATAGTGGCTCGAGACGACAATCCTGGAAGTCAAAGTCTGAATGTATCTCATATCAGCCAAAAGGAGGTTGAGGAGAAAAAGCGGGAGAAGGCTTAAAGAGAGCTAGACCAGCTGATTGATGGGACCAAGGACCTAGTGAAGGAAGGAAAAGGAAAGGAAGCTGCAGGGAAAAAGAGGAAGGTGGTTTTGAGATTTGAGGCCGAGGAGGGTGTCTCGATAGATGAAGCAGTAGATAAATTACTCGAGGAGACCGAGATCACCCTGTCCTGGAAAGAAGCCGTAGCCTTGGTACCCAAGTTTAGGGAAGAACTTAAGAAGATGATTGAAAGACGGAAGGTGGAAATTAATAGTCTAAGACGCTTCCCTCAGCATGTGGAAAGGGCCCCGCCTTGTACCAAGATGAGGTTTGACAACATGTCGTGCGGATATTTGAATATCTCCGTAAACGATGTGAAAGTCAGAGCTCTAGTGAACTCTAGGGCCGAGATGGTGCTCATGTCCTCGACCACAATGAGATCATGTGGGCTCGGGATAGACAGAAAGGTCAATCATGAACTTTCCAATATAGCTGGATTCCTGCCATTGAAAGGTTTTATTGATGATTTGCCTATTCGAAATGGAACTTTACGGGCCGAGATCCTCTGTTTTGTGGTCCCCAACTTGGATCATGATTGCATTCTCGGAGCCCCTTTCTTATATGGAATGGAGGTTTGTGCGTTCTTTGGCCATGATGGGGCGACCTGACTCTCTCTCCAAGATCCTAATAATGGTCAAGAACAGACTTTTGTGATAAGTGTCAAGCAACATCCTCGTCATCAACGACATGTTAATTCTCTAAAGCATGAAGAATCAGACAAGTTGATTGAGGAGGTACGAGCAAAGCTAAAAGAAAATGGAATAATAGACGAAAAGACGACGGTTAGAGTGAATGATATTGGGAAGATGCTCAAGCTCCTAGATAAAGAAAAGGAGTTGGGCGACAAGAGAGAGATGGAAGGATTCAAGGATGTTGTGAGGGCAGCAAAACCTGGCATGATGCAACTCACCTTCTCTGCAACTGATATTTTTTTAGGAAAATAGCCACCGGGTCCAAGAGAAAATATAAGCGCAAGGGCGTTAAGAAGAATCCGGTGACAGTCTTGATAGAAAGGACTATAATGAAGCATTAGAGAAGGAAAGGAAGATAATTAAAGGGTTAAGAGAAGCTGCATTAAAAAGAGGAAGGATTACCCCAGAGAGGTTCAAGATAATGAAGGTAGGAGCCGATGACTTCCTCTTGCCAGCCGAGAGGGATTTCATATGTGAATTATGTCAGAAGTACAGTGGTGCCTTTTTCTTTAATGATGAGAAGAGAGGACGACTGGACGTTGACATGATCCAGATGGTTAAGATCTGGACCGTTCCTCACACGCCTTGGAATGATAGACCCACGAAGTATGCTCAAAAGGAAAAAAAGGAGGTAATGAAGTACATAAACCAGAAGATCGCCTCCAACGTTGCAGAACCAGCGGATGGTGCTTATGCCAATCACTGGTTTTGTTTCTGGAAGCCAGGAGGAGATATGCGCTGGATACAAAACTTGCAGAAGTTGAATTCGGTAACTGTTCGCGACGCGGGTAGCCTACCGAACGCGGATTTGTTGGCCGAGTCTTTCGCTGGAAGGAGCATTTACTCCCTAGTGGACTTATACTCCGGCTATGACCAGTTCCCTATAGATCCTACTAGTCGACCTATGACCGTCAAGAAGCCTCATACAAATGTGTGTGGTGCCTCAAGGGTGGACGAATGGGGTCGCGGTTGTCCAACGAGTTATGTTGAAGGTCATGGAGGACATATGCCCAGAGGTCACGTTCGTATATATCGATGACAATCCGGTTAAAGGACCGAAGGAAAAGGATGAGACCTTAGTGGATGGTCGAGTTAGACGGTTTGTGTGGGAATATGCTCAGGGAGTGGCGAAAGTACTAGAAAGGTTGTTTAAGTACAATCTAACAGCTCGTGGACCGAAATCACTACTGTTCCAAAGAGAGGTAACGATCTTGGGTTTCAGGTGCTTCCTAGAAGGGAGACGCCCCGATCTTAAGAAGGTGGATAAAATCATGAACTGACCTATGCCTCTAAGGATGGTTGGGGAAGTAAGGAGCTTCCTAGGGGTCTGCAGCTTCTGGCGGATCTCCATTCCCGGATTTGCCAGGATAGTCGAACCCCTTAGAGAAATGGTGCGACAAGTAGCTAGCTTAGAGTGGTCTGATCAAAGAGAGATGGCTACGCGGACGCTTCAAGATAAATTAAGAGATGGCGGGGTCGTACTAGGAGTAGCCTACTTCGACGATGAAAGGGAGAGCCCCATCATCATTGAAGCCGACGGCGGACCGATAGCATTAGGAGGAGTGCTTGTGCAGCGAGATGAGAATGGTAAAGAAAGACCACTTAGGTTTGAGAGTCGTACTCTTAATTCGGTTGAGAGAGACTATATTCAGTTCAGGAAGGAGCTTCTGGCAATCCTGCACTGTCTCAGGGTGTTTAGGCACTATATTGTGGGACGGAGATTCATCTTAAGAACGGATTCTACGGCAGCAATTGGGGCTGTTAAGAGACATCAGCAAGTAGATGCTACGGTCAGTAGGTGGATAACTCATATATGGACGTATGATTTTATATTAGAAAAGGTACCTACTGGTAAGAATCGAGCTGATGGGCTAAGCCGAGTGGAATGGGGATCGATAGATGATGAATCTCTTGAAGAGGCACCTTTCGTTGACAAATTCCTTATGGGGAACGATGATGAAGGGTTACCTCCTGCTCCCAATTGTTATACGGCCTCAACCATGGCCACCAGTAGAGAAGACTGCTGGGGTAAAAAGGAAAATCCCTACCTCCACTACCTTTTGATTCAAGAGGATGAGGAAGAAGGGTGGTATGGGATAGTAGAACAGGCCGTTGTTGCAGCTCATGAGCTGGCTGAGAGTTCAACAAAGGCTGAGCGTCGATATAGACGATGAATCAGAAGACTTAGAGCAGAGTAAGGATGATGAGACAATGTTTAGAAAGGAGGAATATGATGGAGAGTATAAGAGGATCGGTACGGTGATGAGTAGTAATCACCTGAACGAGTTCTACAATGAGAGAACAAAGAGGACCTTTAGACTACGTAGGGGTCACCTCTTTGTGGATGCTAAAGAGGGACTACCGCCACTGAGAGTTGTGTGTGGTAGGGAGAGGCAACTAGAGGTGATCGCTGCACTGCATGAAGGTCTAGCAGGGGGTCATAGGGGTGTTGATGCTACATACTATAAAGTATCTCGACTATATCACTGGGATGGTCAGAGGGATATGGTAATGAGATATTGTAAGTCATGTGAAGCCTGTTAGAAAAGATCATTCATGAGACTGATTGAACCCCTACATCCCACTGTACTTGTTGAGCCTGGTAGTACTGTTCACCTTAATCTAATTACTATGCCACCTGGTAAGGATGAAATGAAATATATACTAAATATGAGAGATAATATGTCTGGTTATGTTGAAGCAAAAACCATCTGTAAGAAAACAGCAAAGACAGTGGCAGATTGGATCGAGGAAATCTACCTAAGGTACCCTTTCATATGTGAGTTTGTGTCTGATCACGGATCAGAATTCAAGAACGAGATGGTCAGAAAGCTCACGCTCTGACTTGGAGTCAGAGTCAGATTTGTGACACCATATCATCCTCAGGCAAATGCACCAGTGGAAAGAGGTCACAGGACTCTAAAGAATGCTATATCAAAACGGTGTCAAGGTAACTCCAGGAACTTATCATCTTTCTTGAGGGCGGCTGTCTATGCTGACAATGTGACTGTCAAACGGACTACAGGATATGCATCTGTTACACTCTGGTACGACCGGTATGCTACTTCTCCCATTGAGAACATGGTTGAGACCTGGACTCATGAGGCACTGAGAGAGTCTTACTCCACAAGGGAGTTACTGAGACTGAGGATCAGGCAGATCAAGGAAGTGGACGAGGCCATAATTGAGGCTACAAAGAGGATGTCAGACAGCAAGTTATCTGACCAGACACGGTGGAACAGCAAGAGGTACATCAGGAAGGAACGACTTCAGGTCGGGGATATTGCACTTCTGCATGATACATCTCTCGAGACGCAGTGGACTAAGAGATGGGAGGCCAGGTGGATGCGACCTTTCAGGATCATCAGAGAGGTTGAGGGCAAGGCCTATGAGTTAGCAGAGATGGATGGTACGAGATCCCATGGTATGGTATCCGGCTCCCGGCTCTGAAAATTCATACTTAGAGATGCAAATCTGATTTCGAGTTCGGGCAGAGTGATGAGGCGAGGCCCGGGAGCCGTCTAACATCAGCCTAGACATGCTGAGACGCGGTCAGTGTGCCCTCAACATTTGTTGGGACGTGGTGAGAGTGTCGCCAACTTCAGAGGATTATGAGCTGGGATGTGGACAGTGTTGCCGCCAGCTACAGATGATGATGATTATTGGCTGGGATGTGGCCAGTGAGCCGCCAGCTATCGATGANATGATGATGATTATTGGCTGGGATGTGGCCAGTGAGCCGCCAGCTATCGATGATTATGAGCTGGGATGTGGACAGTGTTGCCGCCAGCTACAGATAATAATGATTATTTGCTGGGACGTAGCTAGTGAGCTGCCAACTATCGATGATGATTATGAGTTGGGACGTGGCCAGTGAGCCGCCAACTATCGATGATGATTATGAGTTGGGACGTGGCCAGTGAGCCGCCAACTATCGATGATGATTTTGTACTGGGACGTGGCCCGTGTGCCGCCAGCAGCAGCCGACAGTCGACTGCTATGATTATGGTATGATTTCGGATGCCGAAGCTGGATACGAGCAGCTTATGATGGTTCGGCTCAATGGTGGACCCATGTGTCTGTCGGGCCCAGATTGGCCGCAGTTTTGTCTGAATGTAAGTTAAAATTTTAAATTTCAGTTCATTGCATTGTATCTGGCTTGTCACATGTCAGTCCTTGGATATGCCAGAGGGATTGGGAGACAGTTCTTGGGATTTCAGTTTTTTGCCTCTTATTGTATTTTATTAGTCTGCATGGCATTGTAAAATGGATGGCTGTGGGATAATGTGAAAATTTGTTTTCTTCCTCTCATAAGTCAGCGCTCAATTGATGGGGCAATCTCCTAGTACGATAGCGTAAGGAGGATTGCCTAGCATCATCTAATACAAGTTGATTCGTTATTCCTGAAAGAGGGTGGTGCTTAACCTAGTGAAGTGTTCCAGTGGCAATGGACTCAACATCATCGGATGGGGATCCTCTCCAGATGGGCCTTCGCGGTTAGATACTGCCGAGCTCTAAAGGGATAGGTAGTCAATCATGTGTTATAGTCGATAAAGTGATCTGTCCGATCCTGTGGTCGGGGCGAAGATCACTTAGCATCGCAGCGGTTTGGAGCTTGCTGCATTCTTCTTGATGGAAGGAGTGTTCCCATTGCAGCCGCCGGGTTCTCGCAACGGTTCACTGGCGAGAAACTAACCACAGTGGCATCCCCTGCGGTGTAAGCACTAATGTCCTTCATGAAGAGGCAGAGAGTTTCAACTGCGCCTCTTGAGCAAGAGATGACTCCCTGAAGTAGGTTCTCACAGATCCAGAGGCTAGCTGGGTTGACGGGGCGTCCGAGCCATAGCGGCTGATAGCCTTGAACCCTCAGGTAGTTAGTCGTTCCCGGGTCACCGCGTGGTGACCTGGTCCACCTGCTGGAAAGGAAGGAGGCATCCTGAGCCTCTCCCAGTCTAAATCCGACAATTGGCTGATCAAGGTGGTAGACTCCTRCTATCACTATGATCGAGGTGTCTCTAGGGAGCCGTGTCTCGAGGGGCATTCCCTTGGCATCGGGCCAAGCCAGGTATCCACTGCCCAACTGGCAACAGGGCCATTATGGCCTCCTAGCCCACTGTTGCAACGCTTAATTGTGGACTCGCTTTGACTCACCAGTCGGGTCTGGTCGTGTGTTGGCTGGCTCCCCGCACAGTTACATAGAGCCGGACGTTAGTCAAAAAGTCAAGCGAGTAGACAAATGCTCTGATGTCGACTAATGAGCTTCTGATCCATGGGTCTGAACTCATCGGAGTGAGGGCTTTATGAAGGGGTGTGCGGCTCCCCGTGAGCTGTTCTAAGCAAGGGCTCAGAGGGTGGTCGGACCGCCATGACTGGGAATCAAGACTGACTTTGCTCTGCTTGTCGGGTTGGGTCAGCGGAGGAGCCCGCCAGGGCGAGCAGGGGCACTCTTGGAAGGCCGAAAGGTAAGACTCTGAGAGTGAGTGAGGAAGGGGTGTTGGCAAGGGTCTTTAGGGGAGACCCTTTTCTCGTWTTTTTTTTTTGCATGACATGATCTCTGTTTTGTAGGTACCCTACAGCCAGCCAGATGAAGACAACGGGGTTTGGTATGACCCGACAGTAAGCGGCACAGAGCCAGCAGACAAAGAGAAAGGGGTTTGGTATGTTTCCCCCTTATGAGGCGGCCTTTGGTCAAGATGACCCGGATGATCCTGAGTTTGATGATTAGTCTCATATCCACCCGTGGCTGGACTGTAACTGAGATGATGATGAGGATTATATTGTGCTGATGAGATGGACTGATCCGATGAGGTTGAGATGAGCAGGCGAGGACTTAGACTTTGACTGCTAGGCCAGACCTCATGATAGGGTTTGGTCTAGGACTGGGTCTGATTGTGATGATGCACGAGGTCAAACCTAATGAGAGGTTTGACCTAAGATTGAGACTGATTTAGTAGTGCAAGAAAGCGGGATTGGTAGTATGATTGGGCTGCATGAGCGGTCATGATATTTGCGTACGGTGACTGCACCACGCAAGCTTGATAAGACTAATCCTTCTTTGATTTTGATGGTGGCTTGGACCAGAGATCCATGCCTTATTGGGCAAGCACTCGAGCCCTAGCGGGCGAGCACTTTGATGATTGAGATATGTTTTATATGATGCCTCTATATATCAGATAGCATACGAGGCCGCACAGTTCAACCTGGCATATAAAGAATAGCGCAAGTATGAGGCACGAGCGATGGTTGGGCGGCGCAACCTGACGAGCGACGGGCGGATCTGGTACATGTGGCAACGGCGGAGGCGCAGGGCGAGGCGGCTCTGGCAGGACGGTGAGTTGGCGAGGGTGAGGCTGATCAGAAGAAGAAGAAGGACGATATGGCGAAGGATAAGATCGAGAAGGCGGTTCGAAGCATGAAGGCGGACCGCCGTAGCGCTGCTCGTATTTGTATGAATAGTACATCATTGACCTCGGCGATGTTGTGCGCTCGCGCTGGTCCTCTTGGCGATGGCGCAAGCTCGTTCCTTCCCATCTGTCCTCCTCCTCCTCTTCTGGTCTCTCCTCCTCGTATGTCAGGTCGATTGGTCGATCTGGCGCGTTCCCCTGTCGGTTTCCTCTCCCACGTCCAGCGCCCGAGCCTCGTGTCTTTGGCGCCATGGCGAAGGCTCATTAGCTGCGCGACGATAAGCAATAGCGCGGCAAGAGCGCAAGCAAGTTGAGAGCGATGAAAGCAGTGACAGTCGCGAGAGCGTAATAGCGCAACACACTTAACGATGTGAATTCTAGTGAGAATGATGAAAGTAAGTAAGCTATTATCCCTTTATAGTGGAGGAATCATGGCAAGGACGCCAGGAATGGGGTTTGGTATGGTTGTCGGACAGCGGCGCGCCGCGTCAACGTATAGTTGACTCGTCGTGGCCAGCCTCCACGCCATAAGACTGCATATGGTCACGATGAGCAGAATGTTGACACGTTGGTTTGACCCTTGGGTCGAGTCAGCAGACAAGACTGCGCGACGGTCCAGCCCGATGGAGATCGAATCATGGCTTTTGGGTTGAACCACCGCGTCTGCGAGGGCCAGATTAGTAGGGTCCGTTCCAAATGGTACTAAAAACGGACCAAGGGTTAATGAGAAAAATAGAATTGACCACTTAGGACCGGACTCACCGTGTCGGGGAGAGTACGACCCGAAATGGTCAAGGGGGAATACGGGATTGGGCCCCTTATTAGCGATAAGAGGGGTGTTTTGCTTTCGAGGGCAAGGCCGACCCTTAGTATTCCAAAGTCAGGCCACTTGTATAGCACAGGCCCGCGCTATTTTTATCCCAAGCCCCGTGCTAATTTTAGCGCAGCCCCGCGCTAATTTTAGCACAGGCCCGCGCTATATTCAGCGCAGGCCCGTGCTATTTATAACTCGGGACTGACTTTTCGTGTCCCAAAGTCGGAACNCTGACTTTTCGTGTCCCAAAGTCGGAACTGTCCCGGTCCCTTTGCTAATTTTAGCGCAGTCCCGCGCTAATTTTAGCACAGGCCCGCGCTATATTTAGCGCAGGCCCGTGCTATTTTTAACATGGGACTTACTGTTCGTGTCCCAAAGTCGGGACTGTCCCAGTCCCGTGCTAATTTTAGCACAGGACTGTACTATTTTTAGCCCAAGGACTGCTGCACCTTGCCCGATCACCTGGCCTCTTCACTATAAAAGAGAGGCCGAGCTACTTGAGAAGGGACGAGAAGCTCTCACTAGTGGGAATGCGGAAGCGCTAGTGAAATGGTGAACATGGGACTGTCGTGCTGGAGCTAGTAGGAGAAAGAGAAGGCCCAAGGCAAGCAAGAGAGAGGTAAAGGGATAAGGCAGCTGGGGGGAGTAAGGTGGTCCTGATTCCCACTAGGGCCATAGTCCCTCTCCCTTACCTCCCCTCCTATCTCTCCCTCCCTCTGCCTCTCTCTCTCTCTCTCTCTTTTTTCCTCCCCTTACCCGCTCCTGTCATTTCCCTTAGTCAGGCGTGCTGCTCATGAAAAGACCCCAATTTTTAATTTAATTTTATTTTATTTGTGATAGCACCCTTGCATCTCCAGTGTGCGCCATTGCAGCACAAGGGTCGCCAATGTGTCTGAGCGCAACGCGCTAGTAGATCGAGAATCGCCTATGTGTCTGAGCGCACCGCACTAGCAGATTGAGAATCGCCTATGTGTCTGAGCGCACCACGCTAGCAGATCGAGAATCGCCTATGGATCTAAGTGCATCGCGCTAGCAGATCGAGAATCGCTCGTGTGTCTGAGCGCACCACGCTAGCAGATCGAGAATCGCCTGTGTGTCTGAGCACACTGTGCTAGTAAATCGAAGATTGCCTATGCAACTGAGCCCAATGCACTGGAGAACCGAAAGTCGCCTGTGTAATTGAGCGCTCTGCGCTAGAGAGTCGAAAGATCGCTTGTATGCCTGAGCGCACCGCGCCAGAGAACTGAAGATTGCCTGTATACCCGAGCGCACTGCGCCAGAGAACTAAAGATTGCCTGTATACCCGAGCGCACCGCACCAGAGAATTGAAGATCGCCTGTATGCCTGAGCCCATCGCGCCAGAGAACCAGAGGGTCGCTGTTTGTGTAAGCAAGCCGATTAACTGCACTCAGATTGATTATTGTCGTCGATTTAATGTGCCAACGCGCACTCAGATTGAGTATCATTACGAGTTACTGTGCCAGGAGGCACCCAGCTTGAGTATCATTGCGATTTACTGTGCCAGCAGGCACTCAGATTGAGTATCATCACGAGCTATTGTGCCAGCAAGCATTCAGATTGAGTATTGTCGCTGATTTAATGTGCCAGCAGGCACTCATATTGAGTATTGTCGCTGATTTAATGCGCCAACAGGCACTCAGATTGAGTATCATCACGAGCTATTGTGCCAACAGGCACTCAGATTGAGTATTGTGACCGATTTAATGTGCCAGCAGGCACTCAGATAAAATATCATTGTTGAGTTATTGTGCCAGCAGGCACTCAGATTGAACACTGTTGCCGAGTTAGTGTGCCAGCAGGCACCCAGTTTGAGTATCATTGCGATTTACTGTGCCAGCAGGTACTCAGATTGAGTATCATTTCGATTTATTGTGCCAGCGGGTGCTCAGATTGAGTATCATTGCCGAGTTATTGTGCCAGCAGGCATCCAGATTGAGAACTATTGTGCCAGCGGGCACTCAGATTGAGCATCATTGCCAAGTTATTGTGCCAGCAGACACCCAGATTGAGATTTATTGGCAACAGGCTCTCAGATTGAGTATCTTCGCCAATTTACTGTGCCAACGGGCACCCAGATTGAGTACACTGATTTTGGTTTGCCAAGGGACATTTAGATCGAGTACACTGATTTTGCGACTGTGCGCACTCAAACTTGAGTGCGACACTGCGCCTATTTTGAGAAAGCCAATGATGCATATGCGACTGTGCGCACTCCGATTTGACTGCGACACTGCACTTATTATCTGAGGAACCCGTTTTAAATACCTTAAGTATACGCGACTGTGCGCACTCAGATTTGAATGCAACACTGCGCTCTTTATCTGAGAAACCCAACGGGCGCGCACTCTAATATCACTGCCAAGCTTGGGCGCACATGGGTGCGCACTATAATATCAGTTCCAAGCTTGGGTGCACACTCTAACAATCAATGCCTAGCTTAGGTGCGCATGGGCGCGTACTCTGGCTACAATGCCAAGCTTGGGCGCGCATGGGCGCGCACTCCAACAGCAATGTGAAGCTTAGGCGCGCATGGGCGCGCACTCTAACAGCAATACCAAGCTTGGGCGCGCATGAGCGCGTACTCTAACAGCAATGCCTAGCTTCGCATTAGCGTGCACTCTAACTGTAATGCCAAGCTTGGGCGCGCGTGGGCGCGCACTCTAACGGCAATGCCAAGCTTCGGCGCGTATGGACGCGCACTCTAATGGCAATGCCAAGCTTGGGCGCGCATTCAAACAGCCAAACTGAGGCTAGGCGTGCACTCTAACAGCCAAACTGAGGCTGAACGCGCACTCTAACAACCAAACTGAGGCTGGACGCACACTCAAACAGCCAAACTGAGGCTGGGCGCACACTCTAACATTCAAAATGAAGCTGGGCGCGCACTCTAACAGCCAAAATGAGGCTGGGTGCGCACTCAAACAGCCAAACTGAGGCTGGGCGCGCACTCAAAAATCATCAGAAGCAGTATACGCAGATTGAGTAAAATTCCACAGATTGCGTGCGCACTCTCGCACAAAATCAAAATAATCAAAGTCGAGTTTTGCATATCGATCATGCAGTGTCACACTCAAATTCGAGTGCACACCGTTACACTTGCTCGGAATGATCAATGCTGAGTTTTCAAATTGGGTGCACACTGTTCAAAATCGTCATGCCAAGTTTATAGATAAAGTGCGCACTGTCGCACATACTCAAAATCATCAAAGCGGGTTTCTCAGATAAAGAGCGCAGTGTTGCATTCAAATCTGAGTGCGCACAGTCGCATATACTCAAGGTCATTAAAACGGGTTCCTCAGATAATAAGCGTTGTGTCGCACTCAAATCTGAGTGCGCACAGTCGCATATCCATCATTGGCTTTCTCAAAATAAGGGCGCAGTGTCGCACTCAAGTGTGAGTGCGCACAGTCGCAAAATCAGTGTACTCGATCTAAATGTCCCTTGGCAAACCAAAATCAGTGTACTCAATCTGGTGTCTGTTGGCACAGTAAATTGGCGAAGATACTCAATCTAAGAGGTTGCTGGCAATAAATCTCAATCTGGGTGCCTGCTGGCACAATAACTCCGCAATGATGCTCAATCTAAGTGCCTGCTGACACAATAATTCTCAATCTGGATGCCTGCTGGCACAATAACTCGGCAATGATACTCAATCTGAGTGCCTGCTAGCACAATAAATCGAAATGATACTCAATCTGAGTGCCTGKTGGCACAGTAAATCGCAATGATACTCAAACTGGGTGCCTGCTGGCACAGTAATTTGCAATGATACTCAATCTGAGTGCCTACTGGCATAGTAAATCGCAATGATACTCAAACTGGGTGTCTGCTGGCACAGTAGCTCTGCAACAGTGTTCAATCTAAGTGCCTGCTGGCACAATAACTCAACAATGATATTCAATCTGAGTGTCTGCTAGCAAATTAAATCGGCGACAATACTCAATCTGAGTGTCTGCTGGCACAATAGTTCGTGATGATACTTAATCTGAGTGCCTGCTCGCACAGTTAATCGCAATGATACTCAAACTGGGTGCCTCCTGGCACAGTAACTCGTAATGATACTCAATTTGAGTGCCTGCTGGCACATTAAATCGACGACAATACCAATCTGAGTGCAGTAAATCGGCTTGCTCACACAAACAGCGACCCTCTGGTTCTCTAGCGCGATGCGCTCAGGCATACAGGCGATTTTCAATTCTCTGGCGTGGTGCGCTCGGGTATACAGACAATCTTCAGTTCTCTGGCGCGGTGCGCTCGAGTATACAAGCAATCTTCAGTTCTCTGGCGCGGTGCGCTCGGGCATACAAGCGATCTTTCGGCTCTCTAGCGCACGGCGCTCAATTACACAGGCGACTTTCGGTTCTCCAGTGCAGTGCGCTCAGTCGCATAGGCAATCTTCGATTTACTAGCACTGTGTGCTCAGACACACAGACGATTCTCAATTTTCTAGCGAGGTGCGCTCAGACACACGGGCGATTCTCGATCTGCTAGCGCGATGCGCTCAGACACGTAGGTGATTCTTGACTTGCTAGCGAGGTTTGCTCAGACACATAGGCGATTCTCGATCTGCTAGCGCGGTGCGCTCAGACACATAGGCGATTCTCGATCTACTAGCGCGGTTCGCTCAGACACATAGGCGATTCTCGATCTACTAGCGCGGCGCGCTCAGACACATTCGCGACCCTTGTGCTGCAATGACCGACACTGAAGATGCAAGGGTGCTATCGCAAATAAAATAAAATTAAATAAAAAATTGGGTTTTTTTCATGAGCAGCAGGCCTGACTACGGGAAATGACACGAGCGGGTAAGGGGAGGAAAAGAGAGAGAGAGAGAGAGAGAGAGAGAGAGAGAGAGAGAGAGAGAGAGAGAGGGAGAGAGAGAGAGAAAAAAAAAAAGAGAGAGAGAGAGAGGCAGAGGGAGAGAGAGATAGGAGGGGATGCAAGGGAGAGGGACTATGGCCCTAGTGGGAATTAGGACCACCTTACTCCCCCTAGCTGCCTTACCCCTTTACCTCTCTCTTGCTTGCCTTGGGCCTTCTCTTTCTCCTACTAGCTCCAACACTACAATCCCCTGTTCACCATTTCACTAGCGCTTCCGCATTCCCACTAGTGAGAGTTTCTCATCTCTTCTCAAGTAGCTCGACCTCTCTTTTATAGTGAAGAGGCCGGGTGATCGAGCAAGGTGCAACAGTCCTTGGGCTAAAAATAGTACGGGTCTATGCTAAAATTAGCACGTGACTGGGACAGCCCCGACTTTGGGGCCCGAACAGTCAGTCCCGAGTTATAAATAGCACGGGCCTGCGCTAAATATAGCGCGGGCCTGTGCTAAATTTGGCGCGGCGCTGCGCTAAAATTAGCACGGGGCTTGGGATAAAAATAACGCGGGCCTGTGTTATATTTAGCCTGCGCTAAAAATAACTCAGGCCTGCGCTAAAAATAGCGTGCCCTACGCTAAAAATAACACAGACTGACACTAAAATTAGCGTCGGGCTACAAGTGGCACGACTTTGGAATACTAAGGGTCGGCCTTGCCCTCGAAAGCAAAACACTCCTCTTATCGCTAATAAGGGGCCCAATCCCGTATTCCCCCTTGACCATTTCGGGCCGTACTCTCCCCGACACGGTGAGTCCGGTCCCAAGTGGTCAATTCTATTTTTCTCACTAACCCTTGGTCCGTTTTTAGTACCGTTTGGACCGGGCCCTACTAATCTGGCCCTCGCAGACACGGCGGTTCAGCCCAAAAGCCATGATTCGATCTCCATGGGGCTGGACCGTCGCGCTGTCTTGTCCGCTTACTCGACCCAAGGGCCAAACCAACGTGTCAACATTCTGCTGATCGTGACCATATGCAGTCTTATGGAGTGGAGGTTGGCCGCGACGAGTCAATTATACGTTGACGCGGCGCGCCGCTGTCCGACACCGGTTGAGCTCCCGCAATCGGTGGGTGGACTCCGCACAGAATCTTGACGCGGACCTACGGGTTGCAATCCCGCCTGTCGCCTTCCTCTCGTAACCAAGGACTAGACTGAGAGTTAGAAAGGCAGAATGAGGAAATTGATTGTTGCTCAGATCCAAGAAAGGCGCTCCCAGACTCGCTTGAGAGGGCGTGGTAATCTTGATCCGCCTGAGGGCCCCGCAATGGCGGCCGAGACTATAACAGCTTGGTCGAAACTGCAGTCAATCCGTCGGCTACTGGCTCCGTGACGGTCTTCTCAATTAGCAACACTAGCCCTCTACTATGTCCAGCCTCCGCGGCCCTGGAACCTATAACAACCTTAAAGTGCAGTAGCAGTTTCTAGCTGCGATCAATAATAGTAGCAATAGTTGCCCGCCGCGGCAGTCCAGGCACATACAACCAGCAGCGGCGGTGGTGGTACACAGCGGCCCACAGCCCATAGTAGTACGTTGAAGTGGGCACCAGCGCGCAGCAGCAGCTTACCCCCAACAACCTTCCTCAGTTAGCAAGTGAGTCCCCAATCCCTATGGCTGGCTGGTTGCTGCCTTGTCCCGCGGCGACCAGCGTGGCCGTCTGTCCAAGCGAGCCTGTGGTCCCACGTCCTGCGCGTTGCAACCTTACCCACTCTAGGTGGGCAACGTGCTAGTCAACAGATGAGCTCCAGACTTACTGTTCGCTCTCCTTTGCTGCCCCACCCCAACTAGGTAAGTATTCTCTTCTCAAAGCCCGACCTACTACTGCGGGTAGTCACAGCAACCCAGTAAGGCACAGTAGCGACACATGTCTCAGCAGCACGGCCCCGGCGCCAACGATCTAAGTCCAATCCGACCGCACCATCCTAGGACCCGCCGCTGTAGCTACCGGCTCGCTGCTGCAGCCGTCTGTAGCTCCTTCAACCGAGCCAGTGGGGAACCAGAGTGGTAGGAACTGTAACGGCCTTCTCTTCCAACCGTATCAAGCAACAGGTTAACGTGCCTCCTACAGTTGCTGGCAGCGCCCAACTTCCATTGCTGCCCGGGCCAAATGAATCTTCCGCTGAGACAGGACCAGATACATCCGGCAAGTAACCCCTTTCTCGTCGCTCCCTTCTTGTGAGTCCTGTCCTTTCTGATCTTGCTCGTTCTTCCTCGTCCTCCGCACATCTCCTGCTCGGCGTATCTAGCCAACGCCGAGGCTATTACTCACAAGCCACAGGGACACCAACCGAAGAAACACGAATCCCGATGGGAACATGGCTGCGGACTCCACGGGCATGAGTGACGAGCCCGACGGCAAGGATTCAGAAGAAGGAACGAAGCTCTGTCAAGACCGTGCGGATCCGCAAGAAGGAGGACTCCACCCCGTCACTTACCACCTCTACTGCTAGGTGCACCTGGCGCACTATACCGTCCCGGTTCACCCCCTGCTCGCTGCTCCCGCTACCTCGGTCTCAGCCCTCATCACAGGTAAGTGGGAGAGCGATGCTTCTATCGCACCGGGCGACAGGTAAGTCTCCTCCTTCGCCGTTATCCCCCTCGCTACTCCACCCGATAGGATAGACAAAATTGGAATGAATCTTCCGCTAACATGCGGGTAGATTCATTTTCCCTACGCTTTCTCTTTCTACTCACCTCCGCCACTTCCCCGACAACTTCGCGCGACAGTATTTTTCAACTAACTCTTATTCTACTAACCCTCCGCTAAATCTGACCCCATCAATGAATTTGCCCCGGGTCAAAACCCCGGGAGCGACTCTTTCCTCCTCCGAATTCGCCTGGAAACGAGCGGGCTGCGCCCGTTTTCTCCCTCTCCTTCCATATCCCGGCGCAGTAACTCTCCCTCCTAACTCCTTCACTCCTCCATCTGTCATTCGGACCCTACCAACGAGCTCGCCCGCCTTTATAACCCCTACCCTGCTTCTTTTCCCGCTCGAATCCATTAAGGATCGAGCAAATAACATACTTCCTCCCCTTTCTCCTTTAGCGCCATAGCCCGGCGCACCTCTTATCCCACTAACTTCTCCATCTACTCACTATCATCTAAGACTTACCTCATAATCGAGGTCGCCCGACACAAAAACCCCTACAATGAACCTTATCTCATCCGATTTCATCAAGAATCGGGTGAGTTTCGTGCTTTCCCGTTTATCTCTCGTTCCGCCATAACTCCGCGCGGTGCTTTTCTTACTAACTTCCTATTCTACTAACTTATCACTAAAACTAAACTCGAATTCGAGTTCGCCCAGGGCTAAAACCCCTGAGCTCGCTTCTTCCCTCACTCGAATTGACTCACTATGGAGCGAACTCCATACTTCCAGCTGCGCCCAGCTCTCCTTCCGCCATCTTCGTAAACTGTGAATGCACCTGGCGTTAAACCCTGGCCAGGTTCATCCCATTTTTTAGCTCTCCCTTTCTGTTCTTGTTGCCTGCTCTTCCCATCACTCTCTGCCTGTCGGCCTCTGCCTCCCTCAGACTAGCGTTGCTCTTGGTCGCGTGATAGCCCGGTAGCAGCAACTCTGGCGGTGTGTCCAACAGCTCCGGCTGCCCCGAGGGAACTTCTAAGGGAACCAGTTACTAAACGGCTCGATTAGTCTTTCGCCCCTGTGCCCAAGTTCCCCGTCGGCCCTGCCGTAGCGTCCCGCCTCCTGACTACGGTGGGAAGGCATTCTTCCCATGGGCAAACTTAGCACCCGCTACCCATAGACATTCGTTGCCATTCCACTCGGTGTCTGCCTTCGCCCCCTTACCATCAGCGCAGCATCCAGTAGCAGCTAGTCCCACAGCGCCGTCCAACCAGCCTTATCCTCCCACGAAAGATCGCAGCCTCAACTCCTTGGCAAGGGATAGATCATTAGTCTCTCCCCGCTACTCCTGAGTCCAATGGGCCATTTGCACAGCGGCGTCCCCGTGAGCCTTCTCCTTAGTGCCTTGGCCCCGCCCCGTACCAAACTGCGTACTAGCCCAAGCCCCTACAGGTGAAGATGGACACAGGCAGCAGGACGCTGGTCACTCAAGTCAACATCCCCTACGGCGTGTATAACCACTTACCTTCTAAATCAATCAACCCCGAAAAATGGGCGGTACTACCCTCCTGGGCCCATTAAAGAAGCTCGATCCTGATGCTACCGGCTAACCCCCAGGCCGGTATCACCCACCTGCTACGGCTACGGCAGAAGCCGCCCCTACTGGTGGGTGCAGCTCCCGCGTGTCCCCTCGTTGGGGGCTTGAGCACGTATGTGGCTGCTACGAGGTTCCCCGAAATACTGTAACGGGGTGACTTCGGTGCGGTCACAGAAACAGGTCGTGGTCACGCTTCAGGCCACGCTGCCACTACAACACACGGCCCGCCGGGGTATAAAAAATACGACACTAGAATAAAATAATTTGGAAAACGCCATCACCGATCGGACGCCTCCATTGACAAAAACCAAGGGGGATAGCCCCACAGCCCTCCGCCCCATCGGTTTCCTCCTTGACACTCCGCTGCCGCTGCGTCGACGCTCACCGCCCTCGATCCCCGAACCTTCGTAATGGCAATCCAATGTCATAACCTATAAGGCTAAGCCCAAGCCTAAGACAACCAAGCACGGATTGCCATATGACGTGGTGCCGCGCGGTGCCTAGGACTGGGAAGAACAGCCCATGCCCCCCTTTTGTACCTCCATACGGCGTACCATGGCTGGGCACCCGCGCCTGCTTACCTGGACCACGCCACAGTTAACCCGCACGCCATCCTACGCCGCCACACTCACCACACAAGGCCGCACCGTCGACGTCGATCCCGTCCTCTGTACGTACACATAGGTCGCAGGTAGGTGCACCAATCAACAAGACGTAATCTTTTTAACCACTATTTTAATCGGGAAAAAATACAGCTCTGGCCGACAATCACGCCGACCCTTCAACCATCAATAATTAAAAAGATCACGCGCGCCTCAAAAATCCGCGCGCCCACACACACTCTACTCTAGTCAATCACCCACTCAATCGTGAGTCACAGGCGCAGCTGCGCCTAGCGCAAAATACTTAAACTTTTAAACTTATTTTCTGTCGCTTGCAAAAACCCAGGGCATATACCCTTGTAAGGGTATTCGCGCCGACAACGAAGCCTAACACCCCATGGTGTTCGGAGTGTAGAGGTTTTTTTTCACACAGAATCCGATGATGAATGCCCCGCAAGAGATTGGAGAGGGGAAGGACAATTTCGTCGATCACAGGTATGGAGAGCCTCAACCTCCCCACCTTCCACCCCCCCTTCCCCCCCTCCCCCACCCCCACCTCATCACCCCTCTGTTGAAGGAGGTCCGTCGCAGTCCCAGGGGGGCCTAGGCAAACCCCCCCTGCAGAAAGGATGGGGAAGGTCAGGATGGGGGGGTCCGGGGTGGGTAGAATGGATGGGGGGGGGCCACCCCCTCTCCCACGCTGATTTGGGAAAGGACAGGTGGGGAGGAAGGAAACG
>BFEA01000042.1:2309653-2320581 GCA_003427395.1 Chara braunii
CTGCCCGATCGTCGAATCGAACACTATCGAGTCGAACACGACACTGCCCAATCGTCGAGTCGAACACGATACTGCCCGGTCGTCGAGTCGAACACAATAGTTGAGTCGAACACGACACTGCCTGATCGTCGAGTCGAACACGACACTGCCCGACCGTCGAGTCGAACACGACAGTGACCGATCGTCGATTGCGTTCGTCGAGTCGAACACATTAGCCGTGTTGAACACGATAGGCAATTCGAACACGATAGGCGAGTCGAACACGTCGAGTCGGACACGATCGTCGAGTCGGACACGATCGTCGAGTCCAACACGATCGTCGAACACGATCGTCGAGTCGAACACGATCGTCGAATCGAACACGATCGTCGATTCGAACACGATAGGCGAGTCGAACACGATAGTCGATTCGAACACGATCGTCGATTCGAACACGATAGGCGAGTCGAACACGATCGTCGAGTCGAACACGATTGTCGAGTCGAACACGATTGTCGATTCGAACACAATCGTCGATTCGAAGACGATCGTCACGATCGTTTAGATGGTGCCCTGTCGTCGAGTCGAACACGATCCTTCCATGTCCTCTAGTGGAACAAGATTGTGCGCGGTGCAAGGTCATCGAATCGTTCATGATTGTGTGCAGTGCAATGGACCGTGTGCGTCGTGTCCTGGAAAATCGTGCATGGGTTGCATGTGTGGAATTATGGGCGTGGATTGCGCACATAGATTCTGTGCATTGTGCTGTCGTGCGGCCTGGTTTGTTTCCATTGTTGGGGGGAGCGGGGTGAATACTTTTATGCTGCTGTTGACCGTTGCCTTTGTGCCGTGCAGGGCGTCTTCTCTTCACTGTTGCTATGGAAATCTCTAATATGACCCGAGCACTTTGGCGAGCAAGCAAAGCACACCCTTTCCCACCTTCCGCGCTGTACGTCCGACAATGTCAGGGCAGCGTAACCTATGAAGGCGCTTGTCTAGAAGACTTCGAATGCGACCCTTGGATGAGAATCCTCCCGTTTGGCGACAAACATTTGGACTCGTGGGAGGAGTGCAAGTGGGTGAACATGTCGGAGAGATGCCCGTGGGTGTGCGATTATGAGTTCGTGAATATGTCCGAATTCGGCAAACGCATTCCCGTGCCGTTCAATGTGATGCGTCCCGTGCGCTTGCCGCTACTGTGTAAAAAGCTAAAAATAAGCCGTGTTGTGAGGGTTTTGGTCTGCGAATACGTGACAACCTCACCTCGCACCTGGTGCCGTGTTATAAAACGGGAGTTACTCGATTGTGCGCGACATTCTCAGTTCCTCGATCATTATCCGTTGCGATCTCCCGGTCTGTCGCCAAGAGCAGTTTCGTATTGTTGTGTGAGATTGCGTCTGGCATACTTTGTCTTCTGTAGGGTCCTCTGTATTGTCGTTTCGAGCAGGGAAAGAAACTTGACCGATGTTGTCGTGTATGTGTCCAGGAACGAGTTGTCTATGTCCGGGAGGGATATGTGTTTAGTTCAAAGAAGGGTAGATGGGAGATTGGATATCGTGGTGGGTGGCTAGGTGGAGGACGTTGGCGCATGGCGCGAGGTCGAGGCTAAAGTCGTTTCAATTCGGGATGCTATAGGCGCTTCTCTCGTCGTGAACTCAGGGTTCGAGCGAATGACATACATTTCGGTGTTTGCTGAGACGGCGCAGCAACCGACCTTCGGATCGCCACTTAGCGTGTTGAATGGCCGCAACGGCGAGATTGTTCCCCGTAGTCGGTAGATAACCTTCGTCATACTGAATGGCCGCAACGACATAGTAAATGGCCGCAATGGTCGCAACGGCGAGATTGTTCCCCGTACTCGATAGATAGCCTCGTGGAATTCGCATTGCGATTGCTGTTCTCAATGTGTTATTTTGATATTAATACACGGTATCTGCTAGTTCTTCTCATCATGTGTTCAATGGTCAAAAGTACACACGTTTGACGTCGCTGTCCTCATATTGTTTTTCGATTCACTGAAACCCGGGAATGATGACACGTGTTTTTGGTTTGGCTTTGGACACCGACACCTCGCTGCCAACCGAGTGTTTGATTGTTGTTCTCATGTTGTGTTTCCTTTCGGAAAAAAAAAATTCGTTGTTCTGATGTTTTGCGTGCACAAACATTCAGCAGTCAATGTTTCTCCGTATTAACCAGTGTCTGCGATCTGTTGTCTTGTGTTCTCGTGATCAAGTGCCCATTTAGGCACCGTCCGCCGACCATTGTGTTGAACACGACAAATATCGCACAGCACACCACAGTGTCGTTGTCGTGTTCGACACGATGGTCGTGAGACGGTGCCGTTTGGCGACCATCGTGTCGAACACGACATGGATACTATTATCTGGCGACCAGACGGTGCATGAAGGGCCGCTTGATCGATTGTCGCACGGCAGACAACAGTGTGGCTGTCGCGTCCAACATGACGGTTGGACAGCCCGCGCAGTGCCGAGCTCGACGTCGAGCACGACGACGAGTTGGTCGGCCGTCGGGTTTGACAAGACAGTGACATGACGACACCGCAATGTCGCTCTCGTGTCGAATTCGACGGTACTGGAGGACGTCGTGGTACGGTCGTCGAGTTCGACACGACAGTGAAACGACGACGAGCTGGCGGGCTGCGGCCCGCTTCCGTTGCTCTATGTTCCTGTCTATTCTTGTTCTCAAGTGTTGTGGTGTTTGCACATTGGCAAAGCAATGACTACTTTTTCGCTTGTGCGTTTTCTTCAGTTGCGACTAGCTGCTCGACATGGATCGCGAGGGGAAGCCAAGCAAACGACGCATTAGTACTGGTTCCGGGAGCATGGAGCAGTCTCCGAAAAAACCGAAGGGGACACCGACGGCTGGCGTGGGGGCTGGCGACACATTGGGGTCTAAGGGCCACCGAACGCCGACGCTGAGGGGTGCACCTTCTACGGGCACTCCTTCCGCCCACGTTCGAGGTTTGGGACCGGATTCGGCTGTGTTGATGAGTGGTGGGGCTGCGGGTCGAGAAGAGGAGGCTACTGGTCGGTAGGGGAAATCTACGATGGACGTTGTGCCCAGGACTAGAAGGTCTGGTGACACGTCCGTTGCAGGTGCGGGAGACGAGGTGCCTGTCGTCGACCACAAAGATAAGTGCTGGATGTTGGACAGGGTGGGTGGAATCGGGGAAACGCTCGGGTGGGCTGGTTTTGTACGTGGTGATCAAAGATAGCATTGTTCCGATTGGCGGTGTGGTTAAGTGGAGTGGAGGAAATTCATCGTCGGCCATGTTGGAGTTGACGATGGTCCTTAACGCTAGAGGTGAGCGGATGGCGGGGGTCAAACACGTTGCTCTTCGTTGGGCCAAACACGCTGGGTACGGCAAGAAGCTTTATGACATTTTCAATCCGCCAAGGACGGAGAAATTGACGTTGCCGGACCTTCGAGTGGTTTTCGCATTCTTCGACAGACATGTGGTCGCAGGGCATGAGCCGGTGGTGCATGCTTCCGACCGCACATCTGAACCGAAAAGTGTGCTTTCGTCGTCTTTGGAAGCGGCTCTTTCGTCGAAACCAATCATTATAGGTGTCCGCCCTCCGCCATCACTTCGGACTACGGTTGCTGCAACACGAGTTTCGAAATCAGGGCAGATCGGGGAAAAAGGTCCGTGTCGCGGCCAAATCGTACCATCAGCCCCTGTGAAGCGTAGACCAACATCAACAAAGGAACCCGTTTCCTTGGTCCATCCGCCGCGCTATGAGTTGGCCATTCCTGCTAGGCCGCATTATTTTGGAGATGAGGACGAGGAGAACAACGAAGAAGAATGCGAGCGCGATGAAGAACGCGAAGAATATGAGGAGGGTGGGGAAGAAGAGGAAGTAGAGAGTGAGCATAGAATCAGCGAGAGGGGTGGGTCGGGCGAGTTGGAGGGTCGTCTAGGGGTTGAGTATGAGGACGAAGGGCAAGAAGAGGAAACGACCGGCGAGGGAGGGTATGCAGATGTGCATCGGGGTTCCAAACGAACGCAGCTGCTCGCGCCGGGTCATGGGCATTGGGAAGCGGTTCCAGGGCGCGGGGAAATGCACCGCGAAGTTGGGGTCGAGCCGGCGCATGCCGATGCAGTCCGACTAGCTGAGAAGAAAAGGAAGATGAAGCAAGAGAGGAGAAGTGCTTTGGATAGTAAGAAAACCAAGCAGGAGGGGGGAGCCAAGCAAGAGGAGGGCAAACGCAAGTTGAAGATGCTGGCAGTTGAGGAGGCCGTCCAACGTACGCGGGAGGCTGAGGAAGCCATGAAGAAAAAACGACAGCCAAGGAAAAAAACATCGAAGGGAGGTGTGATGGAAAAAACTTTCGTTTTTCCACCGGACCAGCCACAGTCGGATGAAGACGCTGTGGGCAAGACAATCACCAGACTGCCCGGTTTGCAGATTCTGCCGCCTGGGAATTCTTCTGGTCATCTGAGCAAAGGCTTCTTCTTAGAGTTCGACGAGAATGGTAAATAGAGGCCGGAAATGCAGTTCATTTCTGTCAAGTTGGACAGGATTCTGGATATCCCTGATGAGGAATTCAGATATAATCAACGCTTCCTCAATTAGGAGCTTATTGATGACCTTTACAAAACAATGGTTGAGTCGGGTGAGGCAGCTATCAGAGAGAGAACGACCGGGGCAGCAGGGGTGAATATATGTGCATTGTATGAGAAGCCTGTCCTTTTGTTGATTGGGCTACATGATACAATGCATACTGACGCTTCTGGTACGAATGTGAGGGCGAGAAGAGTGACGCCCGGCGAATTCGATCTCCAATCCGTGCGCAAGTACTACTGGTACCCTCTCAGTGGTAAACACAATGTTGCGGAGGCGAGGAAATGTTCTCAAGAACGCCCTGACATCGCCCGTGAGCTCCGTTTGGATTGCTGGACTGCAAAGCCTGTTTACTATCCGGATAGGAGCGTGGAGAATTACTGCACCTTGAGCACTTTCCAAAATGCGAAGGACAAATGGAATACTCCTCCGCACCAGATTGCTATCATTAAGAATAAACGAAAGTTGTGGCAAGCAGCCGGTACTCCTCCGCACCAGATTGCTATCATTAAGAACATACGAAAGTTGTGGCAAGCAGCCGGTCGTCTAGAAGCTACAGGTGGATCTGCTGCAGACGTCAAAAATAAGGATTACAGAGAGTTTGCGGCGATGGCTCTGCGCGCGACCGGGAGTGATCATTTAATTACTCTTTCACTTCAAGCTTGGAGCAAGAAGTGGTCCGACTTCCTCGGGCTTTACATGGTATTGGCAAGGGCAACGGACGATGTGTTCGACAAGGTGCAACAAGTGTATTCTGCTTGGGAGAGTGGACAGTTGCCGGAGAGAGATGGTGTGAAGCCTGCCACCAAACAAGGTGAATCGGGGAAAGCGCCGAGACCTGGCTCTGGATTTGAGTTGGAAAAAGGAGTCAGGGTTCCAGTGCATTGGATTCAGGGTACTAGAGGACCTGGTTACCTCGTGGCTGTGCGCGATGCGGATGTCAGATCATGGAAGGCTATGTCTACGTTGGGGAGGCGTGAGAAGCCTCAGCTGTTGCGAGACATTCTCGCGGGAAGTGTCATACTGGCTCCAAGGCTAAGTAAAGCTGTTCACACTGCCGAGAAACATTCGATGGAGACATACGTGGAAATGGTGAAGCAGGAAAGAGCAATGTTGAGAATGTTTCACTACTTCGTCTTCATTTCTGACCCTCACAAAAAGCCGTTAGAGTGGAAGGAACCATTCTTCGATAACCTTTCTGATTTGTTCGTTAAGTATTGTGATCAAGGATTGACATCGGAGAGGTGGATCGACCAGCGACGATATTTCAAAGAAATGAGTTGGGTGCGGTCATTTCCGGCTACACTTGGAGGTGAGGATGAGAAAGGAGAGGAGAGCTTCAAGAAAACAAAATCGCTTGCAAACAAATGCCCCGATGAGTTCATTCAATTTGTCAACAAGTTGTTGGGTAAATCTGAAACCAAGGGTTCGCATAGCATTCGTATGTCGGGACAAGCGATATATATATATCTCCAGAAACAGGACGTGACATCTGTATTCATGCCGTTCCAGTGGGAACCGAGCGATGTTTCAGACGAGATGGATTGCAAGGAGATGTTTAGAGTCGTCAGACACCTGACTTGCCACACAGCCATCCTGGATTTGTGCCGCCCGACCCAGATGGGTGCGTGGACTAAACAAGTGTTTGATAGACTCAAGAAGTTCATGGACAAACTTGGCGGCGAGTATTGGACATTGTTGTGCTTCGTTCCACGCTCTTGCGAGTTCACATTCTTGAGGCGAGTCGCGATGTGGGACATTCACTTGGATCTTCTCAAATGGACTCGTCTACAACAAATAAAGGGGAAAGTGACATATAAGGTTGCAAAATTGTCTTTGGAGGACACAGACAGAATGGTGGCCATCATGTACTCCAACGACGGGGATTTTCATCGCAACACTATTTCCTTGTTTGAAGATATTATAGCTGCAGGTCCATCATCTGCCGAGCAAGTGGCTTACATATCGGCACTTGTGCGGAGAGAAAGAAAGCCGAAGATGTTGACTGATGTTGTGGAGAAGAATTTTCTATCATCAAAGTGGAAAATGGTAGGTATGGATCCACCGGAGAAAGTGGTCTATGATGGTATGGAAAGGGAGCCGAATGCGATGGTGGAGACATTGGAGCATTTTTGTCCTGCGGATAAGGATGTCGTTTTCCTCGGGAAAGGTCATGCGGGATTGATTTGGGAGCTGTTAAAGAGTCACCGTCATTGCATTGTGCTGGAAGGGGAGGGTATGAAGTTCGAGTTCCTCACTCAGTTCATTGACAAGATGGTCAAAACTCGAGATTACTACGCCAACTTTACTAAGCCGCCTCCTCGACATGATGAAGGGCGTGATCTCGTCTACAAGGTTGACCAAAACGTGGTCAATATTTGAGAGTTTCTCTTCGAAACAAAGCCGCAAGACAGAGGGGAACGTACTTATGTCTTCAGAAAAAGAAGAGTGGAGAAACTCTTGAGGGGTTATCATAAAGCACCATCGGAGAGGGAGGTTTCATTTCTCGACCGCTTTGAGACAATGTACTTCGACCAACGAATCGGGGCGTTTACAATCGCAGGTTATGCGACTTGTTTTGTAGATGGTGAGAACTTTGGTGCCGACTACTCAGAAGAAAAGAGTGTTGATGGCACTTTGCAAGCGGCTTTGGCAGCTGAGAGGCAAAGAGCTTGTAGCCCGGCTTCGCAGAGAATGGGTGTTCCAGGTACATCGTCCGGTTCTGGAGGAGCTTCTAGCATGGCGGTTTCAACGGATCAGTTAATGACTCAACCGCCGACTTCTTCTATTGTTACACCGACTCAGATGGTGGACAATACAATGACGGTGCCATCAGGAGGCAGTCTGGATCTGAATATTCTAGCAATGCTCTCCCTAGAGTTGGTGGCAACTCTGGCACCATTTGCACACAACCCAAGTACTATTATGGAATTGTTACGCTCTCGAACTCCACAACAACCTCCACCTGATGAGCCTTTAGAGTACGAGATTGGAGACACAATCCCTGCAGACATTCGACTGCTTCCGGGGCCTATAGTGTGCCGAGACGATTATACGGTGACGGATGATGCCACATGGGGTCATCACATTATATGGCACCCCCAACACTTCCAACCTGCATTTGCGAGAGGGAGGTGGGTTATGGCTATAAAAGAAGAAGGGGAGTGGCAGTTTTGCCTCCACAGACGTATGTCAAGATCGAACTTTCTGAAACATGCGAAAAATCAGATTGCCAAGCGACTCCTGCGACTTAATCCGGAGGTTTATCAATCAAGACTAGATGTAGGAACATAAGAAATTTTTCAAGATTTCAAAACATCGCAGTGGCTTGAGTATCTGGAAGAGTTCTATAATAGACAAACCAGCCCGGCTTATGGATATTATTGACATGTCAGAGAAGATCTTGGGGAGAGGAAAAAATCAAGCGGCGGTGGTGAGCATGGCAAGGGATCCGGATCGAGCGGAGGTGCGCATGGCAAAGGATTGCAATCGGGGAGCGGTGCAAGTGACAAGGGTCCGGAACCAAATGACGGTGCAAGCGGCAAGGACGCAAATCGTGGGGAACGACAACAAACCGAAAAGTCTAAGGGGCGTCAAGCAACAGAAGCCAAGGGATCAACACCAAGCGGCGGTGGGCATGGCAAACCTACAGGACCAAGCGGCGGTGGTTCAACTGTCGAAGGGTCTCAGGGGCCTCAAGAAACAGAGCGCAAGGGATCAGGATCGAGTGGTGGTTCAACTGTCGAAGGGTCCCACGGTCGAGTCGAACACGATAGTGGCCTCGCATTGGAGCGTTCCCAACTTCATCAAGTGAAGAAACTCACGGTCGAGTCGAACCCGACAGTGGGATCAGAAACGATCGCCGGTGCAACTGGCAAGGCTTCGGGACCACGGGGGAGCAGTACAACTATCGGCGGTGCTTCACCTGTCAAAGAGTCACACGGTCGTGTCGAACACGACACCTGTCCAACATTCGAGCGCTCGCGGTTTGACCAAGCGAAGAAACTCACTGTCGAGTCGAACCCGATAGTGGGATCGGGATCAATCGCCGGTACAAGTGGCAAGGCTTCGGGACCAATCGACGTTGTTTCACCTGTCGAAGGGTCACACGGTCGAGTCGAACACTACAGGGGTCCACTATTGGAGCGCTCCCAGCTTGACCGAGTGGAGAAACTCGTGGTTGAGTCCAACCCGACACAGCAATGGGGATCGATTGCCGGTGCGAGTGCCAAAACTTCGGGACGAAAAGGCGGTGTGAGTTGCAAGGACGTGAGTATAGCTGACCAAGTTTGGGCGACTACGGTACTAGTGGGCGACAGTGTCGCTATGAAAGTGAATATTACAAGTACACTCACGGAATTGCAGATGTCGTCGTCGACGATGCCAGCCGAAGTAAGCGACACTTTCCAGGACACTTTTGAGGGCGTAAAGGAGGAAGAAACTCTCCATGTGCAGAGCATCGAAGAGGATGAAGGACATATAGTACTAAGTACACCGGAGCAAGCTGTACTTGTACAACCTCAACAAACGCTTGAACAGCCTCAAACACGACAGTCTGCTAACCTCATGATAGCTATCGAGGAATCTCCTATTGTGCCATTGCATATGGAAGGTGTGACAGAAGGTCGTGTTGAAGAAAAACTGAGAGTTAGCCATCGAGGTGAACACTTTCTTATCATAGGAGGAATATTTAATACTATATGCGGATTAGTGGGTATATCACATGCACTCATCTCCCATTGTGTCGATCCCTCATATGTATTGTTTATTTACCTAGCTTTGAAACTGTGCATTTTCTGAAGAGAAATACTGCAATTGTTTTGTATGAAGACCTAGTGCAATTGCCATATATTTTGTATTGGTATTCATGAGTCAGTTTCAACAACGGAAAGTCGGACTTGTAATTCATTATGTTTTATTTTGTCAATCATACAGGGCGACGAAAAGAACTGTGGAAAACGACACATGTACACTCGCAAAGGAAGGGAGAGAAGAATATCATTCGTCGTGGCTTGCAAGCTTTGTCAACTTTGCCGTTATTGCCAAAACATGAGAGAAGAAGTCGTACACCCATGACATTTCCATCTGTGAAGCCAACTGTCTTAAGGATGTTTAAAGTTGTTGGAATAAGCCTCATAGAAGGGAAGAAATTGCATCGCGCAGGTTGCAGTTTATCTGTTATGGATAGCAACACTGATGACGAAACAGATAGACAACCAACAACATGAGTTCATATCTATGTAGTCTATCACTTGTTTTTGTGTGAAGTCTTAGTCGCTCTATTGTTGTTTATATGTGTGTTTGTATGTAGTGCATGACCATTCGTTCTAGATTCCTTTAGCAACAATACGCCTTACTATAGAAGAAAAAGAGTATCTTGAAATGATTACCGGCAACACTGAAGAGAATGAAGAATACGGCATTGTCTATTACAAGGGGAGGTGGAAGGTGGAAAAGAAAGACGTCATGCTCGCCGCCAAAGATGGGGAATGGTTAAATGATGAAGTCGTCAATTTGTACCTGCTGGCCGTTCAGATCACCAATGACTACATCAAGAAGGTGGATTCGACATGTGCAGAAGTTGCAAAAGATGAAAGTTCTTGTAGCATTCCATCTGTGCATATTCTAATTTTTTTTTCTTTCCCAGATTGTCAAAAGCTCAGTCCGCTGAAATCGCATACTCCGAAGGGAAGAGATGGGTGGAGGACATAAATCTTTTCAATTTTGATTTGATAATTATCGCTCTCCATTTCGGAAATCATTGGGTCTTAACTTATGTCAGTATAGATCGCTCTGAGTGTAAATTCCGCCTCGTAGACTCTCTCCATGGTGTTGACTACGGTCCATCCCTCGAACTTTTGGCAGGTTTTTTCAGAGCGGAGTTTCGACGACAAAATCTTCGGGAAAAATATCATGTGGAGGAGCCTACATCCTACTTTGATACATCAGTAGATGGGATTCCTGCTCAAGAGGATTCTTCTAGTCGTGATGTTTTTATGTTAGGTTTTGCATCTTTGCTTGCAAAAGGTCACTTCCCTCCGTTCGGTTTCTCACAAGATAGTATTCCTGATATGAGACTTAGAATAGCATTTGACATTTTGTCTATGGTTAGATAGGAAAGTCAATGAGAATTTCAGGTTCTACGTTTGGAAAAATGAGATTGACATGTTTATTGAGTGTGAACATTCCGGGTGAAAATGTGTATTGTAGGCAATTTTGAAAATATGTTGTATAATGACATTTCCTAGACTTCTCATCAGTTGTTGATGAGGTTGGCGTGTTTTACTGAGTGACATGTTTACAGAGTGGATTGCCAATCCTTGAGTGACATGTTTGCAGCTTGTGTACGTGTGAACATTCGAG
>BFEA01000042.1:2369942-2382102 GCA_003427395.1 Chara braunii
CACACACACACACACACACATGAAAACACACACACACACACACACACAGGGTAGTTTTTTTACTTTTTTTTTACTTTTTTTTTTTTCCACGCATGTCCCGCCACATGTCCGAGCCCCATTGCACTCGACCCATTGATCGGAATTCAACAGGAAACCCCCGTTATACTGTTCAACGGGGATTCAACGGGGACCCCGGGGGTGTTCAACGGGTATAACGGCGTTGTGCAAAACCCGTTGCCAGTTGAATGGACACACAGTATATTGCCTTTCTCTCTTTCCACCACCAATCGATCTGCTGCCGCCATAATGTTATCCTCTAATCCGTAGGCTATGTGTCTCGTTCGAGCCGCCAGCAGCTCCTCTCGTGTCATACTGTTCGCCCAGTTAACTGTAGTCTAGCTATCAACATGAAACTCTATCGGTAGAAGGCAGTGTCTTCCAAACGATAGGGTGTAAGGCAGATATCTCGTGCTAGCCCGGACCGTGACATTATCGGCCCATATTGCATATCGGGAAGTATTTCGGTCAGTCGCTATCCTTACCTCTACACTGTTTGGACAACGAAGCTATCAAGGACTGATGACCGCGCTCTACAGGTGCGTTAGATTGAGGATGGTAGGCAGTGGCTAATACTGGTTATCGATACCCTAGCCCCCGCTTTCTTGAAAACACTCTGGACCTCGTATGCCAGAAACTTTGCTCCTCTATCCATCACAATCCTACTGACGCACCCATACCTAGACAGATATTCCAAAACAAAGTTCTTGACTTTTTTCGCCGCCTTTGTTCTAATAGGCTTTCCGTCTACAAATCCAGTGAAGTCATCTCAGATGTTCACGACATAGTTCATGTTCCCTACCCCCTTCGGCATATTCACTAGGTCTATATGTACCTTCTCACCTGGTCTAGTCAGATAGGAAGGATGAAGCGGCTTTTTGTACCTTACAAGAGATCTTTTCTGACACTCTTCACAAGTCACACAGTACTTTTCGACGTGTTTGTACTGACCTTCCCACCAGTATAGCCTGCGGACCTTCTCATGTGTCCCTTTTACTCCTCTATGCCCACCTACTACGCCGTCGTGAAGTTCCGCTACTATCGCTTGTTTCTCCTCGGGGTTACAAACCACTCGGAGAGACATTCCTGACCCTGTGGGTCTGCGGAATAAATGTCCCGATCTAAGGCAGTACTGAGCCACCTGTCTCCTGATCTCTAAATCTGCATTCTCCTTTCCTGAGAGATGCAATCTGATCGTCCGGTACTTACCCTCATAAAGGTTGACTAGGAATCGGTCAGTTTGCTTGGCTCGGCCAAGGTCAGCGTCGCTGCCACTATCGGTCGCCCCGCCTCAATCGGAATCCGCGAAAGTCCGTCGGCTACCGCATTCTTCGTACCCGAGATCCTCTCTAAAGTATAATCGTAGAGCCGTATCCTAATCAACCATCGCGCAATAGTGGGGTCGGTCAGACGAAAGTCCTTTTGCAAAACTGACGCCACAACGGTAGGATCTACACGTAGGACGAATTGTTTCCCATATATGTAGTGTCTGAAGGCGTCTAAACATCGTAGGACAGCTAACACCTCCCTCTTGAACTGACTTTGCATTCAGCGGTGTTAAGCGTACGACTCTTGAATCTTAGTGGCCTCTCCTTGGTGTCTGCGTTGTCGACTGGTAGAAGTGCTCTGTCGGCACGCCGACCAAACCCTATGCCTTGGGCCGTGTCTGTCACCCACGGGAGGGCTGGTCGGGGCTCCTCTAACTTACACCATCCTGGTTAGTTCACATCAACATAAATGCCGACTCGAACTGATCCTCGATTCACACACACGAGTTTCACGAGACATCGTCTGGAAAGAATAAGACAAACATTTCCATTTAGTCCAAAATGATAGGGTTCCATGTGTTGTTCCCAGCTTCAGGAGTAGACCCCACTCCTAAGTTAAGAAAATCGGTCTGAGCGCCTACAGATCTTGTCAGCAGTCTAGGTCTGATTCTTCTCCTGATTGGATGCCGCCGGTACCAGACTCGCCGATCTCAAAGAACCGTATTTGAGCTTTCCGGGTTGCCTACTGGGGCCAGAGCTTCAGGCCAACCGTGACCAGTCCTCCCCGCGGTGCTGAAGTCACTCATTAGGGAATTTACCACCATGTCAAACACCTCCACAAACTTATTCATCAAGAATCATCAGTAGTTTGATTTCCTCCATATTTTGATGTGTAGCGTCCACCTTAATGGTGAGGTCGTCCGCGAACAGCGAACATACCGAGACAACATCCTTAAGGACCCGTGCGATCTGGAGTTTTGTGATATATTTGTTAGTGCGAAGATTGACAGACAAGGCCTACATAATGATGAGGAAGAGAAAGGGGGCAATGAGATTACCTTGGCGTACCGATCGCTCCAATTGGATTGGCGGGGCTAGGGATCCATTTATCTGCACCATTGTGGTCGCGTTGTGGTGGAGAAGGCCACCTATCTGCGAAAGCCCAGCCCAAAGTTCATTTTTCCAAACATTTGTTTAGGAACAGTCAATCTTCAGGGTCGTAGGCCTTCTCAAAATCTATAAAAATGACGGCCGTGTTGTGCTTGGATTGTCGGGCTAATTGGATAGCCTCGTTAATTAGCAAGATATTTTCATGGATTTATCTCTGCTGCATGAATCCTGTATGTGAGGGATGTATTATATCCTCCAGGGCCGGGATCACCCGATTCGCCAAAGCTTTAGCTAACATCTTATAGACTACCGTAACGACGAGGAGGGTAATCAGTCGGTAGTCCCCGATGTTAAACTTAACCTCTTTTTTGTAGAGGAGGGACAAGACCTCTTGACCCACTAGCTCCCCCATTTCGCCTATGCGCCATACATCATCATGGTAGTCCATAAGCTCCGAACTCACACAATTCCACATTGTCTCTCAAAACTCCTTTGGGAGGTCATCCAGCCCAGGAGTCTTCTCCTCCTCCATCTGCATGAGGGCCTTCCATATTTCATCTTTGGTTAGGGGGGCGATCTGGCATAGGCGGGCGCCGTCTGCACAGGGAGGGATGTGGGAGGCAAAACGATCTTTGAAAAAATCTCGTGCAATTTTGACGCATCCTGCCGTAGTGAGTATAGGGTGGGTGTCTAGCCCCCCCGGTCCATACAGTGCTTCCACGACCGTGCGTTTGGCTCTTGCATGGACCAGCCCAAAAAACTTTGTATCCATTGTGCCTTCCGTAATTTAAACGTATTTTGAGAGTTTTCCCCAGATTCTTGTCCCTTGCCAACGATGCAGTAACTGTGCTTGTTGTAACAATTGAGACTTCATTGTCTGTATCGCCTGTGTGAGTTGTTCTGCATTTTGCATGTCAGGCTGCAGTTCTCTCTCTTGAAGTTCCTATTGTTTGCGCTGGCTTGCTAGCCGTTTGGAAAATTCGTTACACTTTCTGCCCAAGAAAAAAGGTCTCTGCCATGCTCAAGAGTTCCCGTACCTTTTCTCGTTACCCCAGAATGCAATAGTACCGCTGTCATGGTATGGAAAGGATACACTTGAAGAAGGAGAAACGGAGGATTAGACCTCCATATCAGCATTTTCTTTTAATAGTTGTAAAGGTAGAAAAGGACTGTTATATCTGGCGCCCCGATATGGGTGAAGAGGCCTGTTTCAACTGTGAAACACAATATTATTTATTTTCCAAATGTGAGGGACGCTGGACCCGCTTTCCAGGAGGTCCTGCTCCCCACCAATAGACGGAGCCTCCAAGGGAATGCTAGGGTAGTCTGCTCTTATCAGCTACTCTAGCATCAACCCAGGGCTTTTTCCACAAAAAAAAAAAAAAAAAAAAAAAAGGGGTAACTACGGCGCAGTCACGGCCCGAGTTTGAAATGCATTTCAATTAGAAGTTCAGTCAGGGCCCTCTTCCATCCACGAGCAGCAGATGAGAAAAAAAGGAAAAAAAGCATCCCTTATGCGGTGATTGCGGTCCGATACAGGATGTACAGTACTTGTCTGGAACCCGTGGAATCCGCCCTGCCTGGCTGGCAGGGCGCTACAAAGACCTCACAACAAAAAGGAAACAAAAAAAACGATATGATTCACAGTCCTCACATACTGGCCAGATACATTCCTCAAAGGACTGGTGTAACTTGAGCTCCCCACGTACGTCGATTCAAAGCTCCTCGTTTCTTTTTTTTTTTTTTTTNTTTTTTTTTTTTTTTTTTTTTTTTCTTTTCCTTTTTTCTTGGCTCCATCCGCGTTTGCCTGTGAAAGGTGGCTGTGGCCGAGACATCTCGGCCGTGGCCCATCTGGGGTGTGTCCGAGACATCTCGGCAATGCCCCACCCATGGGGCTGTGTTTTTTTTTTTTTTTTTTTTTTTTTCCAGCTGCGGCACGGCGCGGCGCGATGCGGCGCACGACCGGAAAAAAGAAAAAAAAAAAACGGCCATATGCCTGACTGAACTGCTAGAAAACGCCACCCCGAGTTTCAACTGCATTTGAAACTCGGGGCCTGACTAAACTGCTAAAAAGAAGTTTGAGATGCAATTACAAACTGTAACCCTGACTGCGCTGTAGTTATTTCAAAAAAAAAAGGATGTTATTGAACCATGTTGAGACTGAGTCAATCTCCGGTTTGCGGTCTCTCCAATAGGCCCAAGCCTGGACCAGATACTGCTGAAATGTAGTAAGGCAAAGCAGCGACGTATTCAGCTAGAAAAGTCCTTTGTCTGGTCTCTTCCGAAAGGTCAGTGCCACCATGCACATCTCTATACCTGGTTGGGGACTGGAGGGGAGAATTGTGCTAAAGTTAGCCCGCCTGCCAAGGCTTCTGAGACCAAAATCAAGTCTATCCTGGACTTAGAGAGTCTGGACGGGTTATTATTGCGGAGGCAAGTAAAGGTCCGTTCATTGGGAAAGAAACGCCGGAAGGAGTCGAAGAGCGTGAGGGTATTATCATCCCTTCATCTTCTTCGGGTTGATGCAGGGTAGAAGGGAGCACTCGCCACCGGCCTAACCATCGGTCCGGGGCAGCATTGAAGTCCCCCGCCAAAATGACCCGGATGCGCAGCGGGATTCTTGTTTGGATTATTTGAAAAAAAACGTCCCGCACTGTGTTGGGGGCGTACATGCAAACAATACAGACAACCTCCGGCTCTAGTGGCCCCTGTATCAGCACCCACCGGCCCTCCTCCCGGTAGTGGTCCCAATATAACACCTCCAGGCGGGACTCTGGGGGAACCGAGATTGCTGTCCCTGCCCTTGCCGGGCAGGGCGCATGCGCCCGATATGCCTGGAAGGGCCAGACTGTCTTGTGCGCCCTATGATGATCTGGTGTGTCCAGCAGGTGGGTTTCCTGAACGCAGACTACATCTGGCCAGCTCCGTCCTCCCAGTCCCCGAAGCTGGTGGCATATTGCCTGGGTTTGTCTGGGTTATGGGCGGCCAGGCCGTTGAGATGGATGGACCTCAAGTCCAAAACCGTGTTCCGCAACATGTGTCGCCGAGCCCAGTTACGCCCATACACTGCGTTTATCCAATCCTTTCCTGCCATTTTCCGCATGGGGCAAGATACAGTTTGCAATTGTACTTCAGGCACCCTACCTGCCCAGAAAACTGGGTTGTATATACATTGCCTGAACTGCAATTCGAAACTGTATCTTGGCCCATAGTCCAATTATACCTCGTTTTTGTGACTCCTGCGTAGTTTCCCCAAAAAAGAAGCTAGCGAGTGCCATAATTGGATCTGCTAGTTATGTTTGTCATTGGCTCTAATGATTGAGCTCTAATGATTGAGCAATTGTTGAGCAGTGGAGCCAGTTGCAGGCAGTGATTCACTACTGCCTGGTTCTGTAGGCCTTGTTTTTTTTTTTGGGGGGGGGGRGGGGGGTGACTAGGGCACAGTAAGTATTTCAGTTTTAAATGCACTTCAAGCATCCCTCGAATACAACACATCCCCACCGGACCGTAAGCTGGGTTGTATACATTCACGATTCTCCTGGCTTTGGCACAACATTCGTGAAATCGTGACTGAAGCACATTTACAAACTGAAACCGTGACAGCGCCCTAGTTTTCTCCTTTTTTGTTTTGCCGTTTGGGATGATCGTCATCCACCAGGCCTTTTCCGTGCACTGCACTATGAGTGAGAGATGACGCAACGGGCCTCTGTTTTTTTTCGTACTCCTTTTTTCTCTACTCTCTCACATAAGCTATTGCTTTCTTCCTTTTTTTTTTTTTTCCTTTTTTTTTTTTGAAGTGTTTTTTTTGTTTTTTTTTACAGCAGCTGTTGTGCCTTACCATCAGGACGAGATAATATCCGTCTCTGATGGGAGGTCCACTTTTACGGTGGCTCCGGGGCTTATTTGTGAGGAGCAGCACGTGCTGGGAATCAGGCCCAGCGTCCCTTTTAAATTTGTTGTACAAAATTCCTCCTTCCTTTCACTCTTGATTGCCCTCCAGGGCCAAGTCCCACTAGCAGCGTTGAGTTTCCTCAACCGCACATCGCCACAAACGTGTCGAGATTCGGGCATTGAGGAAACTCGAAGGTGCTCGTCAGACTCTGTCCCCAGTGTCCAAGAACAGGTTAATAGAAAATGAAATTCGCGGTATGATTTACTGTGATTATAATCTATTAAGCTAACTTAAATTAAATCATATGTGCATAAATTAAATGTACTCCAGCCTGGAAGAGGTCCCACTAGCAAAGAGGATTTGATTACGCTCCTGCATGTGGATGGTTTTTTGGGGGGGGTAACCAGGGCGCAGCCACCATCTCAGTTTTAAATCCAGTTCAGGCATCCCCACCTGACCCTAAAGCTGGGTTGTATACATTCATGATTTTCCCAGGTTTGACACAACTGATACCAGCGTGGGGGCGCAGCCAGGTCGGGGGCGGACCGGCGACCAGCCTACGAGAGCTTCACAATGTGCAGTTGCGGAAATGGAAGGAACTCCAAAACACGACCGCATTCAGGCATTGAGGGAACCCATCGCCCCTACTGGACCTTGTCCCCTACGCAACGAGGGAAGAAAAAATGGACAATTTGTGAGACATCCCTATAAGTTGAGCTATATGCCAAAACGTACCTAAAAGATCTGGGTAGACCGGAACACATTTTCAAAATGAAACCGTGACAACGTCCCTTTTTTTTGTGTGTCGGCCCAGGTTGTTGTAGAGGTTGGATGCCAGACATACGACAGCCACCTTCAGTAGTTGGCCATCTTGTTATCCAGATGGTCTATACGAGAGGTCCTTATTCCTCATGAAACTCCCTCTCAACCTCCCACTTTCCTTATCAATTTTCTCCCTAGCTCACCCCTACTTCCACAATCCTACCTCAGTGTCTACCACTCAGGATTGTCAGCCTACAGACATCTGGATGGGGGTGACGTGACCTCACAGCTGTTGTAGGCACCATGGCCAAAGAGGACCTTACTTGCCCCACTCAGCCCTGATTGAAGCATGGTTGGAATAGCCCTGTCGCACCCTGGGTACTTCGGGCGCTAGGGATAGACGCTCTTCTGCAAGCCCCAAGGTGGACCCATTCCTATCCGGCCCCCCAAAAGTTGTCGTATCGTTCATTTGTATGTACCGCTGTTGTTGTAATTGCGACTTAGAGGTTGTAGCCTATTATCAGGAGATGTACAGCCCCCTATCTGTCCCACTACCTATAGACACCCCCTAGACCCCTCTCTAGTCGCATGTAGTGGTACGATTGTTATTCTGATTTTTTATTCTATTTTATTTTATATTATTTTATTTTAAATTTAATTTAATTTAATTTAATTTAATGTTTATTTTTATTTTTTGTTATTCTGATTGTTGTTGGTTGACAACGTGCGCTATTTGTCAACGTGGGAAGGAGGCTATCCCACCGTTGCCTATCCTAAGAGAGCCCCTACGGCAAGATCCTGCTTAGAGTCATCATCCCGAACAGCACAGGTCTCAGTCGTCGGTACGTGCTAGGCCCCCCATTGCAACCATTCCTTTTGCCTCTGTCCTCTACTGGGCTTAGTCCTGTTTAGCCCCCCAGGGAGGCCCTACCTCGGGACTCTCCTACCTGATCCCCTCACTAATGGGACCCTCTTAATCATCCCACCTGCGGCCCTGGCCCCCCGAAAAATTGGAGCTGGTGAAGCCACAGCCCAGTGCTAACGCAGCGCTGTTTTTCTCTCGAATTGAAATGAGATTATGGGCTACAATGATAAACTTACTGACAGACACACCCAAGACGCTGGGGGTCCAGCATTCCGAAAATGCCAGACCCTCAGGAAAGAATTGTGGGTAAGGGGCTCGTTAGACACTCCTCGGGGGACGCAAAATCCCCATTGCAAGGAATTGTTCGTTCCACCTATCCTCGGGGATGCAATTGGAAAAAGAAAAAGTGAAAACGCTCGTAACGAAAAGACTCGGGCAATAGGACTTTCCCAGCCATTTCTTCCTATTGCCCAAGGGCACAAGGGATCCACATTTCACGGAGAGGAGATGGCACATGCATAGAGGGATGTCACAGCCGAGAATCTGGATCGTGGCGGCACCCTATTGGCTGAAGGCCTGAAGCACAACTGCTTTTTTCTTTCCCTTTTCTTTTTTCTTTTCTGATATCGCTCTTTTTTTTTTTTTNTTTTTTTTTAAGCCCACGTTGTTGTAGAGGTGGGTTACTAGACGGATGGCAGTCACCCACAGTACTCGGCCACTCGGTTGTTCAGATGAACCCCTCTGAAGACCCCACCCACCCTTCCTCTTATCTTTTTGCCCTGGCGCACCCCCACCCCCCCTGTCCTACCCTAGTGTTAACCACCCAGGACCATCACCCATTGCCATCCTGGCGGGGTGACCTGACCAGACAGCGGTTGCAGGTACCGGGGCTAAGCAGAGGTGCCTACCCCCTGCTCAGTCCCGGTTGAAGCAGACGCCGTGCAAGCCTGATTGCACGGGGACTTCGGGAGCTAGGCTTGAGCATGCTACTACAGGTCTTCATGAGGGTGCACAGTGACTCCCATCTAGCTTAGTTGTATGGTGATGATTGAGAGCTGGGTATCCTCCGTTCCCTCGTATGTCCCTGGAGCCTGTTCCGGCCATGACACCCCCGACATCCCGTACTAAGGAACTGCTATGCCAGCCTCAACCTTATGCTACGTACTAGGAGGATAGCCAACCCTAGGTCATGATTTATGGACTGAGTTTCTTTATCCTTATGTTGTCTCTTTACTACAGTGTACTATGATGTTGATGGTAGAGAGATGGGCATCCTCTGTTCCCTCGTATATCCCTGGAGCCCGTTCTGGCCCCGCGGTAAGGTGCAGTATCTCCTGACACCCCGACATCCGTACTAAGGACTGCTATGCCAGCCTCAACTCTAAGGTATGTACTAGGAGGATTGCCCACCCTTCAATCGTGAATCATGGACTATATGTATTGACCCTGGATAATCTCTAGGCCCTGTGTTGTATGATAATCTGAGAGCAGACAATCCTCTGTTCCCTCGTATGTCCCTGGAGCCCGTTCCGTCCCTGCGGTAAAGTGTTAGACCACTATGTCCTGACACTCCCGACATCCCGTACTAAGAAACTGCTATGCCAGCCTCAATCCTTTGACCACGTACTAAGAGGATGACCAGCCTTAAGTTACAGTCTGGTATCGAAGACAGGACCTTATGTGAATCGTGCAAGTGACCTAACCTATTGACATACACTGTGAAATAGTCTGTAGCTGTGCTCTGCTGGCCTCGAGTAAACCGGACTATGCGAACCACCCAGCAGTCACATGACAACCCCGTCGACCAAGAACATCAGGATGCCACCTTACGGAATGTCCTCGGGCAACATCCCCGAGGACAGGTGGAACGACAGCCCAAATTTCCTTTTGAACCATTAGGAATTTTTCCTATTGCCCAAGGACTTAAAAAGGAGTGTCTAATGACGCCTTAAGTATATTTAATTTAGCACTGCGCTACACAGTGCATCTCTCTTCCATCCTGGTCAGGTGCATGATAAACTTACCCAAACATTTACAAAATGCAACCACCACCTGACCTTTGATCCCTGTTGTTTTGGACCTTTCTTTTTCTTTTTTATTTGGGAAACTGCTCCTGAGTCACGTTTTCAGTTTGAAATAGGCAAGAAAAGGCAAAGTGGCGCCGATGTCATTGTTTGAGTTTCAAACTGTGCAAGTTTACTGGAGGGTTGAAACTGCGCCCTTTTATTTGAAGTGGCCCGAATGCAGAAAAAAAAAAAAAAAAAAAAAAAAAAAAAGATATTTACCGGCGGCTTTTTTTGCCCTGTTTCGAGAACTGCTAAAGTTGCCTATTCCAAATGCGTAGGTGTGACCCAGGGGCAATTCGCCCTTTTTATTTTAACCTTCGGCCTGGCCCCTCTATGTCTTGTATTTCTTTTGCTCGCTGAGACTCCGGCATAAAAACGAAAAGAAGGAAAACAGAAGGTTCAAGGGGCCAAGTCCCACTAGCAACGTGGAGTTTCCGCAACGACTGAATCTGGACGTGTTTGTGGAGATGTGCCGAAAATCGTGTTGAGCTTCCTCAAACGCACATAGCAACAAACACGTCCAGACTCGGGCGTTGAGGAAAGTCAATGCTGGTAGTGGGACTTGCCCCAAGGTATTTGGACTGCGTTAAATTTGACATCGTCAAGTCAAATTCTCTACTAGTATAGTACTTCTGCCTCCTTTTTCATTCAACTATTATTATTATTAATTTATTATGATTATGATGATTATTACTATTATAATTTCAAGTACCTTTTTCTCCTAAGCTTCTTTCCAGTCGTTTTCTCCTGAGCTCCTCTTCCGGTTGTGGCCTCATGCCACATCCTCCTCTGTCTTCCCTCCCAAAAGGCCACCCAGAGGTTCAATTGTGCAATCATCATGGTCCTCTTCTTTTTTATTTTGCCCAGCAATCATTATGATGTATCTTTGCATGGATTGCCTTGAATCTCCCCTTTCTCCCTCCTCTCTTCCTCTACCCACTTGTTCACTGGCCACCATTAGAGCCTAGTACTCACACTGCCACTTTCCAGGATGTATCGGACCACAGTTCTTGCCGCTCATTGATGGATCGGACGACAATCAAGTCCAGGGATGAGTCAAAGAAGAAGGTCCTTGTATAAGCAATACGCACTAGGTCTTGAAGATAGCAATAATTACTTTCCCTTTTCTTCTTCCGGCAATAATTATTGAGAATGTAAATCCTTTTTTTTTAAAATTGTGATTGCATTGGGAGTTCTGGATAAACATTCATTCAAGATTTGAATCTCGCACACGGTTTGTGCCATATCCTCCAGGTAACAATTTTCTGGATCTACATCACTAGGGACAGGCTGTGGCCTTTCATCATCATGTTGATGAAGGTAAGAACATAAGGGGAAAAAAACAAACAAACATAAAGTGCAGTTGGCTACTGCTTTTTTTTGTTTCTTTTCGTTTCTTTTCTTTATATAGAAAAAAAATAGGTGCAGTTCAATGCTTTACTCGGTGTCTTTTTTTCCTCGTTTTTTTTTTTCCTGGCTTTCCAGGGGCGAGGTCCCACTAGCAACGGGATAGGATAGAAACCAGTTTGTGGGGCAGTTGATTGACCCAAATCCTGCCGTGCAGTACTTGTGATCCCACGGTCGGTATTTTACATGTATTACCCGAAAAAGTAAGGAGATCTTTGTTCCCCTTCTTTTCTCCTTAAACCACCAGTACTTGGCCCAGCTATCAAGTCCGAGCCTCGGCCGACCGGTATGCCGAGCCTTGCTGAGGCTCAAACTACCGGGTGCTAACTTCTCAAACGTGCTTGGAGAAGAACACGGAATGAAAAACAACAAAAAACAAAAAACAATGCAAAAAGCAAGCAGAAAAACGGGATTTACTCAAAAAAACATGGAAAAAAGAAAAAAAAACGGTTACTATCGACATGCACAAAAGACAATAATCAAGTTCGTGTATCTTTGCATGTTCTAGCGGAAGATTCACTCTCGTTTTCGTTTTCGGAAACGAGCGAGAGAGAGAGAGAGAGAGAGAGAGAGAGAGAGAGAGAGAGAGAGAGAGAGAGAGAGAGAGAGAGAGAGGCAGAGTTGGGGAGAGAGAGAAGAAGACCTGGAGAGAGAGAGAGAGAGAGAGAGAGAGAGAGAGAGAGAGAGAGAGAGAGAGAGAGAGAGAGAGAGAGAGAGAGAGAGAGAGAGAGAG